>PVIU01001353.1:0-220253 GCA_004026605.1 Ondatra zibethicus | reverse complement strand
TGGGGAAAGGTGGGGTATGGGGAAAGGTGGAGAGTATGGGGAAAGGTGGGGAGTATGGGGAAAGGTGGGGAGCTTGGGGGAAAGATGGGGTATTGGAGAAAGGTGGGAAATAGGAGAGCATGCTCAAGGAACTAATACATGTATGAAAACCCCTTTATGTAACAGAGTATTATGTACACAAAAATGAAAACTTTGAAGACTTGAAAAACTTGAAGACTTATGTTTAATTTTATTTGTTTTTGTGTGTACATGTGCACAGTGTCCACAGAGGTCAAAAGAGGGTTCATATTCCCAAGGAGCTGGAGTTTCAGGTAGCTATGAGCTGCTTGATACAGGTTCTGGAAACTGAACCCAGGTCCTTTGCAAGAACAGCTAGAGCCCTTACCCACCAAGCCTTCTCTCCAGCCCGCCTGGGATTTCTTGAATACAGATGCTTCTCTTTCGCTTTCTCCCTCCGTTGGCTTCTTATTGCACTCTAGAACTCAGCCCTGAAATCCTCAGCCCATACAGCCCTGTCTAGCTTGGCCTCTGCTGGTTTTCGTACTCCAGCAAAGGAGGCCCTCCTGTCCCCAGGAGGAAGATCCCACATCAGTACTGTTTGAAAGACCAGTTGTTTTACCTCAAGCAGTCAGCAGAGACCTAAGGGCTTTCCCTCAGCTCCTCCAGCAGGGATTTTTTCTGCTCTGACATTTGCACCTCCCCAGGGATGCTGCATCCTCTTCTCTGGGCCCTTTGCATGGGCTGCTCTTTCCTTTCCTTTTCTGGTTATTTCTCTCCCTGTGCCCCCTGTGCCCCCTGTGTCACTCTGTGTCCCCAGTGCCCACTGACTGACGTCACAAGACTCTTTGGTCCTTATTTCAAAAGCTGTTCTCTCCAGCAAGTCTTAATGGGTCTCTTTTCCACGGCATTTACCCTAATGAAAATTCTAGAAATAGTTGAAAGAATACCTGTGAGTAGGTTTTATTGTTTTTGTTTTGTTTTTTAAAATCACTTCATGGGAGAGAGGTCACAGGCAGGCCTTGGAACAGGAGCTACAGAGGCTTCTGAGCCACCACGTGGGTGCTGGTAACTGAATCCAGGTCCTTTGCAAGAGCTACTAGTAAGAACTCTTAACCACCAAACCATGTGCTCCTTAATTTCTTTTAAAAACAAGTACTTCTTAATTTCTTTTTTTAAAAAGAGAGAGAGAAAGAGACTTTGGGGGAAAGTAGTCCATTTTTAGGGACTCCAGACAAAACAAACGCATGCATATGGACTATTCATGTCAATTACCCTTTATATCAACACATTTCCCTGTGAGCAGCAATATGCAAATGAACCTGCAAGTTCTAGGCAAAGTTTTAGAATTAACTATGCCTGTCCTCACCTATCCGTGACACAAAGCTTCCTCGTTGCAAACTTTCTTGTTTCTGATAAACTACCAAGTCATTAAGTGAAAAATTAAATTGATCAATGGCCCCAGAGTAGATGTGTTATTATTCATTTTAATAGGCATGCAGCAACATTTGAAAGATAAATGCAATGGTAAATGCCTAAACTAGACTTGGGGCTGTCGGGCCTAATAGGGCATGCTAATCTAGGACTTGCCCATTTCTTTCAGTGGTCCAGAAAAGTATCTTTAATTTGGAAATATAATTCTGAGAGCCAAAGCAATTCCACAGAAAAGTGAGGAAAACATTTCTCAGCGCCTGCTTTCCATAAATTGTGTGGGTGGAGAGAAGAGCTGGTTTATTAAATTCTCCCCATTCCAAGCAGCTAGCCCTTATCAGACAATTTAAATCCATGGAATAAATGGACTTGGGCCGTCAACTTATTTTTTGTCCTGGAAGGGACTATCACATCCAGTGGTTCCTGCTCTGGCTAGCTATGCAGGTTAAACACGTTGATCAGATACCATATTTTAAATCTTTACGTATTCCCACTTCTTTCAAAAAAAATTATCTAAAAATGCCCAAATTCACACCGAGCAATGTTAAAAAAAATGTCGTTAAAATAAGTAAGACCACCCATAGGTAGAAGTGTTCCATCAACTTTGAGTCATGCTAGAAGGTTCTGCTTGCCCAGATAGGCTTTAGATCTGCATGACCTCAGGTCCCAACCCCTGGCCCTTTGTTGTGGTCCCCACCTCCAGCTGTTTTAGGGGGTCACACTGAGTGATCAAAGTGTGTTCCCAAACACCTCAAATACCACATGGACCGACCAGTAGCTTGGGTGTCACCTTCATGGGAACAGGGATTTCTCAGACTTCAGTGACATATAAGTGTCACCCACAGATGCTGACGCTAAGCTCCTCCTCAGCTCCTAGATCTAAATTAGGAAATAGTTCTCACTGTGCTGAAGACTGCCTATTGGGGCAAACTAGTTTTTTTGTTTGTTTGTTTCTGATCTTGTGCTAGATGAACGTGGTGGTCTATGTCTTCAACTTAGAGATGCTTTGATTCCCAAAGCTGACTCCTTCTCCCAGGATCATCCACATCTTCACAATTGGCTAATCCCTCTCAGCCAGAGAATAGACAAGCCTGAAAGGAAAGAGACTGTTGATTGCATGACCTGCCCTGGAGAGATGAGAGCTCATGTCTATTCACTCTAATAGGGCACCAGTATGAGACCAGAGAAATGATTCTACCCAAGCAGACCCTCTCCAGCGCAGATGACAGCCCATAAAAGCTTGCACCATAGCTCATAAAAGCTTGCACAATTTTCAGGTAGCTCCAGGGAAGAGTCTCTTCTGTCCCAGCACTTGTTTACTGTTTATGGAAACTTGGGGAGGGAATCTGTGAGTCTTGTTATTTCCATGAACTTCCTGAACTTGCTAGGTTTCCACCAGCTTCTCCCCTCCCTCCCCCAGCTGTTTCAATCCAGAAACAGCTCCTCAACAAAAGATTTGTACTGATGCCAGGGAAGATGTCTCCAGGCCACAACGTCTGCTCCTTGCAAAGTCTTCATTAAGAGATAGAAAAGGATGCTGGAGAAATGGCTCAGGGGTTAAGAGCACTGGCTGCTCTTCCAGAGGTTCTGAGTTCAATTCCCAGCAACCATACGGTGGCTCACAAACATCCGTAATGAGATCTGGTGGCCTCTTCTGTCCTGTAGGAAGAACAATGTATACATAATAAATCAATAAATCTACATTTATAAAAAGATAGCAAAAGAAGGTAGAGAATTGGAGGGAAGAATAGAGGAGATGGGGGAGAAGGAGGAGAGAGAGGGATAGGAGAGAGGGGAAAGAAAGGGAAGGGAGGGTCAGAGGTGAAAACGTGGAAGGAAGAGGTTAAATGGCTATTGTAGCAATCATTCCTTTTCTATCAAAACATCACTTTGTAGCAATGGATCCTTCTGTGCACTCTAATGTTTAGCCACCTTCTTTAGAGAAACACAAAATCCAGAGCCGGTAGAAGCATGGTAGCATGCTACAGTCACGGTAGAAACAGCAGAACTGTGTTGAGACAGGGGTGGAAATTTGTTAAGATTAATTGGCGGAGGCAAGGTTTGCTGTTAATGAAGTACTGTAAAGGAAAATTACCAGAGCATCCTTTCCTCGCTGGCTCTAGAACTCAGCCCAAGGACACAAGCAGACTCCAAAAAATGAGTTTTAATAACTTTGTTTTTGCTACTGTGCCGTCTGTAGGCGAAGTGTGTGGTTTTACTAATGGTCTCTGACAGTAATAAGTTTCTCTGGTGTTTATCCTTCCTGACAATACATGGCTATAATTATTGTAGCAGAGAATTTAATAAGTCACAGAAAGTGGAATAAACATGACACTGTGTTTTCTGAAAAATATTAATCCCCTTCTTTCTGTGCTTTTGTTATCTGAGGGTCTGGGCTGAGCACTGTTTTCTCCGCTGCCTGTTGAGATCTGTTTTCTCCACCGCCTGTTTGCCTGCTGTGGGCTGAGTGAGTCCTTCTCAGGAGGCACACAGGCTGTTCTCTTCTCTCCTTGGTGTGGAGTGGTGCACATGTCACAGATCACCAAGGACCCCCGCTGGACCCCGAGAGTTTATTAAGCTCATTGTACACCACTTCCCACCTGTGGGGTTTGGTATGAGGGGTCTCCCCCACAGGCTCATTCATGCCTTTGAACCCTCTGTCCCCGGCTGGTAGCACTGTTTTGATGGCCATGGAGCATTTAGAAGAAGCAGCTTTGCTGGAGGAAGCTTGTCACTAGGGGTGGTGGGATTTGACGGTTCCATAGCCTAGCCCGCCTTCAAGTTCTCCCTCTTCCTCTTCCCTCCCCCTTCCTGCCTGTCTTCCTCTCCCATCTTAAACCCCTCTTCTCCACTCGCCTAGTCTTTCCTGGCTTTAGAATCAGTGGCATCGACGGCTCCCCTGTCTGTCTCCTTCCCTGTGTCTGCTCAGGTGTCTGTACAATGAGGTCTGCAGACTTGGCTGTGACTAAGAGGGACTGAGACCTTGGCCCCACAATCTGATTCTTTGTGGATTTCATTTTCACAGATGTCATCTGGTGTGGGAGCCAGCAGCCATGTGTCACCAGTGTGGGCTCCTGACATGTGGTTGTTCTGAGCTGAGCTGTGCTGCTTAGCATACAATACTCACGGGGCACTGAACACGGCACCAAAGATAAAGAGTGTAAAATATCTAATTAACACCCTTTAAAAGGTGTTTTTTTTAAAAAAAATAAAATAACATGTGTTTGTGTGGTTCCCTGTGTGCAGTCCAAGTACATGCAGATGCCCACCAAGGCTAGAGGAAGGAGTCGGAACCCTTGAAGCTGGAGTCATAAGTGGTTGTGAGCAACCCACCAAGGTGCTGGGAACCAAACTCGATCCTCTGGGAGAGCAGCAAGCACTCCTAATCACTGAGCCGTCTCTCCAGGCCATTCTTTTTTATGGTTTTAAGTGTGAGTGTGTGTGTGTGTGTGTGTGTATACCTGCGTGTGTGTGTGTGTGTATGTGTGCACTGGGGCTGGAGTTCTTTGCACACGTGTGTGCAGGTTCCTGTGGGGTCCGGAGAGGGCATTAATCTCCCAGAGCTGGAGTTACAGCTAATCATGAGCTGCCTGGCATGGTGCTGGTAACTGAACTCGTGGCTTCTGTAAGAGCAATAAGCACTCTTAACTGGAGAGTAGTCTCTTTAGCCCCTCAATAATGCTGTGCCCATGGCATGCCTGAATGGTAAAATTTAGGGTGTGATGGACCGAAGAGTCTGGAGAGAGGGCAAAGGGACATCAAGAGTCTCTCTTCACACCCAGATAGCATTGCATCAGGAAATCTAACTATTTTGCAGCTCTGGAGTCTACTGAAGGTAAAAATATTCTCAGGAGAAGATTTCAGCATTAAATTGCAGTGGCCATGAGCACTCGGCACAGTGGATGCTGTCTGTCACCGACTCTGAGCCCTGTCTCAGACTGGTCGATGTCAAAGTGTCTTCTCTGGCTAGGACAGGGGTGAGGTAAAAAGCATATTACAGGGGTGAAACTGAAAAATCCAGAAATGTGTAAAAGTCAGGCAACGTGTTACTCAACAATCAATAATCAAAGATCTCCTAAGAGGACTTAGAAACTATTTAGGTGACCAAAACTGAAACCCAGCATAGCAAACTGCACAGCCAATGAGGAGGTCAGACTGATATCTGTGCACGTCCATACGGAAGGCAGGGAGGTCTGTAGTCACCAAATAACCTCAAATTTAAGAGACTAGAAAATGAAGGATAAACAAGGCAAACCAAGGAGAGGGTGGGTGGCAATGGCACGACCGTAAACAGCAGTGAACCTGAGCTTTTAGCACAATAGAAAATAAGAAAAAAATTAAAAAAAAACATGAAAATCAGTAATACAAAAAAATGGTTTCTTGAGAAGACAGATAAAGTTAAAAAACAACAATAACAACAACAACAACTAAAAACTCCCAAACCTCCAGTAGTCTGGTTTTTTTTTTAAAGGACCCAAATTACTATTAAATCAGAAATAAAAGTAAAGACATTAAGACCAATTTATATAAATAAAAAATATTACAATAAAATGCCATCAGCTTTCTCTCACAATTCAGTTGCCTGGATGAAATGGACATATTCGTAGAAATTGGAAGCTTAATCCACAAAAAAGCACAAATCTGCACAGACCTAGGATGCGGATGGAGAGTGGGCAGGTGTCCTCATTGGCGTTCTGTGCCTGAGATAAAACACTGGTGTCATAGTCAGCCTAGATGCAGTGGGGAGGGCCTTGGTCCCACCTCAAGTGATGTGACAGACTCTGTTGACTCCCCGTGGGAGGCCTCACCCTCTCTTGAGGAGTGGATGGGCAGTGGAGTGGAGAGAAGGTGGGGGGAAATAGGAGGGAGACAGAACCGGGATCGATATGTAAAATATAAAGAGACTTTTAAAAAAATAAAAAATAAAATGAAATGAAAAGGTAAACAAAAACAAAACAAAGTTAGCACAAAAAGGTGTGAATTCTCACTTTGGGAACAGAAGACACTGCTCTGTCCCCATCGTAACTGATTACGCAGAAGACACATCATACTCTTAACTCATGAGGTCACTGCCTTGTTAATTTGTAGCCAAACCCAGGATAGTTTTAAACAAGTCTGCCATCTAGCCCCACACTTCGCAGATCTTTTTGCATGTCTTCTTTGCTCACATCTTCTGTCTAGATCAACTTTGATCCCTCTTCCCCTACTCTAGAGAACTTTTTTTTAGCTGTTAGGTTGTCTTCTCTTCAGTCTCCCTATCCTTTCTAGTTCATTCCTTTCTCCTGTCCTACCTTACCCAGGCTGTGCCCCCTGGTGGTCATCCAGTGCCCTCCTTGGCTGCTTCCTCTATACTCCTGTTGCTCTTCTCTATTCCAAGAACTTTCTTACCTTGTGTTGTCTTTGGGTTTGTGCACAAAAGGCCTTCATTTGCCCTCCGGTCCATCTTTTCATCCTCTCTCCTACTGACTCTGACCCCCGTGGACCTATGAAGGGAATCTATTCAGCGTCCTTGACTTCTGGACTCCATTGAGTTTAGCCAGTGGGCAGGCAGGGCAGCTGGTAGAGCAGGAGGAGAGAAAGGATGAGGTATCAAGTGGTCTGTTCTGTCCAGGCCACTGAGTGTCTGACTCTCTTTATCAAAACCCAAAGTTTTGATAAACTTTTGCATCAGTGGCTCTGAGTTAGAGTGTGCTTAGAAAGGCACATTTATGTGTATATATACTTATGTATGTGTGTATATGTACTTACATATGTGTGTGTATGTTACTCTGTTGTCTGTGTGAAGTGGTACACACTGTGGCATTCTTGTGTAGGTCAAGAGGGCAACTGGGGCAAATCACTCCTCACCTTCCACCCTGTATGTCTCAAAGATTCGGCTGTCCAGGTTTGGCTGCAAGAACCTTAACTCGCTAAGCCTTCTCAGTCTCCCCATTTGTCCTGGAATAGTGATTGACAGAGAGGTAGCCAGCCGGGTCTTTCCATCCAGTCTCCTCTTAATTTTCTGTTGCATTATTTTTGCTGGAGAGACATAAACAAGTAACAATTCACTCCAGACAGCACAGCAGCCACGCTCCTGGATCCCACCCACAGACATCTTCCTTCTCTGGTGTGCTCCAGCATCTGCAGCTGGGGACCGAGAAGGAGGGCTGCATGGAATACCAGGTGAGAGTCCTGTGCCCTGGGGAATCACTGTGCACGGAGTCTTTACCGAGGGCCTTGATGCACCACTGACTGCTGCTGGGCTCGCAGCCGCCTGCCTCCCTCTTCCTTTCCTGTGCCTACAAGTTGGCTTCCCAGTGCTTCAGCTTGCGTGTTATATGGTATGTTGTCTCGGGTAACCTCACTCTTCCTTTGCTGAAGCTACAAAGTTCATGACCATTTTCATTGCCACTTGGTCCCTTCTTTTCAATAGCCAGTTGGATATGCAGGTTTCTGTAATTATGCAGCTTAGAGGTTGAGACAAGGAAAAGTGATGTTTCTAAGGCAAGGAGGAGAGACGGCTCTGTGGGTACATTGCCTGGGCCGTGATTGAGTTCAGATCCCAAGCCAGCATAGTAGTTACTCCTCTGTAACCCTAGGGCTTCCAAGCAAAGGCAGGCAGATCTTCATTGCCTGGAGGTTCACTGACCCACTAGCCTAGCCATAATAGTCAACACTGGTTTTTAGGAAGAAATCCTGTTGCAAATAAAATAAAATAAAATAAAATAAAATAAGGCAACTGGGGAAATACCCCAAGGGACCCATACGTATTACACACAGAAAATAACAAAACTCTAGTAGACAGGTTTCAAATGGCAAAGGAAACCACACTAAGAGAATTATTCAGAATCAGGTACAAGCCATGATGTGGCCTTAAGGTGACCCCAAGCATTTCTTCTCCATTTACCCTTTCATGTGTTGGCAATATCCCTCTGAGAACAGCCATCCAGGTGGACGTTCCTAACAGAGGAAGCAGATAGGATGCAGGAAATACGTGTGTGTGTGTGTGTGTGTGTGTGTGTGTGTGTGTGTGTGTGTGTGTGTGTGTGCAAGGGTGTGTTAGAGGGCATGTATCTGATTAGAGGTATCTGGAAATGTGCATGCATATAAATACAGAGAGAGAGTAATATATACATATCTGACATCATTTTAAAGCCTGAAACCTATATGAAAACAATCTCCCTCCCTGAGGGAGAAATAGGCTGACATCTTGCTGCCCGACTCTGTCAGGAGCGTGTGCAAGAATCTCTCATAAACAGTTGCCAGTCTTTTATTTGTTTATTTATTTATTTTTGACATGTGGTGATTTTTTATTCTGTCTTATGTGAAAGTTGAAAGTGAACATGTGCCACTTGTAGACCTTAAGCAGTTTCTAGTTTGGGTTCAGATACTCATCATGGAAGAAAGTGAATTTTAATATCAGGCCAATAGGTTGGTGCCTAGCATCCAGTTGTTCACTGATGAGCTGATTCCTCAATTTGGCCCCCATTGTGTTCCAGGAAGATGGTAGATTCCAACTCAAAGATGCAACAAAAAGCTGTCAGTTAGGAAAGGAAGTGACTGGCCCTCCTCAGACCCCTCCTTGTCATGCTCTCTGAAGATGCCTCCATCCTATGCTTTTTCAAAAAAAAATCACAAATCCTTCTCTTCAGACAAAGGGCTTGGTGTCCAAGAAGACCATTGCTTAGACTTCGTTTAATATAGCCAAGCAATCCTACAGTGGCATGGGCTGTCCCTGGCAAGGTAAATTCTCTATGATCCTGGGGTCCAGTCTAACATTTGTTGCACTTGACATAGGGTCAAGCAGGAAATGCCAAACATGAGAAGAGTTCTGGAGAAAGACTGGCGAGTGTGAGAGACTGCACACACACAGAACTCTGGAGAAAGCCTGGTGAGTGTGACAGACTCTGCACACAGAACTCTGGAGAAAGGCTGGCAAGTGTGAGAGAGTCTGAACACACACAGGACTCTGGAGAAAGGCTGACCAGTGTGAGAGACTCTGCACATGCATGGAACTCTGGAGAAAAGCTGACGAGGGTGACAGAGTCTGCACACGCACGGAGGGTCAGGCATGGGTCTGAGAGATCAAGGGTCTACACCATGTGGAAAAGGGAAACAAGGCCCTTGTCCACACATGGCTCTTAGCTCTCTGGGGCCTCAAAGTAGCCCTTAGGTGGACAGACAGACAGGTGGTTGGTTGCCTGAAGAGGAAGAGACGCACTCTTGTTGGATTCTGGAGTTGTATTTTCCACTGAGAGGCTTCCCTCTGGATTCTGCCCCACAACCCATGAACAGAAGGCATTGGCTTTGACCTTTTGGTGCTCTTGGGTAAGGGAAACCAAGACAGCCAAGGGGAACTGGTAAACAGTCCAGAGAGGAGAGAAGTGTCTGCTAAATTTTATTTTACATGTTTAACATCAACCTGGTCATTTCAACCTCCTTCTGACTTGAGCCCTGGTCATCATTGCAGTTGGCCCACAGTCTTCCAGCCTCTGAGTTCTGTCTTCCCATTGTCTCTCTCTATCCACTATAAGCTGACTGTCACCCACTGTCACTCCACTTTAAGGCCCTTCGTGCTGCCCACAGCATCCATACCATTTCCCTTTCCCTCTCTGGACCTGGCTCTGCTGACTTGGGGCTCTTTCATTGTGGGTCACTTTCTTTGAAATGACAAATACTCATTTTCTGAGCTCCCTCAGACACAGATTTTCCCATCACATCACTTACAATGCTGCATTTTGTCTGCCTTTCTTACCCACTGTGAGAGAAGGCACAGTGTGTTCTCAGCACCAATCCAGTGCACTGAAAACAGCTGCCCCAAAAATGGAGAAATATTAGTTTCCTTGACCTCAGCATTGTAGACCTGGCTGATGTTTCCTTTTTACAGCCTCAAGAAAGGTTTTATATTTTTACATTTGACTGTTGGAGTGGTTTGAAAGAAAAATGGTCCCCAAAGGGAATGGCACTATTAGGCGGCCTTGTTGGAGGAAGTGTGTCACTGTGGGGGTGGGCTTTGAGCTTCCCTCAGTGTGACAGTCAGTCAACTTCCTGTTGTCTGAAAGATGTAGGTAGGACTCTTGGCTTTTCATCCAGCACCATATCTGGCTACATAATACCGTGCTTCTTCCTGCTGTGATGATAATGGACTGAACCTCTGAAACTGTAAGTGAGACCCGTCCCTCAATTAAATATTTTCCTTATAATAGTTGCTGTGGTCATGGTGTCTCTTCACAACAATAGAAAACCCTAACCCAGGCAGCTGGAGAAGGAACCAGGAATTAAACTCTGCCAGAAATTTAGACCTGTGAACTCTTTATCACTCTAACAAAACACCTAAGAAATTAACTCACAAAGACAGAAGGATTGTGTTATCTCATGGATTCTTTGGGTTGGGTTTAAGAACCAGTAGCATCATTGTAGACAGAGGCTGCTCATTTGTTCCTGACCACCCAGAACCAAAATAACCACACAGAAACTGTATTAATTAAAACACTGCTTGGCCTATTAGCTTATGCATATTTATGGCTAGCTCTTATATCTTAAATTAACCCATTTCTATTAATCTGTATATTACCACATGGTTGTGGCCTACTGGTAAGGTTCCATCCAGCATCCAGTG
Organism: Ondatra zibethicus; assembly: GCA_004026605.1. NCBI lineage: Eukaryota > Metazoa > Chordata > Mammalia > Rodentia > Cricetidae > Ondatra > Ondatra zibethicus. Next base: position 209,227 of record PVIU01001353.1, on the reverse strand, counting down.
TCTGTCTCCTGTGGCTGCTACATGGCATCTCGTTGACTCTGCCTACTCTCTCCTCTATCTGCTTGGAATTCCTGCCTTGCCCTATTCTACATTACAATAGGCCCAAAGCAGCTTTATTAACCAATGGTGTTCACGGCATACAGACAGGAATCCCAAATCAGCATCATGATTTTAGATGTCTGTGAAGGGTGTTGTGTCTCAGAGGGTAAATCAACAAAGCCAGTATTGTATACCCCAGTCCAGAAGCCAAGAGAAAAACAGGAAGGGCTCATGGTCCTGTGTTCTTGAGAGTTCCATGACTTTAGTATCCCATAAGTGCCCATTTTCTGAAGGTGCCATACTTTGAATAGCACAATCATGGGGACCAAGCCTTGCCTGCTGGATCCTTAGGGGGTCATGCAACCAAACTGCCACACTAATATTGAAGCAGGAGGCTTCCTGAGTTATCAAAGCAATTCTACATAGCAGAGAATCGCGTGTGCAACCAAAAGAGTTCATGGAACATGGCAGGTACACCCTCCATCACCTAGGAAGATGCTGAATCACCCTATGTAGATCATCAGTCAGAATGTAGAGGCCACAGGCTCTACTGGCAAAGTTCAGGAGATAGGGAGTGATGTGGGATTCCCTTCTGTATATATGTTGCTTTTATTGGTTAATGAATAAAGAAGTTGCTTTGGACTATGTCAGGGCAGAATAGAGATAGTTGGGTAAACTAAACTGAATGCTGGGAAAAAGTAGGTGGAACCAGGGAGAAGCCATGGAGCTGCCACAGGAGACAGATGCTGGACAGATCCTTATTGGTAGGCCACAACCATGTGGTGATACACAGATTAATAGAAATGGGTTAATTTAAGATATAAGAGCTAGCTAGCAATACACTTAAGCTATTGGCCAAGCAGTGTTTTAATTAACACAGTTTCTGTGTAGTTATTTCAAGTCTGAGTGGCCAGGAACAAACTAGCAGCCTCTGACTACAAGGGGAGCATGATATTGGAAGGGAAAGAGTGTACCATAAGAATCACAGAATCAAGGTCACACAGACTCTGGTCTTTGTCAGCATCTGAGAGATGCTTGGAGAAGCAGCTTGATGGTGCTGGTCACCCATGGTACCTGGGAGTGGCTTCTTCCCATTGCCTTCTAGCAGGAGCCCCACTGACCACACATCCCTGTGCATCATGTAGGGTAGGAAGAGAAGCCTATTGAGTTACTCCATGCCTAAACTGTGGGCTACAGAAATGATGCCATTTTAGGTTGGGCCTCTGGTGGTGGTTTGTGACAACACAAGAGAAAAATGGTAGATCTGTGATTGGCTGCATGGGTGAGCCCTGGAGATTCCCTGAGGAGCTCTTATCAGTCTCTGTCATTTACTATCTGTCCCTTGACCCAAGGCTTCTTCTGTGCTCTGGAAAATGGGACACTGTGTGCTGCATGGCATTGTGAAGATGGTCTTTATCTGATAGAAAACACCAGTGTTAGCTGCTGTGCACCTAAGTTAATGCAAACCTGGTGTTTTTGACCCCCAGAAAGATGGACGATGAGAGCCCTGAACTTGGCATTGGTTAAATCTGACTTTGAAGCAGTCAGCACGAGTACATTCTTAAGCTTGACTCAAATCTGGAAGGTCCTTCTTGTTCTCTGCTGACAAAGGTTATGTTCCACTTGGTCATTGTCCCAAAGCTAGCTGCTTTGGCAAGGATGGTTGAGCTGGATATCAACCCGTGGTGAGCCTCCTGACACTCTTTTCTTACACTTGAAGGTAAGGAGAGCCTTCTCCCTTCACAGGGGGACATGGGGCTATTGCCCTGGTGTCAGGGCCAACTCTAAAGCAGTTCTGACAATGGGCTGGAGCTTTACACACTATATAGAGTTAACTCCACTCCCCAACATTATTTCCCAAGTAGCTGAGCTCCACAGACAGCAGGCTGTCCTCAGATGCCATTCAATCCCCTTACTTTTAACACCTGCTTCCTCTGTTGCAATAAATAAGAACCTCAATTTTTTTCCAAATCATATATTTTAAGTGTATGGGCTTTAGTTCATAAGCGTAATACCTTAGCTAGGTCATTGTACTTTGTTGGAGGTCAGGTTTCTCATCCATGACATGGAAGGTTCTAGAAACACTTCCCAAGCTGCTTCTGAAGTCTCTGCACTGATTGTTTGCAGCCTGTATGGCATCCTGGCACCCAGCAGGCTCTTGGCTGCTGTTCATCATTGCTGAACCAAACGATCCTTGTCAACATCATGGTGACTGAGGGCCGCTGGGTGGATTCCTACCAAGAAGGTTCTGTGTATATTCATTTTCTCTTGCACCAGGCCCAATTTAATGAGCTTTCTGTAACTTTCAATCACAGCACCCTGAGGCACTCTGGAAATCAGAGGCAGTGGAACCCAACAGGAGCGATCACTCAAGGCTGTAAGTAAATAGAGTTCATCCTAGCATCTGTTTTCGCAGCTCCATCTTTTCCTGGAACAAGGAGCCTGAGTGCCCATGGCAGCTCAGGCCCGGTTTGGAGGAGAGAACTTAACACATTACTTACGTCTCCAGATCTTTCATTAGCTCGATCGCTGTAAGTCCAACCCCTTCCCCAACGTGGTCCAAACTCTTAACAATTTACATCATAATAATCCTCTCCCCTGCACCTGGCAGAGGCTGGAAGCTCATGCCCCAGAGAAGTTTGGCTTTTCCAGGGTGCTGATGTGTGCTTGTGGTCACATTCTCATTTTGAGCTTACCCTATGAAGTCCAATAACCCCCCTCCCTGACACACACATACACACAGCCTGGTCAGTCACAACTGTGTGCATCATTATCATTTTGTGCACTATCATCCTGGTTCCTCCAGCTCCATCCTGCTCTTTTATGTTTCCAATGTACAAAATTAATACTAATTATACCGCACCTTCACACACAATCTCAGTATTATCTTAATGGCATCATGTCTGCCTTTAATTGGTGTTCTTCTAATGTTGATCTTAGTACCAAATCATGTCTTAGTACCAAAACAGTCTCCGTATAAAAGAAAGAATTTAACGAAACAAAAATAAGTGAACCAGACAAAACAGGTCATGATATATTCACACTTGAAACTGTCAACTGATTGTACCTGGGTAGTAGAAAGCATTATGGGCTGTTTCCTTTTAAATAAAGCATTATTGACTCAGGGTCCTGTTGCCCCGTGATTCTTTTGGACCTTCTGTGATCAAAAATCTCCAGGGCAATTAGCCAAATGCAGCTTTCTAGAGTTCAAGGAAAAGGGGGAGAGGAACCTACAGATAGATTTCTCTGAAAATTTCCATAGAACATCAGTCCATCATCTTGAACCTCAGACTCTTTGTCCTGTCTCAAAGCCTTTCTGAGGATGATTGATTGCCTTGCTGGAAAAAAAAAAGCTCCCCAAAGGAGAAACTGTCTCTTTGGTTTGTTATAAAAACTTTCACAGAAAATAAAATCAAACACTGTGGAAACTGAAACTAAGGCTCAGTGCATTGCTGAGATGTCTGAATAATGGGACATGGACTATCCAGGATGTTCTTATTACTCTTCTGCTAGTGAGTCAGTTTAAATGTTAACCCAGCAAATGAGCTTTTGTGTGTGTGTGTGTGTGTGTGTGTGTGTGTGTGCATGGTACATGGTTTCATTAAAGATATACATGCATATTAAAGCAGAAAATTTCTGTTGGGCAGAGTTTACTTTGTGCATTTTTGTTTGGTGTTTTGGCTTGAGTTATTAAATGCATCTTTAATTCTCTTTTATCTTACTTTCTTGAGATAAGATCTCAATAGCCCAGGTTGACTTCACCTTATAGACCCTGAACTTCTGACCCTCCTGCTGTGACATCCTTCCAGGTCAAACCTTCCCAATTAACTCTCCTCCTTAATCTCAGCAAGAAAACAACTCAAGAGTATCAGGAAGTTCCTGAAACTGAGCAAATTCAATGGGTCTTTCCCTACCCAGCTTACATAAGCAAAAAGTAAATCGAGACTCTGTCGGAGCAGTTAGGCTGCCTGGACGAGGCTCATACCAACTGTGCCACCTGCAAAGAGCACTTTTACATCTATTGAGCTGCCTGAGAGTTGTGTACTACACTCCAGACTTCTAGCTTTCATGAGCTGTCATTCATTCTAGGGTGGGCCTTGGCCATACATTGATCTTTACATCATCGTGATAGTGTAAGTGACTGCTGACTCAAATATCTATAAATAACCCTAATTTAAATTCATTGATTTTCCAAGTTGGACTTTGATATTTTATAAGTTTTCTATGGAAAGTATCGGGAATCACTGCTGTACACTGGCAAGATAGAATACTGTAGGAACCATGATGCCTTAGAAACGCTCAAATTAAGTATCCCAAGACTGTCAATGTAGCCATGTTGTCATTGGGTAAAAGGTCCTTTTACAGATACAATGAGTTATCTTGAGATATGATTACCCCAATGGCTCAGAGGACACTCAGCTCTCAGAAAAAGAGGCCACATGAAGATGAAGGAGTTTGGATGACACACTCAGAGCCACTGAAAGCTGGAAGGGTTAAGAAGATTTCTTTACCTGGTTTTAGCAGCGGTTCGGTCCAGCTAGCACCATGGTTTCTGCTGCCCAGTTCACAGCCCCGTGTTGCGACAGCACTAGCAAATGAAGCTTGTTGTGACTACCCTGCCCATGAATCTTAAAGTTGCCTCAGTGCTGGGGCAGCTTCACTGTGTCCTGGAGCAGAGGAGGAAAATCTCAATGCATGCTGTCAGTGACATCACAGGTCGGGAGGATGAAGCCACAGAAAGGCAGTTTTGAAACAAAGGGTAGAACAAAGCAGATGTGCGCAGAGAAACAAGATGAAAAAGAGGGAATGTTTGTGTGAGCTTTAGTCGGGGAGTCAGGGAAAGAGCAACCCTCTGGATTTAAATCAGTTTGTATGGGGAGCTAGTTCTAGATGGTAGAGAAGCAAGCGATCAAAAGAAAGATAAGGAAACTCAGAGATTGGTAACTGCAGAACCCTCTGCCATCCTGAAGCAGTCCAGATGTGAGGGCAGCAGCATGGGGCAACGAGCCAGGCAAGGCTCCTCAGGTGCTTTAGCCATGGAGAAGAGTGGACTCTGGTGGAACATGCCCCAAGGTCAACAGGTACCATCTAGCCTCTCCATTGCAAATGTGATGAGAAGCAGCTGATTCAGGATGCCAGGAAAGGCCTGTAGAATCTGGCCAGAATAGACCAGAGGAGAAGGCATTCTCCCAGGAAGTTACTTGACACTTTCTTCTTTGGCATAGCCATACCTCACTAACCCAAATGATGGCTATCCCATCAATGATGTTCTCAAAGCATGAAGGAATTAAACTACACATCTGTGGTAAAAGATAGCTGCGTAATGCCAAACTCCCCAAGACTAAGCCACATGTATTTGAATATCACATGGGTCCAAGTGAGAAGACTGAAGTGAAATTTACAATATTTCAAACTAAATGAACAGGAAAATGCAACTCATTAGAATTTGTGGGCTGTGGAGAATGCGGTATATATGGGAGGCTTCTGGAATGAAACACAGCGATCAGGAGAGAAGGAAGCCACGAGATCCATAGTGTGGATTTATTCTCCTCAGGGACTGAGAAGAAATGCAGCCCCCAAAACAAGGCCAAGGACTGAAATAATGAAAGCCAATAAGGAAGCCAAGGAAGGAGGAAATGACACCCATGGAGAAAGTCAACAGATCCTGAAGACCCTTGCTACGGACTTCCTCTGTCCTCACCAAAGTCAAACCCCGAAACCCCACCCCCAAGGTGAAGATACTATAGGTGAGTTCCTTGGGAGGTGATGAGGTCCTGATTGGTTTGGGAGAGCTGCCCCAGCGCCTCTCATCAGTGTCAGGACATAGTGATGAGGTGAATCAGGAAGCAGACTCTCATTAGGCATCATGTCTGATAGCCTTGACCTAGGATCACACCCTGTAGAAGAGTGAGGCACACGTGCACACTTTTGTTGTTCATAAGCCACCCGGCCTCTGGCATTGAGCTACAGTAGCATGGGCAGAGTAACAAAGTGAGAAAGATTGCTATACCCTGTACCTATTGGCATGGGGGGGTAATGAATATTGTAAACAAATGGAAGTCATGGGCTATAACCTATACCTACTGACATGGGGGGTAACTAATATTGTAAATAAATGGAAGCCATGGGCTGTACCCTGTACCTACTGACATGGGGGTGTGTGACTAATATTGTAAATAAACAGAGGCCATGGGCTATACCCTGTACCTACTGACTTGGCGGGGTGGGGGGTGACTAATATTGTAAACAAATTGAAGCCATGGGTGTAGAGAGATGACTGTGAAGTTAAGAACAGTAAGAGGACCTGAGTTCAGTTCCCAGGACATACATAGTGGTTCGCAATCATCTATAATTCCAGTTTCAAGGGCTGCAAGGTCTTTTCCAGGCCTCTATATAAGTGCCAGCGAGGTACAGGCATGAGGCACAAACATACATGCAGGCCAAAGCTCACACACATAAAAGGGAAAATCCTCAAAACTGATGTCATCACTACCGACCAATGTCGTAGACCCTAAAATGATAATTAAGAAAATTTAGAAATCAGCCTATATTATAAATTTGATATCTGATATTTAAATAAGAAATAGACGTATTCTTTAAAGATAGAATGATGAGCGTTTGCATAATGAGGATAAATAGGAAGAAGTCTCTACTGAGTGAAGATGTTGGACTGTTGGTTAGTGATCTACCAGAGAGTTTGTGTGTAGTGGCATTTCATTTATATTTTAATAAATAGAGCTTGCCTGAAGATCAGAAAAGTAAAACAGCCACACTGACCAGCCTTACAGACCAGGCAGCAATGAAACACACCTTTAATCCCAGTAGCCACACTAGCTTGCTGTAGAAACCAGGTGATAGTGGTGCATGCCCTTAATCCCAGAAGTAGAGAGGATCATAAAACAGGAGGAGACAGTTCTCAGACACAGTCTCATTCCGAGATTCCTGGAGGCAGGATCACCATTTTTGGACTGAGATACAGGTAAGAGGCAGTGACTGGATGCTTTGCTTTCTGGTCTTCAGGTTGAACCCCAATATCTGTCTCTGAGTTTTTATTAATTGTGCTTTATTAGAGAGAGAGGGGGCGAGGGAGGGAGGGAGGAAGGGAGGGAGGGAGGGAGAGAGAGAAGGAGAGAGGGAGGGAGAGAAAGAGCCAAGCTCAACTAAGTCCAACCCAGATGATTTTTTTAATAAGCTGTACCTATGCATTATTTGCAATTTATTCCAAGAATAGAAGCCTAAATGTGGAAGTACTTCTTACCTTCTGCCTGTGAGGCCAGAATCATGGCATCACCCAAACAGATAAAGACCCTGTAGGAAAGTAAGACTGTGGTGCAGGCCTTCTAAGAATACACACATAGAAATCTTCCAGCATATCAGGATACACAGCACAATGACACCCACATGCACCACAGCCAAGAATAACGCATGCCAAGTATGTGTGGATGACAGAACTTGGAAGAACAAGCATGATCCACAAGTTAACAAAGTAAAGAAGGAAAACCATATGACAATACCAAGAGGTACAGAAAAGTCATTTGGCAAAATTAATGCCACTTATGACAAGCACACACAGCAGAATAAGAACATAGAGGAACCCACTCAATATGATTCTATCAGAAAGACAAGGGCTAGAGAGGCCTCCATCATTAAGGATCCATCCCAGCAACCAAGTCGGCAGGCAGCCCACAACCGCCTGTGACTACAGCTCCAGGGAATCCAAAGCCCCTTTCCTGGCTCCCATGGGCACTGCACTCATGTACACACACACACACACACACACACACACACACACACACACACACACACACACTTCTTTAAAATAGAAAAACACTTCCCCCAAATGTAGTAAGAGGCGAGTGGGCCGTGTCCCGCCACACCACTAGCTTAACCCCCGAAATAACCACACAGAAATTGTACTAATTAAATTACTGCCTGGCCCATTATATCTAGCCTCTTCTTGGCCAACTCTCACATCCTGATCTAACCCATTTCTACCAGTCTGTGTAACACTAAGAGGTAGTGGCTTACCAGGAAAGATTCTAACCAGCGTCAGTCTCAGGCAGGAGCTTCATGGTTTCTGTCTGTCTCTGTCTTCTTTCTCCCAGAATTTAGTTCTCTCTACTCCGCCTACCTAAGTGCTGCCCTATCAAAAGGCCAAGGCAATTTCTTTACTCAACCAATGAAAGCAACACATAGATGGAAGAACCTTCTACATCACCAAAACAACAGCTGACATTATACTTTTGTAAAATAGTTCATTTTTTCTCCCTCACAAAAAAAAAGGTTTTATCCTCTGACTATACTTGAGACCTCATCTTGGGGGTCTCAGGTGGAGGAGAAAGAAGAAAGATGGGGATAAGCCCAGCTTAAGAAATAGAAGCTATCGTTTGCATGATGTGGTTGCCTTCGCAGACAACTCGGAAGAATTGGTGCCCAACTCCCAGAGTTAGCGAGTGATTGCAGCAAAGCTGCAGATGTCAGGGTAGCGAAGTCAACTGCTCTGTATAGATTTTCAGTGGGGAATTCAAATCCGATACTGTTTATAATATCAGCTGTGTATGCAAAATACACATAAAATATGTATGTAGAAAACTAGAACTCCCATGAGAGAAGTCAGAGATCTAATTATAAAGGTTGTTCATGCTCATGGGGTAAGCAATTTAATATCAGGACTGTTAACTCTTTGTTTTCCTTTTTCAAACTTTATTTTTTATCAGTCATGTTGGCTCTTTGACAACTATATACATGTGTGGAGTGCATTTCGGTTCCTCTCCCTCCCACACCTCCTCCTACCCTCCTATGCCCCTCATCTCTCTCTCTCTCTCTTTCTCTCTCTCTCTCTCTCTCTCTCTCTCTCTCACACACACACACACACACACACACACACACACACACACCCTCATTCTCTGCATGTTCCTTTCCCAGATCCATGACTTTTAGTTTTGTGACCTTTTAATGTAAGGAGGATTGTCAGCATGAACACTGGATTGAGATTACCCATTGTTGCCTGGTGGGATGACCTGTGGGCACCACCATCCCTGCCCCTGTCCCCCAATCTATCAGCAGGAAACAGTTCAACAGTGAGGAGTAGAGGCCCCCAAACCCTTCCTACATCCCTACCTCACTGTTGATGGGCCTAGTTTTGTTTTATTGAGACAGTGTCTCACCATATAGTCCAGACTGACCTCGGACTTATAGCAATCCTCCTGACTGGAGGCCTCTTGACAGTGCTGGGATTACAGACCTGCACCTCCCATGCCCAGCACAGTTCTTCATAACTAATTATAAACCGGACAAAGTCCAATAACAATGATGATAATAACCTCCATGCTGTCTCACGGGCATCCACAATTTAGTCTGTAGCTGTTCTGAAGAGGCAGAAGACCCAGAGTGGCCAGCACGGTCCCCAGGAGGAAGAGTAGCAGGACCTGACGCTCCCCAGCTGTCGGACTTATCTTAGAGTGTGTCATAGCTACTTTTCTATTGCTGCAAAGAGACCCCATGACAATAGCAATTTATAGAGGAATTTTTGGGGCTTACAGGTTCGGAGGTCACCATGACCATCACAATGGGGAGTATGGCAGCAGGGAGACAGGCATGGTGCTCACATCTTTGCCCACAAGTGGGAGGCAGAGAGAGCTAACTGGAAATGCTGGGGCCTTCTCAAACCTCAAAGCCCACCCACGGTGACACACCTTCTCCAACAAGGCCACACCTCCTACTCCTGTTCCACAGCTCTCCCACCTGAGGACCAAGCATGGAAGTCTATAAGAAGCCTCCGGGGAGCACGCTCGTTCAGGCCGCCACTGTGTGCTTTGCAAACTGGATAGCTCACTTTTGAAAACCTTCCTCGTCTTTTGGAGACTGTAGCGACCCATAAGATCGAATTCAGTCTCCCCAGTAAGTCGGTTTTCTATTGCAAGGGACAGCAACACTGCAACCCGCTGGAAGTACTTTCTTAGTTTTGATTGCAAGCTCTGCCTGGCTTTGATTGTACACATAAGAGGATGAGACGGAAGCCCGCCACTTCTTGTTGGTAATGCAGGTAACCAGGTCTTTGGCTGTGTTTGAAGAGTGTGTGTAACAGAAAAACAGCATTGTGTAGACTCCTCAAAGAGACCCCAGGGAAATTGGAGGACCAAGCCCCACTCCACTCTTTTTTCCACAATAAAGGTTGGTTAACTTGAAGCTTCCTACACTACATGCAAGTTAGAGAAGGATCTGGGGTAGCATTGTGTGATTTATGCCACTGAACTAACAGGGCAGTATCGATTCAAACACTCACTCGGGGCTCAGAAGCAGGGGCAGCCTTCTGAAGAACAGCTAGCTTTGATTATAGCTAGAGATCTAATGGGGGTGTGCAGTGAATGAGTTTAGGGCTGCGGGGAGGGCCACCCAGTGGGAAGATGTCTGCCACACAAGTGTGAGGACCAGAGTTTGAGCTCCAGAACACACATGAAGCATGTGAGCATGCTGGGATGCATGAGTGATCGCAGCGATGGGGAGCAGACAGATCACGGTTGTGCATTGACCACCAGCCTAGCCTAAGGACAATCAATGGCAGTTTCTCTCTCTCAAAAGAAGCTGTGAACAGCTCCTGAGAAACAACGCTAAAGCTTGACTCCAGGTCTCCATGTACACACATAGGTATGTACCAGCACACATGTGCACCACAGAAACATAGGCACTGATGGAAAGGAACAACGGAGTCCTATCTTACTACCATACATCCTATGGAAAAGGTGTTTTCCTTGCTGTCCCTGACAGAAGCTACTGGCACTTCCAAGGGCTGGCCCTGGACAAAGCCATCAGAGAAGTTAAGGCTGTCGCTGGGGCCCCAAGCCCTGGACACTGAAACATATTGATAGAAGTTGACAGGCCAATCAGTGTGAAGGAAACAAACCTGAAAACACATTTGCCTCCTTTGCTTGACAATTAGCAGACCTGAGAAGACCAAGGTCAGCGTGGGCCCTCAGCGCCCATCATAGCACTGTGCCTTATGGGCTGCCTCTCTGCTGACATGTTGCTACAGGCAAGAGTCTCTGTCCTTAGAACAGACATGTCACACCCCTCAAGGACCAGCATGCATTTCTTTTATCTCAACCTGTTGGCGGTAAGCATGCTCTCCTGTGCGAGCTTTGTGGGCCACCAAGTCTTACTGTCCCCAGAGCAACTGGTGGTGGGGGTGACAGGAGGAGACAGGCCACAGGCAGCAAACTCCTTTTTAATGGTATCCCATCACGGTAAGTGTTTCCATATAGACCTTCAGTGGCAAACCTGGATCTCTCTCATCCCTGAGTCTGAGGGGAGTATGCAGGGTCCCAGACTGACAAAATGAAAATTACCCATTGTGTGTGTATGTGTGTGATGTGTGTGTGAGTGGATGTGGTGTGGTGTGGATGTGGTTGTGTGGTGACTGTGTGTGTGTTTGTGTGGTGTGTGTAGAGGTGTGTGGTGTGGTGTGGTGTGGATGTGTGTGTGTGTCTGAGTGTGGATGTGGGTATGTGGTGAGTGTGTGTGTGTGTGTGTGGTGTGGGGGGTGTGGTATGGTGTGTGTATGTGGTGTGTATGTGATGTGTGTGGGGATGGGGTGGGGAGGGTGTTGATGTGGTATGTGTGTGTGTGGTGTGTGTGTGTGAGAGAGAGAGAGACAGAGAGAGATTGACTGGAAAAATGGCTCTGAGCTTAAAAGTACCTGGTGCTCTTCCAGAGACCCTGAGTTTTGTTTCTAGCATCCACACTGGACAGTCCACAAATGCCTGAAACTCCAATTCCAGAGGATCTGCCACCATTTGTCACCCACATGTATGTGAACAGTCCCCCACCAAACTCATAAATAAATAGTAATAAACTAAACCTTTAACAACACAGGGACAAAAAGAGGTAAATGACCTGGTCCTAATTACGGAATGGATTTTTCCTCTTGTCTAAGGTACAAATTTTCAGCATGAACTGAGCTTTTGTGTGACTTCCCCTTTAACTTTTCTCAGTCCTGTGACCTTCCCTCCAGGTCTTGAGAGTTGGGGCTCACTGCAGCACCCTAGAAAGCACACTTGCTGAAAACCTTTTAATCTGATAATGAGCTAATGGCCTGCCCTAGTAGAACAGTGGAGATCAGGCCCCTGAAAACACTTTCTGTAAAAGAACAGATCATAAATATTTTAGACTTTTCTGCACAGCTTCCCTGCTCCGCTGTCATCCTGGGAAAGCCACCAAAGGCAATGTGTGCACTGCCGAGTCTCGGCCCAACACAGCTATTTACAGAGGCAGGTGCTGGCTCCTAGAACCACACTTTGCCAGCCCCTGGTCTGGATTGTAGGACTCTCCCTGATGCGCTGGCGCTGGCACCTGTGGTTGGTAGCATCCATGTGCATCATCACCCTGTTCATTCTAAGCTCACCAGAGCCCAGCTGTGGAAAACCTGAAGCCACATCCTCCTGAGCACGTTCCTGGTGGCCCCCTGAGGGAGAGCCAGTGGCCTCACTCGGTGGCTTGGTCTAACTCTGTGTTAAGTCAAAGTCCACTTCCAGCACATCACAATATGCTCTTGGACTACCTGGCTTCATGCTTGCCCTTCTCTTTCATTTCGTTATGAACTGTAGGGGCCACCCCACACTTCTCCCCTGCTGTGACCTTGCCTCTACAAGCAATCAGACTTGTCTTTTCCTACCTACCATGGGTAAATGTCCACCCCACACTGTCCCGAGTCTCAGACTGGTTTGGAGCTCAGGCTGGGACAGATCTACTCTGGCCAGTTTCAGCTGTTCAGGATGGGCAGAAGACTTGGTTTGAGAAGCTTGGCATCACTAGTGTTATGGACTATGCTGCTAGGGCTACAGGGGTTGCCAGGGCTACCGGGGATGCCAGGGTTCCCGAGTGAGTCCTCCAGGAAGCCAGTAACACGAGAAGTCACTCAGCTGCAATATTGACTTGGGTGATCTGGGGTCATTGTTTGAGTCCTGTCACCAGTCTGAGGAACAGTGACAGAGTAAGAAGGTGACAAGTGAGGGATGGTGACTGAGTTCCCCAAGGTGTGGCAGGAACGGAGCCACACCTGATGTGTATGTGTTTGCCAGCAGTTCTTCATTTGTTTGACTCAATACATCAGCAGATACTCACTCTTACACAATTGTCGGGTGCTTCTTGGTGGGGAGCGGGTGGACCTTCAAGAGAGACAGTGTCAACTGAACAAATAATTTAACCTGTTTTTAAAATAATTAGACAACATTGCCTTTTTTTCCTTGTTTTATTACATGGGTTGAATCTTCTAATCACAACGGGGTGATAGTAGAGATAATCTACATTAGAATATCTTCCTTCTGCACCCGAGGCTGTCAGTCTTCCCTTCACCTGTGGTGCAACACAGACCAACAGAGCTCAGAAGCTGGTGGGAGAGGCATCGCTCACTGCTGTGCTGTGCATTAACCCTGAAGAGGAGCAAGGCCTTCCAAGTTCACTTTCAATAGCTAGACACAGAGAATCACTGAGGGACGGATGGGTATGAGTGATTCTGGGAAATGATCATGGAGCCATGTGATGGACCTTTTATAGATGTTGCAAACCCTCCTTTCAGAGACTCTGTCATAGCACAATGGAGATTCCTGAGTGCCCAAGATCAACCAAAAGTGTGGTCACTGAGAAGTGAACTCTGAAATCAGACTCTGGGTTCTAATCTAGTCCTCATCAGCCCAGGGGTGTGAACAGAAAAGGTCACACCAGCTCTGTGGCCCAGTTCCTAGTTTGCAACCATGGTATACCTGTATTATGGTACTCGCTACCACAACACCATCCCTGTGCTGTGCGTTACATATAGAAGGTGCTCACACAGATTAATAGATATGGGTGCTGATGCCAGGTGTGGTGCACACTTTCATTCCCAGCACTGGGGAGGCAGAGCAGGTGGATCTCTGAGTTTGAGGCCAGCCTGGTCTACAGAACTAGCTCCAGGACAGTCAGGCCTACATGGGAAAACCCTGTCTCACAAAAATAGTAGCTCACGAATGCTTTAGTTGATACCACTGCTGTACTGCAAGGTATGCATCAGGTTTGTGATAGGAACATGGGGCCTTGTTAACAGCACTCATTTAGCTTAGTGGTCAAATTTTGGCTGGTTTCAAACTATCTTTTTGTATACTTATTTATTTTTTTAGCATTTTCCAAGAGGCATAGATATGTCTTAGAATAAACATACTCAAGGAAGTAAATAATCACCAATAAGGTCTGTGATTCTGACTAACTGAAACTCTACTTCAGGGCGGGGCATGTGTGGAGGACAAGTGGTTTCCAGCCACTTGGGGTGGGGCCAAGGGAAGACAATTCATTCAACCGACAGAGATGTGGAGGAGAGTACAACTTTTCCCACTAGCACATGGTGTAGGAGGTCCTTCTTTCTATGTGTTGCTTTCATTGGTTAAATAAAGAAGCCCTTTTGATAGGGCAGGACTTAGATAGGTGGGGAAAAGAGAACAGAATGCTGGGAAGAAGGCAGTGTGGCAGACACAATGAATCTCGGCCTGAGATGGGTGTAGGTTAGAATCTTCCTGGTAAGCCACAACCCTGTAGTGATACACAGATTAATAGATATGGGTTAAAGCAAGATATGAGAGTTAGCCAAGAAGAGGCTAGATATAATGGGCCAGGCAGTGTTTTAAATGAATATAGTTTCTGTGTAATTATTTCGGGGGTTAAGCTAGCTGAGTACCAGGAATGCGGCCCATGACTGTGGCCCACACGCTCCTCATTACTACAGGCACAGATGGGCAGACAGTGGGGTCCCAGCTTTCCGTGCTTGTCTTAGGGTTTCTATTGCTCTGAAGAGACACTGTGACCACAGAAACACTTAGAAAAAAAACCCATTTCATTGTGGTGGCTTTCTTACAGTTCAGAGGTTTAGTCCATTATCATCATGATAGGAAACCTGGCAGCAAGCAGGCAGACATCCTGCTAGAGAGACAGCTGAGAGTCCTACATCTTGCAGACAACAGGAAGAGAACTGTCTCACTGGGTGTGGTTTCAGCATATATGAGTGCTCAAAGCCCGCCTCCACAATGACACACTTCCTCCAACAAGACCACACCTTCTCAACCAAGGCCACATCTCCTAGTGCCACTGCCTTTGGGAGCCATTTTCTTTCAAACCACCACTCCCTGGAAACACTGGGTTCTCAGTGGGACTTGGGAGGTAGAAGGAGCAATAGTCAGGCATGGCTGGATCTCAGCATCCAGGATGCCCCAGATCCAGGATGAGGAGCTGGGAGACACAGGCTGCCTTCCACCTCCCCCACAGCAGATGTTTGAAGGTGTGAAGCGGCAGTCTGTGGCTGTCGATCACGGGGTTAATATTTCATCTGTGACATATTGCTTTAGTGTTCGTGAGGTTTTTTTTCCCCATTTCTCTTTCTGTAGAGAGTTTTACCCTTTCTTGGAATCATTTTCCTAATTTTTGTATTTCTGATGACTGTTTAGCAAATACACAGTGCTGCACGTGCCTCCTGGTGTCTTTCCTCCTCTTCCAATAACTTTATTTTATGACATTTTCTCAGTCTTCAGAATGTTGAGAATGCCATGGATGAACTCACACACATATACACACAGAGAGACACAAACACACACACAACACATACACCATACACACACACACACACACACACACACACACACCTCCAGTTTTTACCCATGCCTCCCTAGGTGTGGCTTCTCCCGAAATAAGAGGAAGTGGCGTTGCAGGCAACTCAAAGTATCCCTAAGATTGAGGGCTCAAACCCTATGATAGCAGAGCGCATCCTCCCGCCACACTCTTTTAAACGACCCCAGATAGCTCTTCCCGTGGCAAACAGAAGCACAGCCACTAAAGAAATGCTATAAGCAAAATGTGGCCCCAGGGAAATCCCTCTCAATCCACTTCAAAGGTGGCTGTTTTAATGGCTGGCCAATTTACTATTATAGCTTTTGAATGTTTACACTTCTTTGACTTTCACATAGTCACAGAATGGAGCTGGTTATTTTCAGCCCCCTGCTCCCTCCACCCACTGAAACCCCTCTTCCCAACGTCCCCCTGCACCCCGCTGTCTCTTTACTGTGATCCACCGAGTTTCATTAGCTTTTGCTCACATGGGCATTGAACTATTCAAGTGGCTACATTGATGAAGAAATGTCACACCTCCCTACAGCACCCATTAGCTTCCCATAGTCCCATGGGGAGGCCCGGGGCTCAGGAAGCCCCTCCCCTGTGCATGATGAAATGATGAAGGGTCCCGTCTTGTACAGGCCACCACAGCTACCTAGAGTTCATAAGTACAATAATCCTGTCATGTCCAAGACACGGCTTTGTAGAGGTCCTCTCCATCTTCTTGTTCTGACGTTCTTTTTCTCCTCTTCTTCCACAATGTTCCTTGAACCTTGTAGCTCCGGAGAGGCGGAACCAACAGAGGGAGGAGGCTCTCAGGGAGCAGGGACGGTAGAACAGTTGTATGTGGAACTAGAAGAAAGCTATCCCAAGGGTGGGAAGACTTAAGCGTGGATGGGGGTGGAGAGCAGGGAAGAGGAAGGGGCGGGGGCAAAGGCATCATAGCTCTGGAAGGTGCTATGTGAGCTGCTGCGGGAGAAGACACAGCAACCATCCTCATGTCCCAGCTGCGGACCTTGTGAGGCACAATAATGACCTGCTTTGTAGGGCCTGGAAACCAAGCTAGAACCGAAGTGGACGTTCCGTTCCAGCCCTGCCTGGCGACCTTTCATACTGCCAGAGGGTGCTGTGCTGGTTACCGACGGAGAAACCGTCACTGATCTTACTCCGTGGTAGACCCTGTATGTTAGAATACCAACCTGTTGGTAAGACATGCCCACGGGAGCAACGGTCGTATGACTGCATGGTGGGTAACCAACTACTTTCTGATTAGACTTGAGGCCTGCTCCACAGGACGTATTCATGCCTGCTACTGTGAACCTGGTTAAACCCCATGGCAGGAATGTCATAGACCCTAGGGCAGTGTATGCTGCTGTTGCTTTACTAACTGGGCATCTTGTCAACCTTCCCTCTAAATACTTTTGTATTCGTGCTAAATTCAGCATTTTAGCCACCATCTGAGAAGTTTCTTCTATTTTTTTTCTTCAGGAGACAGCTGCTAATGCAGAAAATCATAACCGGTCAAGGTGCCTAGAGTAAGTAACTGTTGAGTGCTGTGCCCTAGGTAGCACCTAAATTGTTTGATATCATTAAATATTTATCTTTACTTTATGTGTGTTTTTGCAATCTTCACATCATATGAAACCACCCACAGCGTTAAGTGAGGCCTGTGGGCCCTGCTGAGTGGAAGTCCAGTGTAGGGCTGGAGTCATGGAAGGACCATGCACTGTCTCAGAGAGAGCTGCCCAGCACTTGCTCCTGAGGAACAGCTGGGCAGAGCCAGGCTCTGCAGGAATCAGTAAATATTTGATGAGGGAATGAATGACTGAACCTGGAGACTAAGATCAGCAAGGGCAGTGTATTGGTATGAATAGGCGTGACCATTGATTTGCCTCAGCAAAGAGGCAAGCCTTTTAAAGGGCTGCCTTTGTCTCTAGCCTTGGTGTTTGACCCTCCCAGCAGGATTTGATGGGACTGGATGACCTTGCTTCTCGCTGGATCACAGTATCAGGAGATTCCTCTGGGGGAAACAGAACACACTAACCAGCTACCATTTTAGAAGCAGGAATGGAAGAATCACAGAGAAAAATGAACAAGATAATATCGTGATGGGTCACACAAAATAATATGATGGACCATGCAAATTAATATCATGATTCACCATCAAATTAATACTGCAGTGGGCCCTTCCTTCCCAGGTCTCTGCCAACTAGGCAGGGCTCCTACTCTGAACACAGGAAGCAGAACAGTCTCTAGAGCTGGTGGTTTTGTTGGGAGTGGGCCGTGGCTTACGCAGTTCTCAAGAACAGGACCTGTTGGGATTGATGGGTTCAGTGTGATGAGCTGAAGGCAAAACAGGTCCTAGGCAAAGAAACTAGAAAGGGGACATCAAAACTTTCCAGAAGAAAGCTGCTGGCCAGAAAGTTAGACTCAGACACATCAAAGTCAAGCTCAATGGGGCCAGACCTTGCACAAGTCCTTGATCCTCAGGGCTCCCATATGCATGATGGGAGTCCCCATGTCAGAGGAGACGCTGACAGACTGAGTCCAAGGACTAGAGTCCACTTGAAACCAAGAACACAGGTCTTTGTAAAACAAGCAAACAAACAAAAAACAGAGTTTCTGCTCTGCTTGTGTAACTGAAAGCCTAACCAGATAATGCAAGGAGGGACACACTGAATGGTGTAGACAGAGAGCCATTAGATGTTGCAGATAGAGACCCATTGGATGTTACAGACAGAGACCCGTTGAATGATGAGTACAGAGATCCATTGGATAATGAGGATAGAGACCCATTGGATCGTGCGAGCAGAGACCCATTGGGTCGTGCGAGCAGAGACCCATTGGATGATGAGAATAGAGACCCATTGGATGATGCAGACAGAGACCCATTGGATGATGCATACAGAGACCCATTGGGTCATGCAAGCAGAGACTCATTGGGTCGTGCAAGCAGAGACCTACTAGTTGGTTTACGGGAGAAGGCAGCTTTGCACTAAAACTAGAGCACAGAAGAGGGACAGCCTTGTAGATACTAGGGAGCAAAGGAACAGCAAGTGACAGACGCCAGACACCAACTAGCATGCCCTTTTCTAGACAGTGAGTTCAAATGGCTGGAGTTTGTTGAGACAACGGACAATCCAGGGAGGCAGCAAGAGCCAGGCCAGGCATGTCTGCTAGGATGAGATTGCTGTTTATTCTGTAAGCGAAGGGAAGAGAAGTCCTTTGACATAATGAGTGGGCTAGAAAGATAGTCCAGACCAGCATAATGGTCCTGAGTAAGGTCGTTTTAGTTGCAGAACTGAGAAACCCTAAGCACCTCCAGTTACCAGTGGAAAGAAGAGGCGGGGCATCTGAAGCACCCATGCTTTTGTCTTCAAAACATGAAGTGAGCCCTGCTCTTCTCCCTGCTATTGTTTGGAACACGAGTCTGATATGCAGAAGGCATATGCATCTGTTATGTAAATTATAAATGTATGAGTATCCTTCTCCATCCTGCAAGGGCGTTTGTGGGCCATGCTCACTTACCACTACCTGTAAAGTCCAAACGGCCGATGAAAAGCCCTAGCTGAAGTGAGGAGGAAGATGAAAGTGCGCCTGTTAATAACAAAGCAGCCACAATCCGCCAGCTGAGCGCTCTCTTGAGACGCTAGAACTCAAAAAAGTTCTCAGGTTTCAAACCTGCACCAGGATGTGCTGCCCTCTGGGCGTCTCTGAGGGCAGAGCAGGAAGCTCAGTGGATGGAACCCTGTTTAGGGATGGAGACAATGGAAGCCACTGTCTCCAATGCCTCTATGGGTCCTCAAAGCCAGGACCTCTTTACTCCAAGAAACAGTTGTCTTCAGGGCTGGAGAGATGGCTCAGAAGTTAAGAGCACTGACTGCTCTTCCAGAGGTCCTGAGTTCCATTCCCAGCAACCACATGGTGGCTCACAGCCATCTGTAATGAGATCTGGTGCCCTCTTCTGGCCTGCAGGCATACATGGAGGCTGAACACTGTGTACATAATAAATAAATAAATCTTTAAAAAAAAACAGTTGTCTTGTTGTACCAAGGTGATAATCTTCTCAGTCCCCCAGTTGTGTGCAGGTGGCAAGAGCTGATGTTTGTTCCATTGTTGCACTCAGCCTGACTCATGGGGTCACCCACCTCTTCTTTCCTGCCTGTGCCCAACAAGATGGGGAGAGAGGGTCATCTTGTGGGACCATCTTGTTAGCCTATGGACCAGCCAGACCATTCTGAAAGACATTCCTGGTCCTGACCTCCTTGGGGACAGTGTCCCTGATGTGCTCAACAGTCTTTGGTCTCTGGGTTTGTTTGTGCCTTACACCGGCCACACCCCTTGTGCCCTGCCATCTCCCCCAGGCTCATTCTCAAACCAGCCATGTCTGTTGATTGAGTCTAGCTTTGTAAATGTTTGATGACCTCTTACAATGCAAGAATAAGAAAAGCATGGATCCTGAAACAAACATTCACATTTCAGAGGGAACTCTGACAGGTGCGTGCCCTATAAAGGTTCTGTAGCCAAGACTGAGTGCTAACAGAGCTGCCCAGGGACTGGTAAGTGCTGGCTGCCATGACAGGCATGTGTTCCTGTCATGTGGCCTGGGCTCAAGGTGGTTGCTTGGAATGCAGAGCTTCCCTTTCCTCTTCCCTCTCTCCAGTCAATCCCCTCTGTTCCTCTCTCCCTCTTCCCTCCTTCACTTTTATCTTTAACACAGTTGCGTTTATTAGACTCTTCAGTTGCTAACACATCAACTTCCTGAATGCGTGAAAGGCCTCCTCCATATTTTATATCCCACATCATCTTAGAGCCCTGCCTCTCATCCCCAGCTCCCATCCAGCCTCTCTAACGTATTTGATGCATACCCATAAAATATGCATGGATCCTTATAAAATATATAGGGTGCTTGTGCTGGAGTATACGCCCTGCCTGCCTCTGTGGCTGACACTTTTCAATCAACACAACGCCTTGCAGCATATCTGCACGTGTGTTCCTTCTGATGCCTCCCAGCCCTGTATGGCATGTGCCCCTGTTTCTTTCTGATGCTTCTCCTGTTGCTAGCTGCTCTATTTTTCTTTCTGTTGCTGTGATAAAAACCCTTAGATCAAAAGCAGCTTAGGGGAGGAAAGGGTTTGTTTCATCTTACACTTCTCGGTCACAATCCACCATCAAGGGAAGTCAGGTCAGGAACTCAAGTAAGAGTCTGAAGCAGAAACTGTGGTAGAATATTGCTTACTGGCTCATGCTCAGCTAGCTTTCTTGTGTATCCCAGAACCCCCTACCAAAGGAATGGCGCCACCCATAGCGGACTGGGCCCTCAGTTATGATTAACATTTAATATAATTCATTGCAGACGTGCAGACAAGGCCACCTGACCTGGGTAGATTTGAGATTCTCTTCTTACACAACTCTAGGCTGTGTCAAGTTGAGAGTTAAGCTTAATCGGAGAGTCCTGTGTGATGTTGCATGCTATTATTGCATACCTCCAAGGACAGTATCCAATGTGTCTGCAGCATCCCAAACATTGCTCCCTGAGCACCTTTTGCCATCACTTCCTAGTGACCCTAAGTGAGAATGTTCTACAGGAGCCACTTTATGCCCTATGTCAAGGCAAGAGCAGGTGGTCAGGCTGTTCCATATGAAGGGATATGGTCTGGAGGTCGCAGGCCCACGTGGTCCCTTTTGCCTTCACAGATGTGCACTGGATGCTGAGACAACAAGAACTGGGCATGGGTTCTCTCTCTTGCTGAGGAGAAAGCCGAGCACTAAGGATATGTGCAGATGCATGGCGTGGTGAATAGCTAGAGGCATCATCTAGCGACATTGGAAAATTCCTAGTTTCCAAGAGTCTTCTCTGGAGAGATGAATGTCAGGAGAAATGTGAGGGACACCCCCAGCCTCAGTCCTCGGTTCACCTCCAAGGAGAACATGCTAGAAGTTGTCTCCTTGCTCACCCTCTTCTGGTATGCACTGTGGAATTCTGTGTGTGGAACCCTCTGCTTGGAGGGCAGTAGCATGCCCTGACCTCCATCCTTTCCTATGACCTTCATCTGCTGTAACCTCCATCTCTTCACTGACACCCCCCTACGTCTGATACTCATCCCTATCTCCAGTGATGACCTTCATCTTCCATTCTGAGTATGACTGGAAACTACCTCCTGGAGGTTGGTCTGTAGTCAGTGCCTTCCTGCCCCATGCTGGGAAGCCTCTTGACACAGGAAACACCCTGAACAGGAACAGGAGGTGCTGCAACAGACAGGGAAACTCTGTGCTCCTGAATGAGTGGCTGAGCTTTAGGGTGGCCTTCCAGGGTGTCATCAGAAACTAAGAGCAGGGAAGAGACAGGCCTGGAGTGTGAAATCCTGCACCAGGGAAGGACTGACTCACTGTGAAGAATGGAGCTATTCACTATCTGCTGTGAATAGCCAGAGTCTCTGCAACTTCACTCTTAATGCAGGGGATGCAGATAAGGCACATGTAGTAGACCCTGCAGAGAATGTATGAAGTGGTAAGAACCGTAAAGAAATGAGGAGTTGCAGGCAGCTGGTGATGGGCCCACCTCTTTATCCCTGTTGGTGATGGGTCTGCCTCTGTATCCCTGTTGGTGATGGGTCTGCCTCTGTATCCCTGTTGGTGATGGGTCTGCCTCTGTATCCCTGTTGGTGATGGGTCTGCCTCTGTATCCCTGTTGGTGAGGGGTCTGTCTCTGTATCCCTGTTGGTGATGGGTCTGTCTCTGTATCACTGTTGGTGATGGTTCTGTCTCTATATCCCTGTTGGTGATGGGTCTGTCTCTGTATCCCTGTTGGTGTTGGGTCTGCCTCTTTATCCCTGTTGGTGATGGTTCTGTCTCTGTATCCCTGTTGGTGATGGGTCTGCCTCTGTATCCCTTTTGGTGAGGGGTCTGCCTCTGTATCCCTGTTGGTGATGTTTCTGTCTCTGTATCCCTGTTGGTGATGGGCCTATCTCTGCATCCCTGTTCTCACTCTATTATTCTGTATTTTTTCTCCATCTCCTCCCCACTGTCTCTCTGCCGAGGATGCAACCCTAGGCCCTGCATGTGGAAAGCAAGGATTTCCTCTAAGACACTGCCCAGACACGAAGCTGTCATATTTACAACAGATCCAGGAAAGACCTTTCTAGAAAGCTGAGGTTCATCAGAGGCCTGAGGATGGAAGAGGAGGCATGGAAATGTGTTGTGTGGCCAGAGGAGGCCATCGGGATGGAGCTGGCAGAGAGGGGTATCATAAGAGGGTGGCATGCTGGGAAGCAGCCACCCAGAGCTGAGTGGGCGGGGCTTAGCTATCACACAGGTCTTGGTGAGCAGTCATGGAGGGTCCTGTAATGATAGGCAGTGCTGTCCTAGCTGAGTGGCCAGCAAGATGCCATATAGCTGAATCAGATCAAGGTAACACCTCAGGGTTGTGGAAGGACAGGGTGGGTGTTTAGGATCTCAGACTAGGTGAGGAAGGCATGGAGGTGCCAGGCCCCAAGAACAGGCTAGAGGGGAGCTATTATGGTTTGAATATGACGCGTGTCCAACAGGTGCAGGCTGAATGCCTGGTCTTCGGCTGATGATGTTGTTTGGAGGGGAGACAAAAATGAAACCTGGAAAGATACTCTTTTCTCTAGTCCTCTCCTCATCCCTTACAAGCATCTCTGCCACACACTCCTACCACCACAGGGTTCAACTTCACCTGATGCCCCACACAATGGATCCAGCTGAACTTAGACTGATATGTCCAAAGTCAGGAACCAAAATAGGTCATTCCTCAGTTACGTTGTTTCTAATTGCTATGCTGTCACAGGATCAAACATCAGAGGTCTAAGGAAGTGATACAAAGTCTTTGTCTCTGAATAATACACTTTGAGAGGAGAGACCAGAGTCAGGCAGATGCTGCAGCCAGACACACATGGATGCAGGGTGGAAGGGCAAAACCCAAGGTCTCTTGTTGCCAGCCATTTGTGTGCCAGCTGTGGATGCTGAGTGGGCATCTCTGCTGCCTAGGTCATGACCTCACACAGGCCACATTCCCTCCCCGAGCACTGGCCCTGCAGCCTACACAGGGCAACATAGGAATGACTTCCAGCTCTGGGATCTCCTATGGTACTGGGAGGCAGTGACAGCATTGCCTCCTTTCTTGGCTCAGCATTTCCCCCTCATTCTTGGGTCCTACTAAAGACGGACTTTGTATAGGAGCTGCCTTAGCCAGTAATTGACTGGAACGCAGGTAGAGGTGGTGAAATGATGTCTTCTCATGGAAGTCTTGGGTACCTTCATGTTTCATATGGGGGGGGGTGTAGCGTACGTGTGAACGACTGAGGAACAACTGAGGATGATATGGATAAGGTGTACAGAAGAAGGGGCTGCAGGATATTCTAGTGCTGGAAGAAAGAAGGGCCAATGAGTTATTGTCTTATAATGTTCTGTAGACAGAGACTGCGCTGGTTTCCTGGCTGCCCAGACCCGAATAATCACACAGAAACTGTATTAATTACAACACTGTTTGGCCTATTAGCTCTGGCTTCTTGTTAACTAACTCTTACATCTTAAATTGACCCATTTCTATTAATCTGTGTATCACCACAAAGCTGTGGCCTACCAATAAGTTTCCTATGTCTTCTCCTTTGGCAGCTACATGATGTCTCTTAGACTCTGCCTACTCTCTCTCTATATATATATATCTCTGTTTGGATTTCCCACCTGGCTTTACTCTGCTAAGCCATTGGCCAAAACAGCTTTATTCATTATCCAATAAAAGTAACACATATACAGAAGTACATCTGATGTGGGATTCCCCTCTGTATGCTGTGAATATTATTGGTTAATAAAGGAACTGTTTTGAGCCTATAGCAGAACTAGAGGGGAACAGAGATAGGCTGGAAAACTAAACTGAATGCTGGGAGAAAGGAGGCGGAGTCAGAGAGAATCCATTTAGCCCCACTGGATACAGACATCAGAACCAGTAAGCCACAGCCTCATGGTGATGCACAGATTAAAGCTGATGGGTTAAATTAGATGTAAGAGTTAGCAAATAAGATGCTAGAGCTAATGGGCCAAGTAGTTATTTAATTAATACAGTATCTGTATGGTTATTTTGGGGCTGAGCAGCTGGAAACGAACAAGTGGTCTCCTCACTACAGACATCCCACATCAATGTCCTGATGTTCAAACCCTTTGTTGCCTTTTCAGAGTCATAACAATCTTAAATGTCATCAAATCTGTCTTCATCCTTGTTCCTGAGAATACTGTAATATTCTTTGGAGAGTGCCCAAATAAGGTGCAGAAGAACATGATATGGCCCCTGTTCCTCCTGGAGGCAGTATGAGCTCATGGAGTCTTGGATGGGAGGATCCACCAATGGCCTGGTCTTGTGTGTGTCATATTAGGGTGGGAGCCACAGAACGGTGATGGACCACCTCATATGCTACAAGAAGATAGGAAGAAGAGATGGTGGGTGGATGCTGTTTTTAGTGACAATACACTGAGCACCATCTGTAACAGGAATGGGACCCAGATATTAGGGAAACGAACCTATGTGGGTCAGACATTGGTGTTCTGGGGCTCCAGACTCCTCCCAAATAGCTGAGGCCACATGATCGGGGAGGGTCCTGTAGCCTCATTCCTTTATATAAGCCTGAGTGCACGGGCCACGCCCCTGACCGAGGTTTGTCTGGGGCAGCTACTGCCATCAGTCTCGGGTGCATCGTTCAGACAGCATGTCCCCAGGAAACTGGAGTTGCTTTGCCCCTCTGTCTCTGTCGCACATACCTGGAGCATTGGCTTGCTGCTGTGATCCATATAAAAAAAGTACAACCCCACGGAGGACTGAACCAACCTGGCCCCCAAATTCCAGCCCCAACCTTTCCTGCTTATTTGATTCAAGAGAAAAGAGTCTCTATTTGATCGTTAAGAAAGCGAGGTGCTGTTTCCTTTATCAGTCCCCGGATTTACCTAGCACGGTCTTGAGTTAAATAGATTCAGAGGCGTTCACTCAATGCCATACAACATTTAGCTAACAGTGTCATTTCTTTCCACTCCTAACGGAACTACGGTATTTATTAAAGCATTTTGATTCTTTGGAGACAGATTAATAAGAAGCTCATGTCAGTTTTGTATGATAAAATGAGTCAATAAAGAAATCCTCAGTGGTTTAAGCATGCCCGGCCGCAGTTGGCACAGTGTGTATTTGTGTTGTCACAGAGAAAGATTACTTAGTAAAGAAATCCTTTGTGATGTATTTCCATTATGGAACGGGCATTCTGGATTGCACTTCTCTGGGTGGGTGAGGGGGCTGTTTATGCATGTGGTTTGTGTGGGGGCATCTATCTTAAGACTGAGAATTTGAATAGAGAATAGAGAGTTTGAAAGTGGGCTTTCAGAATGATGGAAGAAATGCCCGGCTGGCTGTGGCTCTGTACGCTACATACTTTGTGTAGCATCAAGGCAATCAGAGATGATGCACAGACACACAGAAATGGTTTTTAGCCTTATAAATTCTTTTTTAAAGTGGCAGGGACCCTGGTTGGGGGATGACTCAGTCAGTGAAGTACACAAGCAGGGGGTGCTTGGGATTTATCCCCAGACACTTAGGTAAAAGACTAGGTATAGTGGCATGTTCTTAGAACTACCAAACTTAGGGACAAGGTGGGGACAGCAGATCCCTGACACTCATTAGGCCAGCCTAACTGAATCAATGTGTTTTTGGTTCAGTGGGAGACCCTGTAGAAAATACAAGTGAAGAGCAACTTAAGAAAGGCAATCAATGTCTACTTTGGCTTGCACATGTATACACATATGAATACCACACATATGAATACTCATCCACATACATGTACACACACCTACACTAACAAATACATACATCATATTACAACACAACACACAAATCCTCTCCCTCTCTCCCTCCCTCCTTCCCCCCTCCAGAAAATCAATAAATAAATAGCAAGGGTTCTTGGTCTGCAGAAGCAGAACCATGGGGAACTCTGCCTCCCAAAGGACCATCTAATTCCATAGTCCAATGAGAAAGGCTTATTTGTTCTTCAGCAAGGAAGTGTGCTTGCTCATCAGCCACCTGTCCTGATCTTGCATTTAGGGGGTGCTTGAACTTTCAAGAGCAAATTCAGAAAGTGTTGGTGCCTCTTAGATTCCTTCCAGCAAATGCTTTGCTGCAATTGAAGCCAGGGCCTTGCTTATGAAATGACAGCAACCATGGGGAGAGGACAAGCTGTATCTCAGGCCAACTTCATACCCACGCGCACTCGCTCTTCCTAAATACATACCGGTCCTGACATTTTTCACCTGTACTTTTTAATTAAATTGTTTGAGTAAAATTTAATTGTGTTGAAGTGGAGATTAGAGCTACAGTTTAGAAATAAGTGTGGAAAGGTCTTTCCTTCCACCTAGAGAATGATTGTGGAACTCGGAAAGAACAAAGCTAATTAAATAACAAAGACAGGGATCTACTGAACTAATCCAGGAACCCAGGATGAGTCTCAGAGGCACCACTAGCCTGAACTTTCTGATAACACCCCACTTCTGGTCCTCACTGCAGGTAAAGCAAGCTGAGACCATGGATTGCTCACATGGGCAGAGACCTCTTCTGCAGTGCTGACAGATGATCTGTACTCAAACCTTAGAGTTGGGACCAGTAACCTCTTCAGTTATACATGCAAAAGGAGACTTCAAAACTAGGATGGGCACCAGATCCGGGAGCTAGGGTCTGTGACAGTCCACTTAATACTTATCCAGACCCGGGAGCTAGGGTCTGTGACAGTCCACTTAATACTTATCCAGACCCGGGAGCTAGGGTCTGTGACAGTCTGCTTACCATTTATCCAGACCCGGGAGCTAGGGTCTGTGACAGTCTGCTTACCACTTATTTAGATCTGGGAGCTAGGGTCTGTGAGTCTACTTACCACTTCTCCTTGCCTTGACTAATTAGCTGTGAGAGTGTGTGACTGAATAAACAAGACATCCCTGTGGCCAAGGACAATTCAGAGGCCCCTCAACCCCATTTTAACCAAACTAGGTGAAAATTGATTTTTAAAAATTTTTAATACTAGAAAACACTAGTGGTACCAGCCCAATAGGACCCCTCTAATGCTAACATCTTCCTGGGGCTGAAGCAGCTGCAGCAAGGCACCTGCTCAGCTGTCAACAGCTGGAGGAAGTGGGGGAAGCCTTGAAAGTGGCTTCCATTTCACAAAAGCATGAAGTTCTTTTAGAGAAAAGAAATTTACTTGCTGGTGAGCTTTAGAACCCTAACAGGCATCTCTGTTTTCCTTAATCCGAATCAATTGCAAGACTTGTGCATAGTGGGCCAGGAGCTCTTCCCTGTGAAGTGCATTTGGCTATCTCCATGGACACCCGTCCTATATCACAGTGAAGAGAGACCATGCCACTAGGAGGGGCGGGGAGGTCACCTTTGCATCTGGTGCACATCTGCATTGTCTGGCACACTGTGAGCTCAGGCGTGTGTCCTGGACAGACCTGTCTCAGACTGGGGAGTGTTTATCTATTGGCTACCTCAGCAAGATGCTTGTTACACACAGGTATTCAGGAGACTCTCAAAAACCCTGGAGAACACGGAATGAGAAAAGGATGGGACGCTCAGGGTCTGCCTTTGAGGCCACCAACCTGAGTCCACAAGTCACCTGTGAACAGCACTTCTTTCAGCATGTTTTTTTTTATTTATTCAATATGATCCTTCCTGGCTGCATTAGGGTCTTTTGTTCCTGGTGTGACCGGAAGAACACATGCTGGAACTAGCCAGCCTATGGGAAATAGTGAACCATCTCTTACTAAACTGTAAGGAGAAGAAATTACCTATATTTCAAATTCTGTGTTTAAACTAAGCCTCATTCCCTGTCTGATATTTCCCTAATCTAACATCTTTTTGCTATTTGACTTTTCATGATTCTAATGCCATAGAGTCCAGGTGTGTGAGGCAGCTGGCTGGGAGAGGCGGGATACACTTTTGAAGTGTCCTTATCTGATCATGTAAACATACACCTCCATTGATTTTCTCTGAGTAATTTATTTGCCTGAACTTTGCTCAGGAAAAGATGAACAATAGGAAAAGAAAAGAGCTGATTTGAAAATCTACTGTCTCTTCAAGGAAACGTGGAGACGGCCGAAGAACCATGACAGAGTCTATGGGAGCTATGCAAGAGTGGGGTATCAAGGTCAACCACGTCATGGCTTACATCAGCCATTAGGTCCACAGGGACCCTCAGACCCACTTCCTCCTGCTGACGTCAGCAACAGCCCGCAGGCATCTGAAAGACTCTTTCCAGGGACCCTAGATTCCCAGGGAAAGGTTTCCTGTTAGGGTTCTAGACATCAGCTTTGGCTCCCCACCACCACCAACAACAACAACAAGACCCAAAGGATTAATGACTGCAGTGCTGGCTAGACTTCTGTCACCTTGGCACAAAGTACACTTGTCTGAGCAGAGGGAACGTCCATTGAGAAAATGTCTCCGTAAGATCTGGCTGTGGGTTAGCCTATAGGTTCTATAAGAAAGCAGGCTTAGCAAGCCATGGGGAGCAAGCCAGTAAGTAGCACACTCCCATCCCACCCCTACCATGGCTTCTGCATCAGCTCCTGTCTCCAAGGTCCTGCTCTGTTTGAGTTTCTGTCCTGAGTTCTTTCGAAGGTGGACTGCAATGTGGAAATGTAAGCCCAATAAACTCTTTCCCCAACTTGCTTTTTGGTCATGTTGTTGTGTTGAAGCAATAGAAACGCTAAGACAATGGCCACATCAGGTGTGTCTTAGCTAGGGTTGCTATTGCTGTGAAAAGATACCACGACCATGGTGACTCTTATAAAGGAAAACATTTAATTGTTGAAGCAGTAGCTCACAGTTTCAGAGGTTTATTCCATTTTCATGGTGGGGCCTGTGGCAGTATGCAGGCAGACATGGTGCTGAAGAGGTAGCTGATAGTCCGTACATCTTGACTCTCAGGCAACAGGAAGTGAACTGAGACACTGGGAGTAGCTTGAGCATAGGAGACACATCAAATCCACCCCCACAGCGACACTTCCGCCAACAATGCCACGCCTCCTAATACTGCCACTCCCTCTGAGGGCCATTTTCTTTTAAATGGCCACAAGGTGTGCGGGCCCAGGTGAGAGGCTCAGAGGTTCAGGTTCTCCCACCTGAGCTCCTGAGCCAGACTCAAGCTCACTCAATTTGGAAATGGAAAGCACGTCAGCCTGACAGGATGATGGCATCTAAGGGTTTGGCTGGCTGTGATCTGGGTGTCTCCATGACAGTGGCTTAGGATGGGATTAAGATTCAAATGAGTAAAGCAAATCCTCCACCATTAGGGTGAGCTGCCTGCCATCAGTTGAGGAACGAAGTCCGACTTCAGATCTTCCCTGAGCCCCCAGCCTGCTCTTCTTCCCATGAGACTTCAGCCTTTCCCCTCCTTCCCCTCCTTCCCCTTCATCCTCTCCCTCTCTCCATTCCTCTCTAACTCCCTCCCTCTCCTCCCCACCCCACATCTCAGCCTGAGTGATCTCTTTGTTGTTACTACCACTCTTGCAACATAGAGAAGTCCTCTGATACCAGACATTGAAAGTGTGTGAAAGCCAAGTCAGCCTTTGCCGATTCATGTGGAACAAGGTCTTCTTGACTGTGACAAGCCACAGGCAGGATAAGGGAAGTAAGGCGTTTGGAGATTGGCTTAATAGGGTGTGTGTGGAGGTGGGAGTCGGCAGAAGCTCTGGCTTGGAGCCTTCGCCTGTGGAGACAAGATCCTTCCTGCTTTCCCTGAATGCCCTGTTTCTCGCACTCCTAACCTGTCCTTCTGGCCTGGATCAGATCTGAGGATGGTACAGAAAGCACTTCATGCTGGAAACTCACCCCCTCTTCTCCCAGCACAGTTAACACCCATTTCTGCTACACATTCAGTCAACAGCACTCGTACAGCCTTTACTGTGTGAGAGACTACAGGCACAGACAGGGCTCTTGAGGAGGGAGGGCCCTATGCTCTGTCCTAGGCCAGGAAGGTCTAGGTGACAGGGCAGGGAGGACTGGGTTATTTTGTCACAAGAATTAGCCCGGAAAAGATCTGGAGACGGAACTCAGCTGGAAGAGTGCTGGCCTGGCCTGTCATTCATGACATTCTATGTCCACTGCCCTGTGTCACTGCCCTGTGTCACTGCCCTGTGTCACTGTCCTGTGCTCACTGTCCTGTGTCACTGCTCTGTGCCCACTGACCAGCACCACATAGTTCTGGGTATGTAGTGTATCGCTATAAACCTAGCACCAGGAGGCAGAGGTGGACCAAGATTCAAGGTCATTGCCCATTACATGGTGATCCAGCCTGGGCTCTGCCCATCCTGCAGGTTGTTCTTGTGGAAGTGGCAGCTCATCTTTGTGGGACATCTCAACAAGCTTTTCTGGGCTCTTGTCAGAGAGATTGTCTCAACTACTTCCTGGATTTTAAGTTAACTGAATTTCCTCATCTTAAAAGTTTGAAACCGAGGCCCCTAGGGGATACAGTATCCATCTGGGCCTCAGAAACAGGAGCATGAGAAGCCCCTAGGTCTTCTTGCCTTCTTTTTCTATATGACCAATAGTCATGCCAGCACCCCAGCAAGAATTTCATGTCAGCGATATCAAAACCACATTTCCACTTTCATCCACGGCCATGTTTTCCACTGGAGTTTGGAAAGCTGCACAGCTGAAATGGAGAGTGACTCCTGGTGAGTGAGCTGGAGGGTCCTCTCCAAAGCAGCCATGTGCACCCAGGGCAGGGAGCCTCTTCCTAAATAATGGCCTAGTTCAATCTCAAAGGCAAAGGTGGGCATAGGTCCCTGCCTGCTTCTATACCCCCTTAACTGCCTTGACTTCTGTGAAGGCTTTACCCCGAGAGCTTGTGGCTAAGTGCTGGTGTTCAGACAGCAGCATGTACAGATTGCCTAACATGTCATCTGTGATGGTCTGAATGCAGCTGCACCCCATAATCTCATAGGGAGCGGCCCTATTAGGAGGTATGGCTTTGTTGGAGTGGGTATGGCCTTATTGGAGGAAGTGTATCACTGTAGGAGTGGGTTTTGAGGTTTTCTTTGCTCAGAATACCACCCAGTGTGTCTCAGTCTACTTCCTGTTGCCTGCAAGATGCTTGACTTCCAGCTACTTTGCCAGCACCACGTCTGTCTATACATTGCCAGGCTCCCCGTCATAATGACAATGAATTGAACCTCTGAAACTGTAAGAGAGACACCCCAATAAAATGTTTTTATTTTCTAAGAGTTGTCATGGTGGCCACCTTCACAGTGATAGAAACTAAGACAGAAGTTGATACTGGGAACTGGGGCATTGCTGTGTTTGGCCTGACCATGTTTTTGTTTGGACCTTGGAATTGTAGATTAGAAAAATGTGAAATGTGTTTTGTATTACTTAATGGACCACACTAGCAGGAGCATGGAAGACAGTGGTGTTGAACATGATTTGATGGAGTGTGGGAGGCTTGCTCAAGATGCTACAGGGAAGATCGTTAGTGTGTGGCCTGGAAATCATTCTTGTGTTATTTTGGTGAAGAAAGTGGCTGCTTTCGGCCTTTGTCTGAAAAGTTTGCCTGAGGCTAAAGTGAAGAATTTTGAATTAATTCCCTTGGTAGAAGAAATCTCAAAACAACCTAGTATAGACTCTATTGTGTTGTTACTAGTTTCTAACTCTAATAAAGATTTATAATGAAAAGGAGCAAACTGAGCAGGGTAAAATACAATATGTAAAATTTAAGGAGAAAAGGAAATACCAAAAGTGGAATGGAGCTAAGTTCTATGTTCAAGGAGGTAAACAGATTAAGACATGGAATAAAGGGAGAGGTGTCCTCAGGGCAATACCCCACCCAGCTGGGCTTCCAATGTGTGAAACGGAACTAAAGGAAAGGTTAGAGCTGGATGCGGTGTGGCACACTTTTAATCCCAGCACTGGGAAAGCAGAGGCCAGCCTGGTCCAAAGAGCAAGTTTCAGGACAGTCAAGCATAGACAGGGAAGGACAGAAAACTGGAGAAGATGTAACTGAATGAGGGGGGCCATGTTTTAGCCCCAGTAAGGAGCCAAACTTGGCCACTTTGGCCACGTGGTTCTGGCTTTAGAGTTAAGGACAGAAGAAACAGGTTATTGAATTTGCCTCTGCACCTAAAGAAAGCCTCTGAGACCAGGCATGTGTCAGGGGTGTCCCTGATTGGAGGCCTAGTAGACAGGTCATTGTGTGAAACTGTGATGTTGAAGCCTACATTGCTTTGGAGACCTCAAGATGTTAGAGATGCCAGAGCCATGAGATATCTGCCTAAAGGGGCTGCTAACAGGGAGTGGAACCAGCCCAAGAGAGAGAAGTGTGTTGTAGTCAACAAAGCTGAAAGGGGTTGGAGATCTGAAGGGCGTTTTGATATCAGGCATGAAGATACAGAGTTTGGAGTTTGTTCAGCTGTTTGTCAGTCTTTCTTTGGTCTAATATTTTTCTACCATACTCCCTTCCCTGTGTTTTAGAACAGTAATGTATATCCTATGCCATTGTATGTTGGAAGCATGTGAGCTACCTTTTTTTATTTTTATTTTTACTAGTGATTGCAGTTAAGAGATTGCATGAATCTCAGATGAGACTTTGAACTTTGGACTTTAAACCATTGTTGAGGCTGTGATAGACTATGGGGACTTTGAAGTTGGATTAAATGAATTTTGCATTATGATATTGTTACAAGCTTATGGAGGCCGGGGAGTGGAATGTGGTAGTTTGTATATAATTGGTCCCCATAATCTCACAGGGAGTGGCATTCTTAGGAGGTGTGGCTTTGTTGGAGGAAGTGTGTCACTATGGGGGCAAGTTTTAAGGTTTCCTGAGCATAGGAAACCTTAAAACTATTCAATGTCTCAGTCAACTTCCTGTTTCCTGCAAGATGTAGGACTCCTAACTACTCCAGCACCATGTTTGCCTGCATGCTGCCATGTCCCCGACATAATGACAACGGACTGAACTTCTGAAACTGTTAGAGAGCCACACCAATTAAATGTTTTCATTTATAAGAGTTGTCATGGTCATAGTGTCATCTCCACAGTGTAGAAACCATAGCTAAAACACCATCCCTAGTGGCCTTCAAGGAGACAACCCCCATGCTAGTAAAGGGTGAAGGATAAGCAGAATGTGGTTATAAGGTTAGTGTGGCTTATGAACTTTACAGAATCTAAAATCACCCATGAGGTGTTCCTCTAACCGTGACTGTGGGAAACTCTCTTGAAAACGGTGATGGATGTGGAAAGACCCATCCACTCTGGGTGACACCATTCCCTGGCTGGAATCCTTGTCTGTGTAAACAGAGGAATAGAGTTGAGAACCAGCAGCTTCCTGTGATGTGCTGTGACCAGCAGTTACTCAAAGACCCTCCTGTTTGACTTTCCACCAGTGGTGGACTGTTCTTAGAACAATGAACTAAAATAAACCATTTCTCCCTTAGTTACTTTCCTCAGAGTGTTTTAATCACATCAGTAGGAAAACAGACAATGACAACGGTGTATTGGTTCCTAGAATAGTACTCAGTCCCGGAAAGGAATGCTACATTTATAAATTCTACAATGGAGCTAAACCTTGAAAACACACCAAGTAATTTAAGAAAAAAAATCTACCTACTGCATGAATCTGGAAGTTGTGAAACAAGCAGCTTTGTAGAAATGAGAGTCAGTTTGCAGCTGCTTGTTGCGAGGTGGAGGGAGGATTAGGGAGTGATTGCCTTATCTGCACCTTTCCTTTAGGGGAGTGAGCACATTCTGGGGCTGTATGGAGGTGACAGGATGCACAGTGGGGACAAACTAAATGTCACTGATTGTTAACATTGCATGACATGCATTTACAACAGCAAAACTTGAGCCCGAAGTCCAATGTAAGTTTTCAAGACCGTTTGAAGTTCTTAGAAACAAGGCTGCCTGATTCCTCTCTATTTTGCTTTTACAGTAAGCCCCACGGGCGAAGCTCAGGCTTATTTCCCATTAAAAATGATGGCTTTTGTGTCTTGTAGGTTGCCCAATAAAATCTGATGAACTATTTTTGACCTCTGGGTACCTGTGAAGGTAGCCACTGTTTCTCCAGTGTCCTTCACTGAGCCCAAAGCAGATGTTTTATTGATGATGGCTGCCTATGAGGATAGAGGCATCTTGACCTCCTCCAGGCAGAAGAATTGACAGTGGGATCTGTGTGCACATTTCTGATGCTCTTTGTCACTCTAATTGCTGGACTGCTGAAGAGCATGAGAAGACGGTAGCCATCCAGACATCTCAGTATATATAGCCTATGAGCTGTTGGCAAAGGCACTGCAGACCCAATACCACTTTGAATATTAACAACCACTCCCAACTTTAAACCACATTATAATTCGAAGGCGCTCGGTGGTGCCTCTGCCTCTCCAGCTAAATGACATTTGTCACACTCAAGTAGGAACAATTATTAATAATTTTCATTTCATTAGAGGCACTACAATAAAATGTCAACAGCCTTCAAAGTGCATCAGAAGTGTACAAATTAATTTTGATTTTCTGAAGTGTAATTACTTTGGTAAGTACTGGACTGTGCGATCACATTGGGCATTCTCATTCGTGCAATCAATTACACTTAAGTGCACTTATCTGTTTTCAAACATGAGTTTGGGAGGTCACCTGTTGGTGGGGAGTTGCTGTTATAGCAGGGAGAGGCTGGGATTCACGTGGGCCATCCAGCTATCATGGCATAGACCAGCCAGTGGGATCTATAGAAACCTGACCGCAAACACTGTTTTAGTGGAGGCCACTCTCTCCTCCTCTGGGAACCCAGGATTAATTGCATACACTTCCAGCATATTGGGAGAGAGCCTCTGAAGACCATCATTACAGTGAAACCTTAGAATAGCTTGTGCCCACCTACTCTAGAATGTGGAATGACAAGCATGGTTTCAGTGTGACCCCTGCACTGCTAGCTGTCCACTATGCAGCTGTGGAACAAGTCTCTCCTCAGCTCTGTGCTCCAGCGTCTGTGTTTAACGTGGAAGCAAAGCCCTTGCTTTCTGGGAGGCTGTGTCTGTGGCAGTCGTTGGCTTTATCATCTTTACTCCGGGGTTGAGGCAAAGGAGATGCTCAATCCATATTTATTGAGTGGGTAAATAAATGAGCATTGTGAGAGCCCAGTGATGAAGTGTAGATGTGCTTGATGCCTATCCACGAGCACTGGCGCTGTCAGTCATCTGCTTAACGCGGAATTAATAGTGATTGTTACGATCGTAGAAAATAAAAAAAAACGTATTGATCGTCCTTATTTTGGACAGGAAAGAGAAACAAACTCAATAAACCCATGGCGAGATTCTACAGGTCACCAGTAATTAACTGCAAGGTAAGATATCGAATGAGTATCTTTCTCAACTATAGAATGGCAAATTAGAAGCAATCATTGACACTCAGTTGAGGGACACTTTTTATATTGTCCACAGGGCTTTAGAATGATAAAACCAGTTAGCTAAACATATCACAAGAAGGTTAAATACAAGCCTTGGAGCAAGGAACTCTGGAACTCACAAGTTACCAGACAAAGGAAACATGGTTCACCATTTCCCTTGAAGAGAAACATTCCATCCTGGAAGGGAGTTTCCTTCAGACTCAAGAAGACAGCTGCAGGTTTTAGGAAGACCCTGAAACTTGGTAGAATCACAAGACTCTACTAAGGTTATCTACGCGGATAGGGGCTGCTGAGCAGAGAAGACTATGATCTGTGGGGTGCCTGAGCTTCTTCAGGGAGTTCCAGGGTTGCATCTCTGAGTCATTGTTTGTGCTGAGGTGGCCTTTCAGTGATGTAGCTGCCTTGAGTCACCCTGCTTCTCGAAGCAGCGCATCACTAGTAGTCCTGTAAGTAGCCCCAATAAGTCCAGTGGCTCTCACCAGGTTGAGCTTAGGTGTCATTGTTACTTAGGTTTGTCATGGATTTCCTATTTAGGGTGAGGAAACTTTTTTCTTACGTTTCTCCAGCAATGGTGTCAGACAACAAGAAGACACACAAACGATTTTTCAGTACATAAAACAAGAACTTCCACGAAAGTGTATTCACAGAACACAGCTAAATAAGTTTCTGAACATTCCAGAGGAGACATCTGTGTAGCCGGCCGAAGGGTGGCTGTGCTTGGGCATGTGAGACATTCCAAAATAGAGAGTCAAGTGGCATAAACAAGCTGAGATCCAACACATACCACATGTCTGATTGCTTGCAGAATGTAGATGAGATTTCACAGAACAGAAGTTGAAATGTGCAAAGTGTGTTGAGCGTCGACTGTCACTGATGCTACGGAGAACCACGAGAATCCTGGACAGGCGCCGCTGGGAGACTGGGGTGGAACGGATAGGGTAGCTCGCTGTCGACTGTCTTTTCTTCCTTGTCTTAGTCTTTGGGAATTTCATACCATACAGGTCGACCGTATTCCCTGCTCCCTCAACTCCGTCCAGTTCCACCCCTTCCTCTGCCCAATTCTGGGTGCTCTTTTTAAAATCCATTTTTAACATGCATGTGCTATCCATGCATCCTAGGGTGTGCAGTCTTCCACTGGAGCTTGGTCAAACCACCAGGGGCCGCAGTAGAAAATAACTGACTCTCTCTCCCAGAAGCTACTAATTCCCAATAGTTCCTCAGATAAGAGTGGGACCTTGTGACCCCCCGCCCGCCCCGACACTGGCACTTTGTGCTCACCCCCTCTCCATGCTCAGACTGTGTGACCCCTTCATGCTGGCATTTTGTGCCCACCCCCTCCATGTTGGGACTCTGTAACCCCCCCTCCATGCTGTGACTGTGTGCCTTCCCCCCACCCCCATGCTGGGACTTCGTTTGAATTGTGTTTGCTTGGGGCTGGTGGATGCTTGGTCACCTGCTGTGGGTTCATGTGTGCAGCTATCCTGCAAGAGCCTGTGGTTGGATAGGTCATAAGCCCTAGGGGGAAAACTACTGCTATTTGTCTGCTAAATGGGCACAGTATTAAACTGACTTCTAATGATTTATTACTACACCCATCGACAACCACACTCTGCAACTGTCATCAAAGATGCTTCCTTTGCATAAAATGGTCATTAACAAAGAGCCCAAGATCTGGCCAAGGTACGGACGGCAAGAGATTGGTATTTATTCAATATTTAGGGTATTGTGTGTAATGTTAATTTATCTTGGCTTTAAAAGAAATGAAAGACAAATGCAGAGAGCATATTTAAATAGCAAGCACATTAGATTTCCGCCTTGTTCATAATATCTGCTTTCCATGCTTAGTTAGTCACTGGCTCCAGGTTGGAAGTGGTGAGCAGGTGGACCAGTGTAAATGGGAGGGGATAAGGAGACCAGTAAGACATGTCACCCATACGCCATATCTTTCTTGAAAGTTAGGTGACCTTGGAGCTCCCAATAACTGATATTACAACTCTGAGATAAATGACCATCAATGACACTTCTTCCAAATACAGAAAACTCCACCCTCATCTTCAATCAGATTTCTGCAGCCATTAGCTCAATGGCTGCCACAGTGTTGTCCTGGAGATGGACACAATGGTACCTGTTCCCGGGGAACTGGTCTAGAAGTGTGGTTGGTTTTCTTTGCTTGACTCAATTTCCTTTTGCATTTGTGAATGAGGAATCCTCTCACTGTAGCCAAGTCAACTTTAGAAAAAAAAAAAAGCACATTTTAAAACATTGCATTAGCAAGCAAGATTGTAATTCTAAGAAAAAAGTAAAACCATAAAATAAAAGTATTTAAAAAATTTAATGTACTCATTTAAATAAAATAAAAGCCTTGCCCTGACCTGAGAACTTGGCTAATGAGGCATTTGCCAAATTGTTCCATTTTTGTGGCTTGCCAAGTGTGTCATTACTTTGCTTGGCACTTTCTAAAAATGTTATTATAAGCCCTTCTTCCAAAGAAAATTATGCACCATGATTATTAACTCTAAAATTACACACACATTTATCCACTGGTGTTTGCTTTCATGCTTCAGCTGTCATTTCAACACCGGCTGCTGGGTTCGTGCACCTGCTCAGAGTCACGCTTTCCCTGTGTCTCAACTAATTCCCCATTAGATGGTGGAAAGCCAAACACTGCGGAGATAAGAAGACCAAACGCGGGCTCTCAGAGAAATCAGTCTTCACCTCAGAGAGCTGGGAACCCCGACCGGGTTCACACAGAGTGGTGGATCCTTGTGCACCCTGCTGGTGTTGTTCATGCCTTCTCGGACACGTTTACATCCACTGTTTGTGTGGTGTGTTCATGTAGGCATGTGGGGGAGGGTGCACGTGAATGTGGGTGCACGTGGATGTGCGTGCATGTGCATGTGTGTGTGTGTGCATGCAGGCACAGGTGGGAGTGTGCACATGCCTGTGTGTATGCGTGTGTGTGTGGTATTCATGTAGGCACATGTGTGAAGGTGCACATGCATGTGTGTGCATGTGGGCGTGTGTGTGCAGGTGGCCATGTGTGTGCATGTGACCTTGGAGTATCATTCTTTAGGGTCTTTCTCTGGCCTGGAACTGACCAACTAAGCAAGGCTGTTTAAGCAACAAGCTCAAGAGACCCATAGTGCTGTCTCTGCAGTGCTGGGAGTGCAAATGTGTGCCGCCACACCAGGCTTGCTTGCTTGCTGTCTTTCTTTCTTTCTTTCTTTTTTCTTGGTTTTTTGAGACAGGGTTTCTCTGTGTTGCTTTGGAGCCTGTCCGGGAATTAGCTCTTGTAGACCAGGCTGGCCTCAAACCCACAGAGATTCGCCTGCCTCTGCCTCCCGAGTGCTGGGATAAAAGGTGTGCACCACCACAGCCCGGCTCACCAACACCTTTCTAACTGGACTTAAGACTCAACAGGAGGGAAAACCTGTCTGGTTGCTGTAAAACTGGTCAACTACCCAGAGCTAGTGAAGCCATGGTTCTTGGAGGAGAACCTACAACCACCTTCACCAGCGTAACCATAACTACACTTTGTATAGCTATCCTTATACGCACACCTAAGTGTGGTCCTCACTCCTCCTCAAGAAAACTTACTTTCTTCTTTTCCTTCCTTCCTTCCTTTCCTTTATGCTTTAATGTGTGTTCTAGGGATCGAACTCCGGTCCTTATGTTTGCCAGGCCAGTGCCCTACTGACTGAGCCATCTCTTCAGCCCATGGTTTCGGCCATTTGTATATTGTAGTCAGCTAGCACTTGCAGCTCAGAAAAACAGAGGCAAGTTTTGAGTTTAGTATTTGGTCCTGTTTTCTCCTCGATGCTACAGCTGAAGGGAGAAAAAAGCAAATAAATAAATAAATGCCTTTAAAAAATTTATTACAGAGGAGGAAAGTGCCCAGTGAAAAAAGTTTTGTGGAAATGAAAATCTTTGCCTGAACCAGTGTCAGCTTCACTGTCTTGCGTGTCACACTGCCTGCAGTCTGCTGACTATGGACTCCCTGGATGCAGGCATGGGTCTCAACACCACCAACCTCTGCTGAAGTTGCTGGGCAACTGCAGGGGGGGGAGGGACCTGCTCACGGTGGATCTTGTACTTCCAGACTGCCGAAGTGCAGGACAATACATTTCCACCCTTTAAGCCACCAGGTTTGGGGGTCTTTGTGACAGTATCTTGGGAAGTCAGCACATTTGGCCCACTTGGTTGGGGACTACTCTGAGAAGCCATGGAGTAATGGGAGCTAAT
This sequence comes from Ondatra zibethicus, assembly GCA_004026605.1. Taxonomy (NCBI): domain Eukaryota; kingdom Metazoa; phylum Chordata; class Mammalia; order Rodentia; family Cricetidae; genus Ondatra; species Ondatra zibethicus. Next base: position 168,887 of record PVIU01001353.1, on the reverse strand, counting down.
TCCACTGGCACATCATCGAAAATTCCAAGCCGAAAGAAGGGGATTCAAAATCACATTCTGGTGGGGACCCAGAAAGGAAAGTCACATCCCAGAACAGCCATGGCCCTGGCTTCTAGGGTGACCATGTCCAGGGAGGTTGCACAGGGCAGACCTCCATGTCTATCTGCCCACATCTTTCTTTGTAAGGGAATTGTTACAGCCCATGCATATTCATGAGCCAGCCCCCAGAAACCTTCCCGCCAGATTAAAGTACCAGTGGGCATGGCTGTCCACTTCATGACATTAGAGAATTCTGAGAACAAAGCTGTCTCCACAGCTGTCCTCACCTGCTGGAGTGAGGAATTCCTAGCTTTTAGTTTCAGGCCGTCTGCTTGGAGAAGTCCAAAAGCTCCATTCCCTGCAGTGTTCCACATGGAAGCGAGGCCTGTGTTGAACAGGAGGCTGTTGGCACAGCAAGGGGTTATATTGGCTCTTTAGAGGCTGGACTGGGACAGACATCTCTCGGGAAGGAAAGCTGAGACCGGCTAGGCTTCCTGAAGGGGTCCTAGCTTGATCTTGCCCTTCCTGACTCCATCACTTTTCTGCTTCTCATTTAATAACTGGATCCGCATACCCATCCCTGGGGATAAGAAGCTGGAGTGATGGGACCGTGTCCCTCCCGTGGTCCATGCAAGTTTATCCCGTGGTGGTCAGGCTATCTGCTGCTCGTTGCCGTCTGCCTATTTCGACCATCAGGGAGAATCTGCGTGTAAAGGTGCGGGACACGTTCATAGAAGCTGTTCTTAGGCTGATCTGGAGGGAGAAGTCGAACACATTTCCACTACACCAGCCGCTCCATGTGCAAACACCGCTCCGGAAACCAGGCTTGCAAATAGCTCTCCCAAGGCAACGAAGCTGCACCCCAGCTCCCCTGTGAGGCCAGCAGTCCCACAGCCCACAGGGAGCTGGGGTGTTCCCGCAGCCAAAAGGGAGCTCGGGTATTTACAGCCAATAGAGAGCTTGGGTGTTTACAGCCAATAGAGAACTCGGGTGTTTACAGCCAATAGGGAGCTCAGGTGTTTACAGTCAATAGGGAGCTCGGGTGTTTACAGCCAATAGGGAGCTCGGGTGTTTACAGCCACCAAGAATGTGCAGAGATGAGTGTTGCATGTGACTCTGCATTGAAAATGACTCTTAGAGGAGAATGCCCATGGGGACAGGGACATAACTCAGGGCTCGGTGTGTACAGAGCCTGCTGCACCAGCAGGAGGATACAAGTTTGGCTCTCTGAGCCCCCATAGGTGAGCGTGGTGACATTTGCCTGTAATCCCAAAGCTGGCAGATGAAGACAAGAGGGTCCCCGGGTTTACAAACCAGTCAGTCAAACCAATCAGTGAGATCCCAGCTAATTTGTTAAGTTATTTTATTCTATGTGTATGGGTGCTTTGCCTGCATGTTTGCCTGTGCACCATGTGCATGCCTGGTATCTGTGGAAGGAAGCCAGGAGGATGTCAGACTCCCTGGAACTAAAGTTGCATGCAGATATGTAGGTTCTAGGAATCAAACTTGGGTCCTCTTTAAGAGTGGTCGGTGCTCTTAACCACTGAGCCGCCTCTCCTGGTTTAGTGAGAGGCACTGCCTCAAAAAAATAAGGTAGGAAATATCTGATATTGTCCTCTGGTTGTCACATACATACATATATGTGAATGCATACGCATACGAAAGAGAACAAGTTCACATATATACCACACACATCCAGCATAACCATTTTTCTAATACAGCACTCTCTCACCACTTACAGAATTAACCAATTACATCACCATGGGCAGCTGTGCTTGCTCTCAGCAGGATAATGCTTAGAGAGGAACACCACCCCATGCTTGCTGGCAGGGGAACCTGTGCTTTAGAAGAATCCCACCTCTGAAGGCCAATGAGAATACAGTAGGGCTGGTCCCATCAGGGGTGGGAACATTCAGGTCTTGAGCCTTAAACTTCACTCAGGAGACTAGAGCAACCTCTAATCCTACCTTAAGTGCAACTTGGCTTTGCCAAAGACATTAGTTTTTTTTTTTCTGAAGCAAAGAGATAGCATCAAACACATGTTAATTATCAAGTCAAATGAAGTAGTGTGATGTCATGCCTGTGACAGCCTCATTTTAATTGCCACTTGTGAGACAATGTTCTCTTAGGCATGTTCCTTATGGCTTTTTTTTATGATGCCTTGAAAGCTCAACCAGTGGGGGATGCTCATGCTGCTCTGTCCCAAGAGCTGCTCTGCCATAATCCCAGTCCTGCAAACGGCCTGCACTGATGGTTCACAGCCCGTCAGTTCTGCAGCTTGTGGGTTTGTGCTGTCTGATTAAGGGTGGCAGCAGAAAGATGGGCCATTTCCTGCCCTCCACGTTTAGCACTTACCCTAAATAAAGGCAAAACACAAACAGAAACGTGTGCTCAACATTCCAGGGAAAGGTCCCCTAAGTAGTAAGCACACCTGAGAAGTGAATGAGTGGGTTTCACAAGGACCAGTTGTGTGTTCTTGCTCAACCCTCTTGCTGTGTTTCACCTTGGCTGTTGACTTGATAGAATTGGGAGTCACCTAGGAGACACATCTCTGTGCATGTCTGTCAGGATTAGTTGAGAGCGTACAACCTGTTGTCAGTGTGATTGGCACCTTCCAGCAAAATGAGCCAGACATAAAGAGGTCTCAGAAAATAGAAGTGCCACCTGCCTGCCTCTGCTGGTTCCTGCTGCCACCACCACTATCTCCTGCTCTGCTTATTGGCCAGTAGCCAGGCAGGAAGTATAGGTGGGGCAACGAGAATTCTGGGAAAAGGGAAGTTTCAGTCTGCAGTCATCACCCAGACACAGAGGAAGCCAGGCATAGAGAAAACAGGATGTGACTGCCTCGCCAAAAGAGGTACCAAGCCACATGGCTGACACAGACAAGAATTATGAGCTAATATAAATTATAAGAATTAATAAAAAAACCTGAACTACTAGGCCAATCAGAGAATAATTAATATAGACCTATGTGTGATTTATTTGGGACTAAATGGCTGTAGGATCTGGTAGGACAGAAACCTTGGTCAACAGAATGGCACCCAATGTGGGGCTGTCCAAATCCACTTAAAAGCCTGAGAGAGCTTGGGAAATTATTCCAGATAGAAAAGAATAGAATTAAGCACAGTTTCTTGATAGCAACATTTTCTTGGGTGGACTCTGCTTGCTAGAGGCAAGCGCTCTCATTTAAGAGAGACTTACTAAGAGTCAACTTTAACTTCAAAACCTTGCAGCTCTTTTAAGAGGTCCTGTCACGAAACACTTAAATGTTGTTGATGAAAAGCTGACTGCATCCTTTTTGGTGGTTGCAGGGACCTTGAAATGCCATAGAGTTGTGGCAATAAATATGGCTCTGGCCAGTACCTCTGCCATGAAACTAGACTCTCAGAAAAAAGCTAAGGAATGAACTGGATCCAGCTGTCAAAGCCACGGCTTTAACCCTAGCCATAACATTTAGCAAATTAAAGCCTTATATGGTCAGAAAAAGAGAGATATACAGTAAAGATAGATTCAAAGATGAAGGAAACCTCTAAAGGGTTTACTGTGTGTTTAAAAATATATGTAGGCTTAGGGGGGAAAGATAAAGTCCTTAAAATAAAAAGGAAAAAAAGAGAGTAGTTGGGTATGGTGGCACACACCTTTAATCCCAAAACTTGGGAGGCAGAGGCAGGTGGATCTCTGTGAGTTCAAGGACAACCTGGTCTACAGAGTGAATTCCAGGACAGCCAAAGATACACAAAGGTACCCTGTCTCAAAAAGCAAAAAAATTGAAAATAAAAATAAAAGAAATAGAGTTTAAAATAAAGCCACATAAAGATGAAAAATACATAGAGAGTCTGGATACTGTATATTATTGTCTTGTCTTTAAATGGTTTGATGACTGAGGAAGGAGCAAAAGCTACTAAAAGACATTTGATTATACATGCTACTGTATTAATCCAACATATATATTTGGAAAATGCTTTGACTTTAAAATTTAAGTCAAAAGATATGTTACTTTGGAGAAGAGGTTTTGCTTTTGTTTCCACAGGAAATGAGGGACTGTAGATTAATTCTGTGTTAAGAAAAATCAGGTTTGACCAAGGAAGACCCCCTAGAACTCTCCAATAGGAGGAATGGCCCAGATGTCTGAGTTCTATTTCCAGAACAGTTCAAAGACTGCTGCTTGAGATGATCAGGCCTCAAAGGATACTCCAGTCAGGACTTGATCATAATTCTAAATTTCTTTAGGTCCCCATAAAATTATCAGTGCCCCAATCAGCAAAAAGTTGATGTGGGATTTCCCTCTGTATGCTGTGAATACCATTGGTTAATAAAGAAACTGTTTTGGGCCTATGCAGGGAATAGAGGTAGTGGGGAAAACTAAACTGAATGCTGGGAGGAAGAAGGCAGAGTCAGGGAGAAGTCATGGACCTGCCACCAGAGACAAATATGCTGAAATTTTGCTGGTAGGGCACAACCTCATGGTGATACACAGATTAATGAAGATGGGTTAATTTAAGATGTAAGAGTTAGCCAATAAGAAGCTAGAGCTAATGGGCCAAGCAGTGATTTAAATAATATAGTTTCTGTGTGATTATTTTGGGGCTGAGCAGCCAGGGACAAACAAGCAGCTTCTCCTCTCAAATAGGAAGTAGCCTGGAAAACTACACCCGCATTCCCAAAAAATGAATAATGGATGTTTGCCTTTGTTAGAATGTTAGTTACAAGTTGTTATGGATAGTGGTCAGTAGAAAAGCTAAACAAAGGAGATTCAATTCAGAGTTCTTGTTTATATTTTAAAAAAAAAGGAAGGGGGAGTGCTGTGGGACAATGGTCTGTACCCTGTCACTTATATTTTAAATAAATGCTGATTGGCCAATAGCCAGGCAGGAAGTATAGGCGGGGCAACCAAGCAGGACATAGAGGCTGGCAATGAGAATTCTGGGAAGAGGGAAGTTTCAATCTGTCATCACCCAGACACAGAGGAAGCCAGATACAGAGCAAGAAAGATGTGACTGCTTCACTGAAAAAGGTACCAAGATATGTGGCTAACACAGACAAGAATTACGGGCTAATATAAGCTATGAGAGTTAATAAAAAGCCTGAGCTAGTAGGCCAATCAGAGCATAATTAATGTAGACCTCTGTGTGGTTTATTTGGGACAGAAACCTCAGTCAACCGTGTTCCCATCAGACTCCAGCTTCCCAGCCCTCCAGCCTGGGCAGAGTGCCAGCAGCTGTCCACGAATCTTCCAGGCTGCCAGCACTAGACTAGGTCAGCTGGTTTGTCCAATTTCGTGAACTAAGCAGGTCCTGGGTTCTCAGCCTCTTTAGTGTAGAGTCATATCTTCTTGACCCATCCTGTATCACATAAGCCAATCTAGTGAATCCTTTTTCTCTGTAGATACATTCATTCTACCAGTTCAGGTCTGATGGAGGGCTCTGCTTCACATAATCTACACACTCTAAATCCTCCTGGCCCTGCTAGGTATACCCACCTCAGTGAGACACCCACCTCAGTGAGACAGCAACTCTATCTTTCTATTGAGCCTTTCCTGTTAGGAGGGGCTGAAAACTCAGGGAGGAGCTGAGGCTTGACTCTCTCTATGATTAGTGGTCCATGTGTGAACAAAGACAAACCCAGCCAGATGTTGGCTTTGACTGGGATGAAGGCAGTGTGCCACTGGGTGACAGGAAGAATCTGTGATACAGCCCCTGCCAGTCCATTCACTGCAGACCAAGCCCTGTGAAGAAACATGTTTCTTTCCTGTCGGTGGCTGTTTTTCTCATTCACACTCTGCCTAGCAGAACCCACACATTACAGTTAGCACACACACACACCCTAATCTAGATATGGTCTCTTTCCCAGTCCACCTGTCGTAGGAATACAGAATCCAACTGCTCCTTTTCACTGCCCCCATGAAGATGTCCAGCAGCAGGTTGGATGGAATGGATAGAATATTTGGAAACCGGGTGGTGGTGGTGCACACCTTTAATCCCAGCACTCATGAGGCAGAGGCAGGCGGATCTCTGTGAGTTCGAGGCCAGCCTGGTCTACAAGAGCTAGTTCCATGACAGGCTCCAAAGCTACAGAGAAACCTGTCTTGAGAAAACAATATTCTTCTACAGGTCATGCCTCGAATTATTGACATGTATCTCTTACTCTCAGCCAGGCTACTGTCCAGTCCCTGCTGGACTCTGAGGGTGTTAAAGGCACAGGCAGGATTTCATAGTCAGCCCTCTCTCGGATCCCTGGAGCCTATGCCTCTAGTTTGGCCCCTGGGATGTGGCTGTGGCTCATGTTCAGACCCTACAGAGCGGGTCCCTCACGTTTTCCTGTCCCAGGTCACCTCTGTTCAGCCACCACCTCTCTCAGTTCCTCTGGATACCCTAAGCTAACTTGTCCCCCCACCCCTGTACCTCACCTTGTTGTATAAAGGCTCCTAACAGCTGGGTTGCATTTGGGATGACTTAAGATCTGTGAGTTCTTGGCTTAGATGCTTTTGTTTCTGATGCCTCAGCTTCTTCACCTGCAACTGGAGGGGACAGAGAGCAACCTTAATCTTGGTGTGGATTCTGTTGCATATGGAATACCAGGCTAAACCCCAGTCCCTGGCTGTTACTCTGAACATCACCTTAAGTCCTGTGGTGGGTAAGGTCCTGGGAGAAAATGAACATTTCAGTAATGAGCAGACAAGAGTCCAAAGCTCCTCCCACGTACACTGTGGTGATGCTGGTCGGAGACTGCTTTCCATTGCCAGCTACAGTAATAGGCAAATGATGAGGCATGAAACTGGCCTAATTTAAACCAATCTACAGCTGGCAAGACAAGGTAAAGAAAGAATGTCACCTGCCCTGCATCAAGAAATCTCAGTGTTTTAGTTTTAGTTTGGTTTATTATGTACAAATTAAGTTGTAACTTACTCAATGCATATGTGTGTGTTTGTTCAATTATTGAACATATACATATATTCATGTGTATACATGGAGCCCTTAATTTGACAGATGGTGTTGACTTTCTGGCATATAGATTGCAGATGGAAATTTAAAAATAAATAGGTTAATCTCAAAAATTAACAATATTCAACCTGCCATCTTAAAAGGTCCATATTGTCAACTGTATCGGTTATCTGTTGTATAACAAATTGGCCTCAAACTTAGAAGGCTGTTGCATCCAATATGCATGATCTTGCACAGTTCCTGAAGGTCAGAGATGCAGAGCAACTCAGGGAGCTGATTCTGGCTGGGACTCTGAAGAGGCTCAACTCCCTTCTTCTGAGGGACTGAGGGGTGCCCAGGAAGGACGACACTTGTGTGGACTTGGACTAGAAGTCTCAAGGTCTGTCACCAGGGTCCTCTGAAAAACTCAGAATACAGTGACAGCTGGCTTCCTGGCAATGCTCTGGAGAGACAGAGCAAGGCAGAAACTGCAGTTTGTCCTGTGGGCCCTGTCTTTGCACACAACTCTCTGTATCCCCTGTTGTAATTCTTATTCCTCCTGAAATGGGGGAGGGGTGAGGAAGGGGTAAGGGAGGGCTTTGGGGAGGAGATGAGGTAGCGGGAGCCAGGCTGTCTCTTGAGTGGAGACTAACATGCAGGCCGAAGCCATGGAGTGTCTAAGAGCAGATGTGACCCTCACACTCACCCAAGCCCTATGCCTCAGTCATACGCAGAGATGCCATGGGCTACAGTGATTCAATTTACAGGCGAGAAGATGGAACCATGGAGGACTCGACAGCAGACTCTCCAGTTCTATGTACAAGACCTTACAGATAAAAGATGACAAATCCCACCTCTGGGTTAGCACCCAGATTGCTATTCAGGGGCAAGCGAGTTTACGTACATGCAGAGGGACATTTTGGGTGTGTGCAGCCTGAAAGCCATTGCTCACTGTAGCAGGAAGCAGTTGCCTGTGATCAGTGGTCCCTTGTTTGATACGTGGACTTTCATCCCACCTGGTGTGTGAGTGAAGATAATGGCATCCGAGACTTCCAACAGGGTGGAAAGTGGCCGTGTGGAAAGGACTCCAGAGGAACAATGGTTAGCACAGAGAGGGACACGTCACACACCAGAAAAGAAATCTGTGATACCAGCTGGGCCTCAGTTCAGGTCAGAGCGCTCCAGTCAAACAGGAAATGGAGCATGTGCGGGAAGAGGACCCAGGTTCAGTGCCCCTTGTGCACAGGTGTGCTGTGGGATAACGCTCTTGCACATGAAGATTTGCCATTCATATTGATTTAATATAATGCTGATTGGCCAGTAGCCAGGAAGGAAGTATAGGTAGGGAGACTAAGAGAATTCTGGGAAGAAGAAAGGTAGAGAGTTAGTTACCAGCCAGATGCAGAGGAAGCAAGATGACAATGCCTTACTGAGAAAGGATATTAAGTCACATGGCTAAACACAGATAAGAATTATGGGTTAATTTAAGTTGTAAGAGCCAGTTAATACAAGCCTGAGCTAATAGGCCAAACAGTTAATAATTCATGTAAGCTTCTGTGTGTTTCTTTGGAACTGAATGACTGTGGGACCGGGTAGGACAGAAACGTCCATCTAAATGACCACCTGGTCAGTCAGATCCTTCATCCAGCCCACTGACAATCCCGGGGAAAGAAAAGCACAGTTTCAAAATGAGAACTTTGGTTTCTGGACGTGGTACTAATACGTATGTATGGGAAGCATGCATGTTTGATGTGCTCCTGAACAATTGCTGGGTGCTCCTTCTGAGCCTGGTGGGCTGCCTGGAATATGGGGCCCTGGAGACACAAGCAAGGCTGTGGCAGGCCCTACCATGGGGGACTTCTCTTGCAATGCGCTGAGACCAGGGACTCTTCCATCTAAACTGCAGGTGGGAAAGCAGCTGGATGCCCATGTGAGCCTCAGGTTTGTCATGATGGAAGTGGTATGGGCATGCAGATCTTTCTATAGGTTTTCGGCCTTTCTGAGCTTACACTGATCTCTTAGGATTTAGGGGCTCAGAGCAATATATAGACTTCGAAGTCAATATATTGAGGATTTCTCAGAGAACAGCTACAGGAAATCATTCTTTAAGAAGGCAGTGGGGTCCCTTCAAATGGCTTGAATGACCAGTTGACAGTATATATGATGTACCTAGACATGAGACAATGTGAGTGGGTAGGGGGTCTTCTAGACCGCTCATTGGAAATCAAACTCCCCAGGGCTTCTTAAAGGGCTTCATAGTCACCCACCAGTGCCTCCAGCACTAGTTGCCTCTAAAAACACTCCAGCTGCAGAAATTTGTATGGATAGCTGACACTTTCTCTCAAAGCCGTTCAAGTCTGTTATTTACTGTGGTGTGTAACCAGGTTATAAATAATTGTATTTCCTATAAATTTATTTGCAAGGGTGAAATACAAAACTTAGTTTAACTATCTCAAATCTGTGATTGCTTTGAGAATGTAAATATTCTCTCTGCTCTGAAATAGGCATGAATCATCACATTCCGGTGAAAAATATCACAGAGCCCTGACACAGCCTTCTGAAGGTGGAAGGTGGCTGAGGAGGGCTGATTGGAATCAGGGCTGACAGGCGTCAGCCACAGGCTGGCTCATCAGCCGAATTTCAGGGCTGCCTGATGGACAGGGGGAAGCATTTGAACCTTAAAGTAGACTCCACATCAAACACATCCCACTCGACCCAGTAAAACTGTTTAGAAACCAAACGTGAAGTTGGATGTGGATTCTCACATAACAACCCAACCCACGAGCACCTTTACATTGCTGTCACTTCCGGGGAGAGCCTGACTCTCGATCTCTGTACCAGGCTCTGCCGAAGTCGGCCATCTTGTTGGTCGGCAGCATCTGACGTGAGATGAAAGCAAGTAACAAAACCAGCAAATGCCATCTTCATTTCCTTATTTAACAGGCTGGTTATTCAGCGCTCTGTGAGGTGTGCCTTTACTGTCTTATAAATACTTCACAAATATTGAGAGCATCAAGCCTTCCATGCTGATTGCCAGAAGGGCAGCACCAACCCTGCCCTGCGTTTGCGGTTTTATCTTCAATAGTCGTTGGTCTTGAATTTTCAAAAACAAGTATAGAGAGCAGCCAGGGAAATGTGGCTGTGCCTCCTCTTCAGAGTAGCCTGAACCTGGATGCACTGAAAGTATGTGAAAAAATTAGTAATGGAGGATTTCCCACAGTGCCAAGTGCTGAGAACACGGGCGAGCTTCCCTCCCCACTTCACTCCCACAACCTCTCCCATTTCCAAGGTCTCTGGCTGTTCCTTGCTGCTGAGAATCCTACTCCCCCATTCTTTTATCTTCTTCATAGCATTCCTTCCCCCATACCCGCCCCTTTTGGTTTCCTTTACCCTACTGCACACACCTCAACTCCCAACACACACACATACACTAACACATGTACTTATACACCACACCCACGCACACACCCTACACACACCCACACCCACAGGTACATGTACTCTCAGGTCACATACACACATACATACATGTACACACTCACACACACACTGGCACACAAAGACTAGCATGTGCTTAACAAACATATCAGTGTCATTCCCCAACATACTGCACCTCAGAGTCCCTCCTGGCTGTCTTCTCCCAGGCTATAATGTTTCCCTGTGGTGCCACCGACCATCAACAGGGTGTATATCACCCAGGTGGTTAACACCAGCAAATCTAGGGAGTACCTCCATGAGTCACTAGCCATCCAGCTTCTTTCTTTGAATGGCTTGAGTGTCTTTCAGTCGCTCTGGGACCCACAACTTCACTGGAAGAGCCTCAGCGCTGAGTAAGGATGGAGGTCCTTGTGCTCTGCTCCTCTGTGTGAACCCCTCCCCAGGAGCCTCCCTCTACATAAGCAAATAAATCCCTAAAACACATTAGATGCAAATCAAAGCAATTTTACATGTTAGTTTATAGCAAGGAGCCAGTCACAGCACTGGGAGCTCTGACAAAAGGACGGTTTCCCTCCTGTTATGGGGCGACTTCTAACTGGAGCTGACATCTTGAAACAGTTCTTGGGGTACTACGGGTACAGTTCATCTCGCACCTGCTCCTCTGATGGTCATCCCACGGAAGGCATGACCCTTCCATGCCTGCCCTCATCCCACATTTTGGTCCATAGTCCAACTTCAAATGTGTGCATTAACCTTGGGGCGTACATTTAATATGAAGTTAAGATAAACCTGTATAAAGTGACTACCTTTAAATGCATTATTATAGAACACTCCACGTTGAGGGATTTTTCCATTTGTAGATAACTTAGTTCATTTGAGGAACCTAAAATTAAGATTTTTGCTTTCCCACAGACCTCTCTAATCCTATGGCTACCAGGCTGACCTGCACAGATAGCATCCTACATCTACCTCCGTTCCTTCCACTTCAGTTTAATTCCCACTTCTTTTTCTGCATCACGGTTCTTGGCACTGGCAGAAGGGTCAGTTGGGTTTGGCGGTGTCAGTGTATCTAACAGTTCTAGGGCAGCCTTGGGCTCCATCTTGACTTCCTATTTCCCGACTTCTTGGGACCAGTTCAGGACTTGAATGGGCTCTGGCTGGGGGATCCTGGGTCTTTTCTCAGTGATGCTGTGGAGCAGGGCTGCAGAGTGTGTGGTGGCTGGTGTGCCGTCATTACTGACCCTTGGAGCTGCTTCCGAGAAGTTTCTAGGTGTTCTTAGCTTCATGCTGTGGCCATATTCTCCATCCTGTCTGTCTCTGACACCAACTAACAAAATCATGCCAGGTTGTTTGCAACAATGACCTCATTGAGAGTGTCACAGAAGGACAGTATGGCCCCCCAGTGGGACATCCACTTTATGGAAGGTCAGTTACAGGTGGAGTCAGGCTGCTGTGTGGCCATCTGCCACAGGGTCTCACAGAGGGAGTCAGATGTAACGCCATACCAGACACCCAGTTTCCCTGCAAGCATTGGAGCCTCCTGATTTTGTACATCAGAGCCAGACTTACCCATCCTGAGAGTCAGTTTTGGAGCATAGTAGAGAAAGACAGTTGTCTTGGTCCAAACACAGTCTAATGAGGACCTATGAGACTGTGGCTGAGGGGCTAATCAATAAGAACAATGGCTGGACAAAGTTGGGGGGAGTTCAGTGGGTAGAGGGTGCTGGGCAGTCCCTGGCAGGTCTCCTCTCTTACTCTGGTTCATAGTCCCGGAAGCAAAAGTTCACAAGTGGTTACATCGGTCTCATTAGGCACCAAGGCCAGTCACAGGGTTCCCCAGTCTTGACACTATTGATCACTCTCTGCAGCGGGACTGTAATGTTCACTACAGGACTGTTATCTGAATGCCTGGTTCTTACCAACTGGATGGATGGCAGGGTCATCCCATCCCCATGGCATGGAAGGATCTACAGACAAATCTCAGAGGACAGAGTTGCTCTGGCTGAGAACTGTCAGGTCCCCTACTTTGGCCACTTGGGGTTCTTGCTGGGATGCTATGATTGATCCTTGGAGACGAATCATTGTTTCTGGCTTTAACAGAAGCGAGGCAAGTGGGGTGAGCCTTTATTTAAGACACTTTTGGCCTTGTAGAGGAGGCAGAAATAACAAAATTAGTCAAGATACACCTTCTGTATCATCTCGACCCTTGGGAAACAGTGATCTGAGAAAGTTGGAACAACTTCTGTAAACCTTTGTCAGGCAGAAGCAGGCTTCTTCCACAGGGTGGACACCTTGGTGTGCTGTGGTCCCAGGCACAGTGCCTTGTCAGCTTCATCCTCATTCTCTCCAGAAGGTCCTCTCTCATAGGACTAAGCACATCCTCTGCTTCTGAATGAGACTCGGTGACTCCATCCAGGGATGGACAAGACCAATGAGAAAATCCTCTGTGACCCACAAGTCTGATGTGGGATTTCCCTCTGTGTGCTGTGATTACCATTGATAAATAAAGGAACTGCTTTGGGCCTACAGCAGAGTTATAGGGGAAGAGAGCTAGGTGGGGAAAACTAAACTGAATGCTGGGAGAAAGAAGGGTGGAGTTAGAGAGAAGCCATATAGGCCCTCCAGACCCAGACTGATAGAACTTTATCTGGTAAGCCTCAGCCACCTGGCGGTACACAGATTACTAGAAATGGGTTAAATTAATATGTAAAACTAGATGATAAGAAGTTAGAGCTAATAGGCCAAGCAGTGACTTAATTAATACAGTTTCTGTGTGATTATTTCAGAAGTCTGGGCAGCCGGGAAACCCACAAGTGGCCTCCCTCCAACACAAGTCCACCACACCCAGAGACCACTCTACATTAAGAGCTACATCTAGAGACCACTATAAATAAAGAGCTATACCCAGAGGTCACTATAAATTAAGAGCCACACCCAGCGGTCACTACATATTAGGAGCCACACCCATAGGTCACTGTACATTAAGATCCACACTCAGAGACCATTATACATTAGGAGTCACCCTCAGAGGCCACTATACATTAAGGGCCACACCCAGAGGACCCTGTACTATACATTAAGAGCCACCTGCCTGCTCTCTGACTGATGGAACCTTTCTGAATCCAGCTATTTATTCATAAGTTGAAATGAAGCGTGTGAGGATTAAGCACTTCAGTGAAACAGAAATTACAATTATAATATATTTTTTTAACAGACGAGAACAGGTGTATTTTAAATCTATCCAAGATTAACCCGTATTCAACAGTCTAAATGCTCAAGCTGTGACGACAAACATTGTCTAATTATGAATTCTTAGGGGTGCGTTTATACCTGGAGTCTTCAGATTGGCATGGGCCCAACTGAAGTTATCTGCATAGTGCAGTTTTTGTGAATACTCCAGTAGGGATTCCAAATATTAAGCCCCTTTCTGTAGCTTCCCTGTGGGGGGTCGCCATGGCTGTCTGGAAACAAATCTGAGCAAGAACAGTGAATCCCAGGAGCTTGGAGGCTGTTTCCCACCTCGCCAGGTGTTGCTGCGCCCAAGAGCAGGGTCTTGGCAACCACTTTCCTATACCACAGGAAACCCAGAGTCTCCCCCTTGTGTGGCATCGCTGGAGGCTGCGCTGGGATAGACTTACACTTAGGAGGGGCTGTGAGATGACGTCACATCCTGCTGGCTGCCTTCACTGATCTCTAGCTTCATCTCAGGCCAGGCCAGGAAACACTTTCAGTACACACATACCACAAATTATGTAATATTTTGATATGTTTTTGAGAAGTTATTCTTCTATTATCTTAAAAGTCTCAGGCCATCATGCATGTACTATTTCCTACCTTAGGTGTCAGGATAGAAGAGCAGAGAAAGCCAAGTACAATCCGGTCTAAGTTTGATTCAGCCCACTTGACACGGCCACTTCCTGTTCTTGAAGACTGGATACATAGACTCTTAGACTCATTTGGCACTGGGAAAGTTCAAATCCCCTAATTTCTTTCTTTGTGTGTATGTGTATGTGTGCTTGTGTGGGCAAGCACATGCTCTAACATATATACATATATATGTATCATCAGGGCAGGGGGTATATTTACACATGTCTATGGGTACACATGAAGGTCAGAGGTCAATGTAAGTTGTGTTCCTTACTTGTTCTCCATTTGGTTTTTGAGACAAGGTCTCTCACAGAACCTATAACTCACTGACTGGCTAGGGAGGTTGGCCAACATGCCCTAGGGTTACTCCAGTCGCTGTGTTCCCACTGTTGGCATTACAGGCACATGTCCCCCTGCCAGTCTGTTTTAAATGGGTTCTGGGAACTGAACTCGGGTCTTTATGATTATGGGTCAAGCACTTTAAGCAACTGGGTTATCTCCCTGGCAGAATTTCTAAACTCAATACTCCTACCTCCTGGCTTATGTAGGACCCTTACTTCCTCACACATGTGCTATCTCAGTATAGATACTTTCCGAAGGCAACACACTGGCTCAGAATCCAAATCCAGACACTTCTTCCATCTCTCTACTTCACCCAGAACAAGTCACTGGAAACTTGGGGCATGTGGTGGTTTGAATGAAAATGCCCCCCATAGACTTATGGGGAGTACCATTATTGGAGGTGTGGCCTTGTTAGAGTAGGTATGTGTAGCATGAAAAATAAAAACCCAGAGGCAGATTTTCTGAAGATCAGAAAAGCAAAGCAGCCAGCCACAAACTCTTAGCTCTACCTCAGACCAAAAATGGACAATATCCTGTCTCCATGAATCCTGAAGACCCACACCGCACACTCCACACCCCACCAAGTTCCTGTCTCTTTCCCCTTATATTTCTCTCTCTGACCAGCCATATTGCTCCTGTCTCCATCTCCCTAGTACTGGGATTAGAGGCATGGTTCGCCTCCCTCAACAGTGTCTATGTCTGGGGACAAAGGGTTCAAATATGTGATCCTGTGAGAGACCTTTCCCAGTACATAATAACTTGTCATTTATCCCACCAACGGCCTTGAAAAAGTAGCAGATTTCTCGTATGCAGGGATTCCCACCTATGTGGTCATCATATGCAGGGATTCCCACCCATGTGGTCATATGCAGGGATTCCCACCCATGTGGTCATCATATGCAGGGATTCCCACCCATGTGGTCATATGCAGGGATTCCCACCCATGTGGTCATATGCAGGGATTCCCACCCATGTGGTCATCATATGCAGGGATTCCCACCCATGTGGTCATATGCAGGGATTCCCACCCATGTGGTCATATGCAGGGATTCCCACCCATGTGGTCATATGCAGGGATTCCCACCCATGTGGTCATATGCAAGAATTCCCACCCATGTGGTCTCAGTGGCAGCATCTGTGCTCTCCTGTGGGTGGCACTGATGCATGGGGTCGACAGCTCAAGGGTGCCAGCAGCTCAGGAGGCCCAGCCCGTCCGTCCCTGCCTGCAGACACTGAAGATCTGGAACCACTCTCTCCAGCTTGCCTACTCTCCGCCTCTTGCATTCTCACTTGAATCATCTTGGGGAGAGGCACCGGTGGCAGCTCACACAGCCCAACCTTCCTGTGAGATCAGTGCCAAAACAAAGCCCAGCAGGCACCCTCCCTCTGGCCTGCCTCCTTCATCCTCACCTACCTGGTTGGCCAGTGTGAGCATCCTCTGGGCTCTGGCCTCATTTCTTGTTCTCTGTGTGGATTCTTGGTCTTATTTGTGCTTTTCTTTTCTTTTGCTCCATAGAGGATCTTCTTGCCATCTTCAGCATGTCAAGTCACTATCTATACAAGAACAGCCAGAAGAAAGCTCACCTCAGTTCATCATACAAAGCACTTGCCAACTGCACATTCCTGCTGTCTCTCAAGTTCACTATGGCTGGGGGCTGGAGAGGTGGTCCAGTGGTTAAAAGCATTTGCTGTTCTTACAGAGGACCTGGTTCAATTTCCAGCACCCACATGAAGCCCATGTCTGTGACTCTAGTTTCAGAGGATCCTATACCTTCTTCTGGCTTCCGCGTGTACCAGGTGCACATGCAGCATGCATGTAGGCACGTACACATACACATACAATAAAATAAAGACATCTTTCAGAAATCAGCATGGCTGAAGTTGAACTTGCCGTCTTCCCTCTCAGAGATGCCTGTGACGCTCAGCTCAGTGACTATAGCACCATAGGTGCATTGAAGCAAACTTCCACCGCATTATTGGCCTTCATCATTCCTCATTAACTTCTGCAGCATGCTAAAGCATTTACCTTGAGCGTTTTTCACATCTCTTCAGGGCTCTTCACCTCTGCAACCTGATAATATTCCAAAATGTTCATTTAAAGTGCAAATCTCCTCCCTTGTTTCTAATGAGAATGCATAAACGACCCTCTCTGAGTCACGGGATAAAAGCCAAACTTCCCAGCAGTCCCCTGTGAGACCTCGGTGTTGATGCTCTTCCTCCACCTTCCCAGCGTCAGTCAGATCGCTCTCCTTTCGTTCTTTCGTTTCCAGCTATGCTAGTCTTTGCCCTTCACAAGGGAAGCTAGGAACTTTATCTGATGCCATTTTTTTAGGTTCTAGTTCAACTGCTTCTGCATTATAAGAACTGGAAATTTCTGTGGATCAAATGAATACTAGATTCACAGGCCTCAATTAGAACATACACAAACAGGGTTTGGGGACATGAACTGATGTTCAGGATGACTTCATGAAGGTGCCTGCCACAGAGACAGGTGCATTGAGATGATGAGGATGATGGTGATGATGGTGATGGTGATGACGGCAGTGTTGGCAGCAGTGGTAGTGAGGATGATTATAATGATGATGATGATGATTCAAGGAGCAAGCATGAATGATGTGGGATGTCCTTCTGTATATGTGTTGCTTTCATTGGTTGATGAATAAAGCTGTTTCAGCCATTGGCTTAGCAGAGTAAAGCCAGGTGGGAAATCTGAACAGAGATAGGGAGAGAGAATAGGTGGAGTCG
Source organism: Ondatra zibethicus (assembly GCA_004026605.1). Taxonomy (NCBI): domain Eukaryota; kingdom Metazoa; phylum Chordata; class Mammalia; order Rodentia; family Cricetidae; genus Ondatra; species Ondatra zibethicus. Next base: position 151,536 of record PVIU01001353.1, on the reverse strand, counting down.
AAGAGATGCCATGTAACTGCCAAAGGAGAAAGATGCCAGCAACAGCCTCGTGGCAATACACAGATGAATAGAAATGGGTTAACTTGTGATGTAATAGCCACTTAGGAATACACCTGAGCCATTGACCAAGCAGTGTTGGAATTAATATAGTTTCTGTGTGATTATTCAGGTAGAGGCATCCCGGAAATGAAAGTGCAGGCTCCATTTACACACGAATTCAATAGACTTTTCTTTGGCCTGGTTGCCCTACTCAGTTGTGTCTCACCCTCCACTGAGATGACTTTGTCCCCAGCCTGACTCACTATAGCAACAGTTATATCCTTTTGTCACCTCTTCTCTACAGAGCCTCTTGGCACCTTCTTTCCTGGGTAAAATAGTGTCTTTGAGGTGTTTTGGGGTGCGTTGCAATGTCCTGGGCCAGATCTACTGTTGTGTATTAATGCCAGCCCATCACTGAACATGGGGGCTGACTTCATCCGTTTGGAGTCCTGTGTCCTACTTCTGCAGCTGAGGATAAACTTCCCACATGCTGTGAGAGCTGAGGGAGCCAGAGGACATGACTCCTCAGAGGCAGCTCGGTTCAGAAGACTCCCTTCAGAAGGTAAAGAAGTGCTGAGAGCTAAAGCTAAGCTCAAACACTCGACTGCTCAGATAACTCCAAATCCTCTGAAGAATCTAAATTCCCTTAAGCAACTTCAGGGAAAAATCGCTGCTTCAGCTGTAGGGAGAACAAAAGTTCCTCCTGACCCAGTAGCACCTCTGCCTATCTCTTGGACTGGAGAATTTAAGCTCAAGTCTAGGGGCCTCAGATAAAGTCAAACAGGTCCTTTAATTCAAACATCATTGCCAGAAGCTTCGGGAAATGGGCAGAGCCAGCCAGGGTGCTGCTGTCCGCAGAACTGCAGCTGCCACAGCTCCCTGCCTAGCTGCTCGCTCCCACGCTTATCTCCTCTGTCTTGGAGATGGTGACAAGCCCCAGGTCCGTTCCGGCTGCTGTCTTCACTATTACACACTTGCTGACCTGGAATATTGGTCTTTTGTGTACCACTCTATCAAAAGCTTTCTTGAAGTCTGAGGAAATTACAGCCTGGCTCCTACTGCTGACTCTTGGAGCTGTTTCCTTGAAAAAATTCCATCAGATTAACCAAGCATGGTTTCACGATGGTGCCCCGGCTTGCCACCTGCAATTAAGTGAAGGCTCCACTGGACGCTGGATGCTGGGAGTGAGTTCTGCTTCAGTTCTCTCTGAGGCAAAGAGGAGCGGGCACGGTCCCCAGTAATTCAAGTGTGCTTGCGGCGCCTCCACAGAGATGGCCAAATTGGCCCCCAGGGTGCCTTCATCTCATGCGTGACTGTGTCGTGTCATGTCTAGAACAGGCATCTCCAGAGGGGCTGGTGTTGGTTACCGTGAAGGAAGCATTGAGGTTTGGAAGCTGAAGTCTGCATGAAGGAAGCATTGAGGTTTGGAAGCCGACCTGCATCATCAACATCTACATCAGTCCTGCATCCACCACTTCATGACTTTGCCGCTCTGAGCAAGTCACCAGAAGTCTCTAAGCCTCAGTTTCCTCTCTGTTGAGCGACAGTGACGGGAGCATGTGATGCTCGGGCGTATGGCAGAACTGCTTGAGCTAAGAAGGTTTTGCAAAGCATCTGCAGCGCCATCCCCCACAGCAGGCAGAGCAGGTGACAGGTAGAGGCTTCAATGACGTGCCAGCTGGTATCTTCCCCGGGGCATTCTCATCTCATTTCCTACTCTAACTTTTTATACCAGGCAAGACTTTAAATATCCCATCTCTCCCACTTACAATCAAAATAGAAAGAGAGCATGCTTATTCTAATTTTCTTCTGTGTGCATGTGTGTGTGCGCGCCTATGTGTGTGCCCGTGTGTGTGTGCCCGTATGCCCGTGTGTGTGCATGTGTATGTGTGTGTGTTGTGCTTGTCTGTGAGTGTGTATCTTTCTGGAGCATGCACACATATCTGTGCACGCATGGAGGCCAGAGGTCAACATCAGTTGTTGTCCCCAGGTGCTATCCAGCTTGTATTTTCAATCAGGGTCTCTCACTAGCCTCTAACTCACAGTAGCCTCGGTTGCCTGGCCCGTCAGCCCCAGGAATCTGCCTGTCTTTGCGTCAATACCACTGTGTTTACAAGCACAGCAGTGAACTCAGATCCTCACTGCTTTGCATGCAAGCATTTCACCTCACTGGTCCCTTAGTTCTAACTTCTCACTGTTTATTAAAGCTCTCATGTTGCTAGGAGAGACCTGGCTTGGCTCTGTGATCTCTGTCCACCTTACCCCGTGTGAGGACCAGGATTCCCAACTGCAGTGAAAAGACTCCTTCTCACCGTGAGTCTGCAATGGCCTCTCCACTTGTTCATTCCAGTGGGCTCATTCTGGCATCTTTTCTCCTCACCAGCATCTCACTGAGGGTGGGGTCCACAGTTATCCTAGGGGGACCCTGGCTTTGGGATGGAGATACAGCAGTGGTCCAGAGGAGAGCAGGAACATGTCCACCACACTCCTCTAAGGAAGGGGACCTGGGATCCTAGGGAACTTCCTATTGGTTTAGGACTCAGGTGGTGAGAAAATGCCAACAGTCACCTTGGACACATGCCCCATTCCTGTCTAAGCCCCACCGCTACCCTCCCCAACACATACCTTTAGCTAGACACAGCTAAATCCATGGCTTAGCGGTGCCTCCAGTTGCTGCGAGTTGGGAGAGACACCTCCTTCTTCTGTACTCCTAAGGGACTGACTCTATTCCATTTACTATGACGCTTGTCACTTCTCACTGTGTCAGTTTGTTCATGTCTTAGCATGAGTTCCTTTGGGACAAGTCCTCCCTTGGTCACATCTGTATTCTCTGCCGTCTTCTTGTACTGTGTGCTAAGCAGGGCCTTGTACATACTAGGTAAGCTCTCTCCCATGCAGCCGTGTCCCTAATCTTCCAGTTGTATTGAAAGTGTCCCCAACAGGAAGCTGGAGATGAGACATGTTTAAACCGATGTGTGAATGAAGACACGTAGGGACAATTTCACTTGCAGGAGTCACTGATGCCCGCGTTGTCGCTGCCTCTGTCTTGGAGTTGCAGGCCTGTGTTCCTTCAGGTCCACTCCAGCTTCCTGCAACTACGCCTGTGCTTATACAGATGTATTCATAAAACCTGGGCTGACCGGCAGATACCATGAATAGGACCGACTGTCTAAATGGCAGGAAGCTACAAAAGGTGGTATGAACTAAGAGCAGCCAAGCCCTCCCAGGTCACTGCACAGGGGAATGACAGGATTCATTGAACAAGAACCTTAGCGGGGGGACCTCCCTCTGGTGGCAGCCCCAAACACAGAGCGATCTAATGGACCCTCGCCTGCCTGAACTTTGGTTGTGTGTGTGTGTCTGCTGTCACTCTGGTGTGTGAGTGTGTGTGCATGTGTGTATGTGTGTCTGCTGTCACTCTGGTGTGTGAGTGTGTGTGTGTGTCTCTGCTGCTGTCACTATGGTTGGTAAGTGTGTGCATGTGTGTCACTCTGGTGTATGAGTGTGTGTATGTGTGTCATTGCTGCTGCTGTCACTCTGGTGTGTGAATGTGTGTGTATGTGTCATTGCAACTGCTGTCACTCTGGTTGGTGAGTGTGTGTGTGTGTGATTGCTGTTGCTGTCACTCTGGTGTGTGAGTGTGTGTGTTTGTGTGCATGTGTGTGTGTGTGACACTACTGCTGTCACTAAGCCTTTCTGACCTCTGAACCAGCCTTTTCTGCCTCTCATGGTAGACCAACGGCTCTCCAGGAATCCCTCAGGCCTTCGGCACCAGATTGGGACATCCAGTGTCAGAGACTGGAAGCTACTGGGTTCTCAGCCTCTCCACAGTGCAGAAACCCATTGCTGTGTGTGGGGACGTACATCTGGAGAAGGCAGGAGGACCGAGCTCCAGGGAAGTCTAGACTACAGAGTGAGACCTTTACTCAAAAAGCCAAAATAAATAAACAAGCAAGCAAACAAATAGCCCAGATTTCAACCTTCACTTAGAACAAAAGAAGCAGGTGCCTCCTCCTCATACCCCCAGGTCTGGAATTCATTCTCTGTAGAATCAGCAACTGTGGTTCATGGTTCCAGGAAGCAAGAGCTGACTGGCGTTTGTCCACTGTTTCGGGGACAGTGCTTAGTTGGATGGGCTGAGGACAGATTTCTTCTTTGGCTATGAGTTACACGGATCCTTACATCACACACGGCTCCTCGGTCTCCCACATTATAGTTTTAGCTCTTTGATTTCAACACAGTGCTCATCAAATATTTATCCCGAATGTTACAAAGCATCCCACACTGCCCACCACTCCCCACCTCAGCTCATCAAGCAAACACAGGCCTCTTGGTCATTCTCTTGGTCTTCAGAATAGTTCCCACTTATGGGTCCACAGTGTAGCACAATGGGACTTCCTGAATTCGTGGTACTCTTAGTGTTTGGGGTTATAAAGTGGCTTAAAATTAGATGTATTTGTCCCTTACATATATTCTTAAGGTTTTGATGTTATTGCTAGTGTTTTCAGACATATAAGCTCTCTGTGGAGTTAAAAATGAAAGCAAACTCAAAGCAGCTACCTCAGCAGTGGTTTGCTCCCATCCCACCTCACCCATTCACCACTTTAATTAGTTTCTAGTCTTATTTTCCTGGGCTTTTACTTTGTAGAAATACTTAAATTCTCATCTGCACCAGGTTAAAAGCCCTAGTTAAAACCATACCTGAAAAGTTTCTTTTTAAATGTTGCTCAGCTAAGATTAAAATATAGTTTTAGGTCAATGCACCTTAGCCAGGGTGGGACTTGAGGCTCACCACCCCCCTCATGCTGGGGTTGTGCCCACCTTGAGTCTGTGCAGGTCTGACCATGCTATCAGAGCCTCTGTTAGACATGTGTGTATCTGTCCTGTGGTGTCCAGAGAACACTGTTCCCTTCTGGTTCTTACAACTTTCCCACCTCCTCTTCCAAAGTGACCCCTCTTTTTGAGGTGAGTGGGTTTGAAATAGATATCCCCTACAGGACTGAACAGTCCACAGTCTCTTGCTCTCTGCACTTTGATTGGCAAGGGTTTCTGTGTTAATTCCGTCTTCTACAAGAAGAAGGTTCCCTGATGAGAGTTGAGAGGCAGAGACGAATCCAAGAGTGCAATATTACGTCATTAGGAAGGAGTTGGTTTAATGCATCCATTTAGCAGAATAGTGACAGTCAGTTCTCCCCTGGGGCCTATGGCTTGTTTGTCTGTAGGTTCTTGGTGCTGACAGTGGTGCCAGGCATGGGTTTCATCTTCTGAAGAGGGCCTAAAATCCAATCAGAGCCCAACCGGTTATTCCAATGGCATTCATGACTCTACCACACCAGGGAGAGGACCTGGCTGGACCAGTCGTTGCTGTGCTCAGACAGTTCACAGCTGGTTATGAGTCATCCTGACTGTTGCCGGCTTCTGGCAGAGAGAGAGTCAGTTTTCTCTAAACATGTAGCCCCTTGTTGGTTTACAAAGCTCTAGCGGAAGCCACAGATCCAAAAGTGCACTGGAATGGACTGAGTTATAAAGAAAAGTGGAGGACAAGAGTTGGGTAGGTAGAGAAAGGGGCAGGGATCTGGGCGGAAACAGAAGAGATGATGAATGTGATTGGACGCATCTCACGCAATCCTCCAAGAGCTCATTTTTAAAAGTGAGAAACAAAGTCAATGCAGGCTAAAAACAAATTTCAACAAATGTTTGAATCAGCTGCTGTTGGGCATTTAAATAGATACATTATTGCCACCAGACCCTTAAAAATACAAATTAAAATCATTAACAAGGCTTGTAACTATTGTCTCAAGTGATAATCTTATAATTAGAATATAAGAAAAATGGAATAAAAGATGTTTTAAGGCTAACACTAAAAGATGTTCATCATGCTTGTGTGTAAAGCATAAAAAAATGGAAAACAATCCAAATATATTTTACTAAGAAACTGGTCAAAACATTATGCCATCACTATTGACTATTATACATTAATCTTTCACAATAATGTCTGATCATATTGCACTATATATTTCTACCTCTGATCCAGATACTTACACATTGTTTACATTTTGAGGTCATTGTTCTCATTTGCTGCACAGTTTTTTACAGAATGTTTAATATTCTAATATGAAGCACTACTCTTTAAGCTATATAGGAATTAAAAATTATAGGTCAATAGTCATCCATGTTTGTCATGTTCATAGTTAGACTAATCAGGTCTTTAGATACATAGAGATCGTATTCTGCATAAATAGATAATCTTTAACCACTTCAAAGAACTGTAAAATATGGTATTTAAATAACTTAGGGTTCCGTTGATATGAGACATGATTGCTCCTGGCAATTTCCAAAAGAATGTTGAGCACCAAAGACACCCCACTTGGAGCTTGTTTTCTTCTTGGCAAAACTGGCCTTTGGGCAAAGAACTGCCCATGCCTCAACCACTGACAAAATGCAGTGTTGGGACTGGACAAGCAGGATACAAGAAAAAAGACTGCCAAACCTTGACAAGATAGGGTAAGATGTTTCGAAATTTTTCTGCCTCAAAAAATGGTCTGTCCGTTACTCTAGACCTTAGCCAAAGTTGGTTGCTCCAATGTTGCAAATGAGACTTTGGGTGATTGCCCAGGTAACCAGTTGTCTCTGTCATTTATTACATATTTTGGAAGTTGCCTGATTGCCCTTCCTGTTTATTCAAGTAGTATTATTTCCCTTCTCAGGTCTTCAATGGGGTTGAAGACCAGATAGTTGTAGTTACTTTCCTCCCATGACTTAGCCAAGCTTCTTCTAATACAAGACTTAGACTTCTTAGGATAGAATAATTGTTGAAACATTTACCATGTTTCTTTCTTAATATTGTTTATGCTGGTTGTAACTCTAATTTGTTCTTATTGTATATAGTTTTTTATTGGGTTTGGAACTCTCTTATTTAGACAAAAGGGGGAGGTGCTGTAGGAACTCCTTCAGCCAATGGTCTTTGAGATGCTGGATCACTTTGGGTGTAGTGTTGGGTACTATAAAGACAGATGTAGAAATGTGAACACCCTCTCTTGGCTGCTGGATTTGGTTCCTGTTTCCCACTCATGCAGAGGACTGTTGATCTGTGAGTCTACCCCTAAATAAAGAACCCTTTATTATACTCCATTCTGAGCTAGCGTGGGACTACTTTATTGTCATCCTCTACAAATGTCATATTAGGAACACATTGCAACTTTGGTTTTAAAAGAAGGATTATGGTCTGGGGTGTAGCTCAGTTAGTAGAGTGTTTCCCTAGCATTCACCACGTCTCCTAGGTTCAGTCCCCAACACAATATAGCCTAGGCATGAGAGTGCATGCCCAAAATCATGGCTCTTGGGGGGTAGAGGGAGGAAGATCATAAATATAAGGTCATCATTGGCTACATATTGCATTCACAGCCAACCTGAGATTCACAAAACCTTATCTGAGTAGGTAAAATAGAAAAGAAAAAAGAAGTTTTTATTTAAAATGCATTGTTTTTAATGTGTAAAATGTGTGTGTGTGTGTGTGTGTGTGTGTGTGTGTGTGTGTGTGTGTGTAGGCATTAGTGTGCAGGAGCACACGGAAGCCGGAAGAGGGCATTGGTCTCCCTGGAGCTGGAGTTACAGGCAGTTGTAAGCTGGTGGGTGTGGGTGCTGGGAACTGACCTCGTCTTCCTCAAAGCAGCAAGTGCTCTTAATCACAAGCCATCCCTCCCGCTCCTGTTTGTTTTCTTGTTTGAGTTCTCCGCATGTCCATATATTGAGTGCTGGAGAAAAGTGTAACATTTCAGTCCAGGCTTGAAGACATTCATTTTTAGACATGAAGCAGCCCTCTCGCTCATCAGTCTTCCTATGGGAGACAATGCCTGCCGAGGGCTTTGCTTGTTGACCCCAGGAAGCATCACAGAATTCTGCAGGGCTAGTGTAGGTAGGAGGCACGTCTTGATAGGAGAACATCAGGCGTAGATGGCGAATCTTCGGAGCCTCCTGAAGCTGCCTTCTATTCTCTTCTGTTGTGTGGGGGTGCTGCTGTGAAGAGGAAGAAACAGACAGATTTAAAGCTGAAGATTTTTAGTTAGGGAGAGGGGGGATGAAAAATGGGAAGGGTGTACAGCCCCTTAGCTTCAGGAACAGAGACAGATAAAGTCCATGGAGGTGAGAGTCAGAGGGGAAAAGAAAAAGGTTTTCCAAAGACTCAGAATTGGCGCTGTCTTCAAGGCAGACACGGGATTTGGAATGTCTCTGGGAGAAGCCCAGGAGCCATTCTTCTGATTCAGGGCAGTGCAGGAGCAAGAGTCTTGGCTCGGGACAAGCTCTGAAAAATCAGTGTGAATTCTACCCACTGGTTTGCACCCACAGCGGTAACAAGCCCTTCCAACTGTCCAGCAGCACCCATAGAGAAGATCCCAGCAAGGCATCTTCGATGTATCTCTTCATTGTGCCTGTTGGTGTAGCCAGCCCTCAAATGTAGCCTGAGCCAGACAGGAAATAGAGCCTCAAGAGAGCGGGATCACTGCTCCCCAGCCGCAGAGTCAGAGCTATCTCAATTAATCGCTCTACAGCAAGCTTTCCTACCCCTGGGAAAGGGAGATGTGATAGAAGCCAGTGACCTCCTGGGATTTCTTGAAGAGTTAGAAACAAAGAGATGGATTCATCCCCACAGCACAGGGACATGATGGTGCTCTAGAAACAATACACTGGATTACAAGTTACAGAGTTCTCAGCTCTTGTCTTCTTAGAGGAAAGACTTCAAGTGTGAGATTGAAGCAGCCTGTGCTGAACTTTACCAGGCAAAGCTAAGCAAAGCATCACCCCACACAGAGTGGAGTGGACTGGCCAACGCCTACAGCAGCCCAGTAGGTTTTTAAACACCACTGTGAACTATAAAAAGATTTTATAAATATTTTAAATGGTGGCATTTTTTGACCTTTTTCTCTTCAATATCATAGTGGGTAGATTTTGTTACCACAATCTCCCAGAAAAGTCCACAAAAGGCATTGCGTGTCAAAGACACAATGCATGTCCTATAACGATGTCAGGACTCTTGAGAATCCTTCGACAGCGCACATATGGAAGAATTCCCTGTTGCCTTTGTTTCTCTAGAGGGAACAGCCTAGCTCATCACCTCAGCCAGTAACATCCCTGATGTTCAGGGCCAAACCTCTTGGCATCCAAGCAGCACATGTCACTTACCCTTCAGGCTAAGACAGAGGAGCGCTTCATGCTGTGTGTTTTGTATGAATAGTCCAGCCTTAGTGTGGCATTAGTCAACATTTATAGGCTTCAATATTTAAAGGGTACAGAGTGGTTCCCCGTAGGCTTCAGCTCAAAGAGGTCAGATTATGAAACAACAGTTTTCATAACAGGACAGACGTTTGGCTCTCAAGGGCCCCAAACTGTTTGACATATAAAACAAAATCTTCCAGGCAAAGGAAGTTGTGTCAATTACTTTTTAAAATATCAAGGATGGAACCTGGAGGGATGGCTCAGCAGTTAAGAGGGATTGCTGTTCTTCTAGAAGATACAAGTTTGGTTCCCAGTACCTATGTTCAGTTGGCACACAACTGCCTGTAACTCCCATGCCCTGGGGGTCTATTGGCCTTTGGTCTGCAGGCACCATCGTGTGTACATACATGCAGGCGCGCGCGCGTGCGCACACACACACACACACACACACACACACACACACACGGCGGGGGTGGATTTAAAAGAAATAAAATAAAATGCTCAGGGAAGTGTAGCACAGATTCTAGCTGGTCTCAATACTAAAAACGCAGAGTCAGTTATAGGGAATAATGCTGAAGAGCAGAGCAGAGCGGCAGCCGTTAGAGAGTTCTTTTACCTCTACCAATGCTCAGACTGAAGGGACGATCCTGTCCTCAGACTGCAACTGTCTCCTGTCTCCTTCTACTTTATATTCCTCTCTCCACCCAGCCATACTACTCCTGTCTCCAAGGGCATGGGATCCCAAGTGCTGGGATCACCTTTGTGTGCGCTCTGTTTCTCTTTTACACAGATTCAATATTGTATAGCCCAGGGTGGCCTTGAACTCACAGAGATCCACCTGCCTCTGTCTCCTGAATCCTGGGATTAGAAGTGTGTGCCACCACTGCCTGGCCTCTAGTGGCTTAACTTTGCACTCTGACCTTCAGGCAAGCTTTAGTTGTTAAAAGGCAAACCAAATATCACTACAAGGAAGATTGATAAGCACTATCCAAGGTGAAAGGTTAAGGGAGTGGCCTGTCTCAGTGGCTCAGAATCACTGAAAAAAAAAAAAAGCATTGGTATTTTACTCCGTTGTCACCTCCAAGGCGTAGAATTGCCCTATCTCACTGAAGCTAAATAAAGCATAGGAAGAGATTTGGGGCTGTGTCTCACCAAGAATGGCCTGCAGCAGCATCTAATCCACCCTGACTGCAGGCGGTTCTGTGGTTTAGAGCAGACCTGAGGAGGAGGTGAAATAAAACAGTTGAAGCCTAGCAAAAGCCCAAAATGTCAAAAAGACAACCCACATGGCTCTACATGGATTTGCTATTCTCTTTAACTTCCGCATAAGAAAATCTCTGTAATCTTTGTTGTTCTATGGACAAGCAAGGGGCCAGTGAGTCACATTTTCAGCATCTCTTTAAGCAATTAATTCACCTTTGAGGTCTTTTGGGGTGCTGTCTGCTTTAATCTCAGCCTGCATTTATATTTCATGAACTCCTCTAGGTGTCCCATCAATATATTATAATTTAAAAATGTTTCATGGCCAACTAAGTTCAGAAAATGCTGACCCAGAACTATCTAAAAATACATTCTTGCCCGGTAAGACCAAAAAAAAAAAAAGTGGTAAAATTTTTGTTAGCTGGGGACAGTTCTGCCATCTGTTTCGATGGACTCTGATTACCAGTGGCGTGGAATGGCCTATAGATATAAAAATGATTCAGACAGTTTCCACCGAAGAAAGTTCTGCCCTTGGGTCTTGTCCTTGGAGAAGACCAGAGGTTCCTGGGGATTTAGAATGAGGACTGTGAAGCTGTGGGAGCGACACAGCAGCCACCTTAGAAGAGGAGAAGCAGTCATTGGGACAAGAGGCAGGTGAGAGAGAAGCACTCAAAGATGGGGAGACAAAGAATAGAGAAAAACCTAAAAACAAAGTATATATGTAAACAGAGTAAATGTTTCCATTCTTAAAGGAACGAGACGATAATGAAAAAGATTCAATGGAAGCAGAATCAAATTCAGCAGGAAAAACACCAAGTCCTATGCTCCCAGATCTGGCATCCAGGACTCAAGCTTAGTTTTTCTGTGAGTTCCCTCAAGCTCTGGTGACCCCCGACTCCTCCAGCTCTGCTACCTGCGGCTTCCTTGTTAGGATGGCTCCACTCAGCGCCTACCCCTTCCCAAGATGCCCTACGTGACTTGACCTCTACAAGAGTCTCAGGTCCCCACTACACTAGGGTTCATCCAGCTTCACGGCCTCATGCACAGCCCACTCAGGAGCTCCACACAGGGACTCCAGCCCTGCGGCACATTGCCTGGCCTCAACAGTTCGCTGGTGCCTTGGCGCAAGCCTCCGTGACTCTATCACTCATCCTGCCTGCCTGCAAAACCAGCAGTGTGTGGGGACTGCCAAATTCTGCTGCTGTCAGCTCAGCATATGGCCTGGCCCCCTTCTGCCATAGCTGCTCTGGTGTCTGAATGCTTCCCTAGCTAAGCCTTGTAACATGAGGGCCTGCCTGTCAACAGCTCCCTAGGTAACTCTTCTTCATGGGCTTGATGCCCTAGAGCAGGGGTTCTCAACCTTCCTAACGTGGGTGTGGTAACTCCCAACCATAAAATTGTTTTCGTTGCTCCTTCATAACTGTAATTTTGCCACTGTTATGAATTGTAATTTAAACATCTGTTTTCCCATGGTCTTAGGTGACTCCCAGGAAAGGATCATTTGACCCCTGAAGGAAAGTGAGGGTAGAGCATGGGGTTTGGTTGCTCACAGTGAGCATCAGCTAGCAGGCTGGGTCCAGGGGGATGCAGAAGTCCTCCTTTAGCTATGGGATGCAGGAGTCCTCCTCTAGCTACGGGATGCAGAAGTCCTCTGGTTTCTAGGTTTAGGGAGAGAGGAAGCTCACCCTCACTCTTCTCTGTAGTAACCTGGTACCATGGCTGTTTTGCTCCAGCCATCTCAGCTATAAAATCCCTTTGGCTGTGAAGGTGCAGGTAAAATCAAAGAGTTGGGATTGACTCCTTTGGGCTTGGCCAGGTGAATACAAAGAAGAACTTGGCATCCTCCTAGAGTGTGGTAGTTTGAATGTAATTGGCCCTCATAATCTCATAGGTTGTGGCACTACTAGGGGTTGTGTCTTTGTTAGAGTGACTGTAGCCTCGTTAGAGGAAGTGTGTCATTGTGGGGGTGGGCTCTGAGGTCTCCTATGCTCTGGATACCACCCAGTGTCTCAGTCAACTTCCTATTGCCTGCAAAATGTAGGACTCTCAGCTACTGTTCCAGTACCATGTCTGCCTGCACTCTGCTGCCATGCTCTCTGCCATGGTGACAACAGACTGACTCTCTGAACTGTGAGGGAGCCACTCCAATTAAATGTTTTACTTTATAAGAGTTATGGTGGTCACGGTGTCTTCACGACAATAAAAACCCTAACTAAGAGAGACAGCCTTAGAAAGATCCCTTTAACAGCGCAGTGAAAGCTCACTGGCAGCCACCAAGGGCTTCCTTCCTGAGAGCCATGTGGTAACTATGCAGGGACTCCTGTACCGACAATATCTGACACCACAGCACAGCCAGGTGACAGATGCCATGCCAGAACTAGCCAGTAACAACTTCCGGAACCTTCTGGGTAGTAACTAACCGCATACAGAGTGCTTGTATAGGAACTGGAATAAGGACTCAGAGGTTCAGAACACTTGCTTTGCAGAGGGCCTGAATTTGGTTCCCAGAGCCCACAGCAGGTGGCTCACAACCTCCTGGAACTGCAGTATCAGGTGATCTGATGTCACCAACACTTGCACTCACTTGCACAGACCCACACACAAATGGACATACAGACACAAAACTGAAAAAACTGGAATAAAGCCTTTTAAAATGAAAAAGAGCATGTGTGTATGGATGTGTGGCCACATGAGCAATGGATGCTTTATTCTGAAAGAACCATGGAGAACCTCAGATTTACCTCCCTACATCCCATTCTTTTCATTAAGTGAAGATAAAGACGTGTACTTCGATAAAAATGGTTTGTCCATTGAAGTCTGTGGTGTGCAGCTGAGAACATGGAAGTTAGTATGGTCCCAAACAGCCACGTGTCACTCTGGGTCCCGTGGGCTAAGGTCATGACAACTTTGCTGTGTGACAGCAGTTCACACGTGTCTACACATGTCTCAGTGGGCCCTGATACCTCAGCTCTCTTTGTCCTAGAAGCAGATGGAGACCAGACAAAATGGGAGCTGGAGAAAATAAGACAGGAACTTCTAAGGTGTGTAAATTTCACAGCATATTTGCATAAGCATATATACAATCCCCAAAGGCATTTGAATTTCCATGTTTGCTTTTTATTTACATGCGTGTAATGCCACACACACATACTCACACAGAGTCTCGTGTCTAACTTGCTGATGGTCAGACACCTTCCGTTTAGATGAGGAGAAGCATACGAAGCTTTGCCTGAGCACAGGACTCTCTGTAAGCGAGCTTCAGCCCCAGCTCCTTCTGAGCTGAGCTCTCTTGCGCGTGGTGGTAACTGTTAATTATCACACAGGAAGGAGTGCCAGAGTGACCATCAGACTCCTTAATGCACTTCCCATAAATCCAGATCATTCCGTAGAGGTCAGACTGATAACGGCTCGGAATGAATATCAATGCCTGCTAAGGTCTACGCGGAGTGTGATTCTAACCACCAACCCTGCGCCTCCTTATCTGCTTTCGGAAAATTGGTACTTCAAACACTCATCATGGCTAACTTGAGGATCAGAGCTCACCATTAGGCTCATTGTCAACGAACCATGGCACAAGGACCTCCAGTGACAGTTTTTGTACACAGGAGGACAATTCTGGACTATCCATTGCCTTCAATTCACATTTGAAATATTTTCTTAGAAGTCAGTTTGGGGTCTAAGATGTTCAAGCTGCACACATTTATGCCAACTCCTCCCCATTTCAGCTCTCGGCCTCTTCCTTGTGGCTCAGCGCTGAAGAGCTGGCTCTTCAGGGGTGTAGCCCAGACACTCAAGAGACAGTTTTCTGCACAGACTTACATACACACGCACACACACACACACACACACACACACACACACATTTGGAAACCCATAATGTTTAGAACTATCTAGTCCGATCTGCCTTACATTGGACAAAATCAGTCCCAAGAGAATTGTGCTGTTTGAGTAAACACATATGTTGGACTCTATTCCCCATTCCCCTCTGAAGCAATTTCTCTCCTTTCTTCACCCCTCTCTCCTTCTCTCTCTCCCTCTCCCCCCTCTCCCTCCACCATAGATGACCTGATGTATTGTTTCCTGCCCACCATAATTTGAGTTGCTGCCCTCCCAGCCATTGCAACCATGAGCGAAATAAACCTTTCCCTCCTTTAGGATGTGCACGCCAAGACATGCGGTGACATTCTCTGATTAACACAGCCTGTACACTTCCTGGAGAGCTCATGCATGGATGTGAGCACCTGCCTACGTCCTTTCTCTGATTGCTGAGAATTTTTTAAATATGGATTTAGAAGTTAGTGTTATTACAGTATGTAGAAGAGGGGGCAATTTTAAGTGTTTAAGAAAATATTTACTTATTTTTATTTTATGTGTGTGGACTGTCTTATCTGAATGAATATATGTGCACATGTGCATGCAGTGTTTTAGTGGCCAGAGGAGAGGATAGATTCCCCTGGAACTGGGGTTACAGATTGCTAGGAGCCACTATGTGGGTGCTGGGAACTAAATCCTGGTCTTCTGCAAGAACAACCAGCACTCCTAACTACCAAGTCCCACAGGTTCCAGTTTTAAATGCAAGAGGCAATTTCTGCTGCTCTTTTCATCTGGGTTGTAGGCTATGTAACGTGTGTGTGTCTGTGTGTCTGTGTGTCTGTGTGTGTGTCTGTGTCCAGAGCAGTGCAGGTAGGGGGCAGGTTTCAGGATCATACCTGAGGAAGTGTCTGCCACTCACAACAGTACTGAGCTAGCATCTCTGGGAAAGGAATCCTGTCTCTAAGACCAGGGTGCACTTTTTATGTTCTGGATTGGTACTGTGTTCAGTTCACTTCTGCAAACAAGGAAACCCTCCTCTAGGACCCTGGTCCAGACTCAATGTCTGCCAAAGCTGGCTGCGGTTAAACTCTCTTAAGCTGACTCAAGTTACCACTTGAGTTTGGGCTCCTCACCCTAGGCAGGGCCACAGACGTAGCTGGTTAGGAAATAAGTACCTTTCCTGTCTCCCTTATAGAAACAAAGGCAGTGGAAGCTCCACCCCAAGGTGTCAATCAAATCCAGAACTGCTCAGGAGGGGAAGAATTCTTCTGTGGTTCTTCCCCAATACCCCACTGGGCTGCTATTGTGTTGACCCCACAGAGGATGAAAGCACCCCAGCATGAGGCTTGCCTTTCTCTTCCTGGGAGGAGGAGGCAAACTGGTCCATTCTACCAGACCAGAGAGCCACAGCACAACACAGCCCCCTTCCTTCTCCCCCTCCCTCCTTCCCCACATTGGGAGGTCGTTTCCTGCACACTCAGAGATGGGAGCATGATCAAGAAAAGCACCAAAATCAAGTTTGCAGACAGAACCCAAACATGGTGATTTTTTTTCCCTTTCCCATTTGAAATCCAAGCTGCTAGGGAAATCAGCATTGTGGGGGTGGCTGATTTCTACACAATTACAAGCCAGTCTTTCATGATCAGAGATGTGACCCCTGAAGGTAAAGTAGAGAGTACAGACATCCCAATGGCCTCTCAGACTCTTGCTTTGGGGCTGCTAAGCGATAAATCCTCAGAGCAAAACGTTGCTGGCCTGCAGGTAGGACTGAGGCAGCACACAGTGGGTGGGAAGATGGATGAGCCTTCAGGAGAGAAGCCTCCTCCTTGGGAAGCAGGCTGTCTCCTTTGGGAGCTGTTTGGCTGAGGTCATGTTGATCCTTCCTGGAGTCAATGTCTACTCTGTAAAGTTCACAGGGATGCGGTGATCCCTGGTCCAGATGGATGGTCCAGGTCAGGTGCATGCACCTGGCTCTTGCTCTCTTTACAGATCTTTTGAGATATGAGCTGGGAAGAACCCAGGAGGCCCATGGTGGTCCAAGGGAGTTCTGGACAGGTCTTAGAGTCTATTGATGGGCACAGCAGGAAGGAGGCACAGTGTGGGATGGGGACACTAAAGTTTTTTATTGGATTCCAAGTGTGATCCTCAAGTCTGGAGGTGAGGAAACAGGTAACTGTCCCCTCGGAAGATGACCATGGCAGAACTGGGGAAGAGAAACAGCCTTGACTGTGGGACAAAGAATTTGGCACCAGACCAGACAAGACAATTGACCAGTAGAAAATATTTATGATTAAACCTGAACTGAGATCACACTGGGGAGTGAGAGGAGGGAAGGCAGGGGGAGAGGAGGGGAGGAGGGGAGGGGGGGAAGGAGAGGGGAGGAGGGGAGGGAAGCCAGAGTGAGAGGAGGGGAGGGAAGGGAGAGAAAGGGAGGGAGGGGAGAGGGGAGAGGAAGGAAAGGAGGTCTTACTAGAAATGGGGAAAGTAGACTAGCAGGGTGCTCGGCCTTATGGTCACACATGAAAGAGCAGCATGACCTCCAGCAGAGCCACCCAGGAAACATGAAACAACCATGGCTGACCATGGACGGAGAAGAACTTTAAGCTGGTCATGAACTGAGCCCCAGTATTACAGGTTTCGAGTGGAGGGAGGTATGAGGGCAATCTTAACCTTGCTTATAACCAAGGTTGTCTTGTGACTGTCTCACAGAACACCAAAGACAAATCATTCTGAAAGTTTCCACGTCTTCTGCCTGGAACTGGAGGCTCACACTTGCCTTGCCTGTGTGCTTCCCCATCCCTAGACAGAGGAAGAAGGCAAGGGGTCAAGAGAGAGGGGAGGTGGCTAGATATATCTTTTCATCAAGAGACCACACTACAATCATGACCAAAGTGTGAATCCATGCAGAGAGCCCTCTGAAGGGTCCCGCCACCCTACACTGCTGCATCAGAAATGAACTTTTGCCTGTGTGCACACCTGTGCACAAGTGCATGTTCACAAATGTGCTGTGTGCATGTGGAAGCCAGAGGTCAACCTCCCTACCTCAATGTTGTTCCTCGGATGTCATCCATCTTGCCTTTTGAGGTAGGGTCTATCCTGGGCTGCCTCACCAGTGAGTCCCTGTGATCCTGCTGCCTTCTTCACACTACTGGCTTCTTATGTGGGTCCTGGGAATCAAACTCAGCCCCTCATGTCTGTTCAGCAAGCTCTTTACCCACTGAACCATCGTCCAAGCCCCTCTGGGGGATATACTGAATCCAGCACAGTGCTCAAGTACAGTTAGATAAGGCTTTTGCTCCTTATTAATTATTTAATGGATTTCATGTTATTCATTTTTAAAATATATTTCACAGAGAAGGCTGAAAACCACAATATTTTGAAGTGATAATTATTTATTTTAAGGATGTATTTGTTCTTAGTTTATGTGCAAGAGTATTTGTGCAGCAACTTGGAGGTTAGAAGGAGCCATAAGACTCCCTGGAACCAGAGTTACCGGAAGTTGTGAGCCACCATGTGGGTGCTGACCTCAACTTAGTTCCTTTGCAAGAGCAGTCAGTGCTCTTAACCATCAAGCCATTTCTCCAGCCCCAAAATACTAAATAATTATCTCTTTAGTTTTCTCCTGGTAATCTTTCCCAGAAATTCCACTTTCTTTAGTTTCCTCCAATGCACACAGTTGCCTTCAGATACCTCTGTAGACAAATGTCAGTGTGGCTGGATCAGAACCGAACAGACTGAGACTGCTCCAAACAGCTTCCATGCTGATGTGAACCCTGGCTGACCATGTGCCCACTCAGGGGTGAAAGAGAACACCCCACACCAGCATTTTAGCATGATTAACAGGGCAGGATGGAATGCTGATGAGAGAATCTTGAATCCAAAAGACCAAGATGGGGCAGGCTATCCTCAAAGACCCAGTAAGGGACCTGCTCAGATAAGGGCTTAATTAGGGCTCTCACTCACACCAATCATCCATGATGCATGAGTCAGCATAGGCCCAGTGATAGGTTGGGCCCCATGAATCATGAGCTCAAGACTGAATGAAGGTGGAACGTCTCACCAGCATCCTGGAAGGTCCCTTCTCGATTCTGGTGACCCCTATCTGCCCCGAAATTTCCTTCCTCCAGGCATCAAGCACTTAGTTTCTTGGCATCTCCCAAACAGTCCCTGTGTGATCCCCGGGTGGTGCCCAGGTTTCAAGTCAGGGCTTAAGCTATGGACTCTATGTTGTGGCTAAGCAAAGGTCTGTGATGAGCAATAATGAGGCTCCCACCCAGTTACTCCCAAAGCTCACTTTCTTTCTCTCTCATCCTTACTTCAAGGGCCCACACCCTTTAGGTTCCCCAGTGGGGTCTGCTGGTAGCATTTTTAGGATTATTCGCTCTGTATTCTGTTTCCTTCCCCAAATAGTGGTTTCTCTGTCCAAAATATCATCCCACCCTTCCTTTCTCTACTGACTTCCTGGTGTCTACACGTCATATGAGTTTTCTGTCCTGCCCAGTCCTTGTTCTGCCTGGTTCCTGCAGTTGTTAAGTCCCAAAGAAATCACACAGAGGTCTATATTAACTATAAACTGATTGGCCCATTAGCTCAGGCTTCTTATTAACTCTTATAACTTACATTAGTCCATTATTTTTGTCTATGCTAGCCACATGGCTCGGTACCTTTTCTCAGCGAGGCAATCACATCTTGCTTCTTCTGTGGCGAGCTCACAACTGCAGAAAGAGCTTCCTTCTTCCCAGAATACTCCTGTTCTCATTGACCTGCCTCTACTTCCAGTCTGGTTGTCCCGCCTATACTTCCTGCCTGGCTACTGACCAATCAGCATTTATTTAAAATATAATTGACAGAATACAATACACCACACACATATCCCAGTACTGAGTCTGATTCCAGTTCTCTTGGCTGACTCTCTGTCCTCCCTCTCCTGCCTGATCCATCCCTCCTCTAGCTATTTCTTCATTTGCAGCTTCCTCCCATGCTTACTTTATTTTGCCCATGGACCATCATACATCAGTGAGGGATGTGGCCTCAGATGCAAATGCCTGAACCTGGTTTTAAATGAGTTATTCCCTTGTGTATGTGAATGCTCCTGTGCATGCAGGAAGACACATATGTGTAAGGGTGTGTGCAGGCCAGAGGACAACCTTAAGCATTACCCTGAGAAATGCCATCAACATCCTTCGAAACAGGGCCTCTCATTAGCCTGGGACTCACCAGTGAGGCTAGACCGGCTGACCAACTCCAGAGATTGTCCTGTGTCCACCTTCCCAGAGCTGGGATTAAAGGCCTATGTCACCATGCCCAGCTTTTACATGGGTGCCGAAGATACAACTAGGATCCTACAGTGAGTGCCTCTTCACCAAAACACCTCCCCAAGCTCCCCTTCACCATCCTATTCCTTAAGCTTTCTATTAAAAAAAAAAAATTCGGAATCCAGAGTAGACAGTCAGGATCTGCTTTGTTGTTGTTTGGTAATGGTTGTGAGTTTGTTTTCTGTATTAGTGGTTTTCTTTTTCCTTTCTTTTTTGAGTCAGCATGAGTAATGTATTGCTGACCACGAGAAAGCATCTCAGGGGAGGGAGATGCAGAGATAGGCATACATCTGCTAGGCTAGATAGAACACCAAATAAAGCAATAAAGAAGTTAATCTTCCCAGGCCCTCCTTCCGCCTGACAGACCCTTGGAGGTGATGGCAGCAATAAGGCAGGCAGAGGAGGTAAAGGGGAAAACATAAATTAGGCCGCAAGAGGATAAAGAGACGGATTTTCAATAGGCTTCCCCTTCAGAGATGGGAGGGCCTAAATTAAATGGATCATACAAAATTCAATAAACAAGGATTGCGGCTGGCCGGTGATTTATCCCATTATAATTTGAGCTGAGCTGAAGCGTCAATAAGACTCCTGACCTGAAGATCGGTAAGAGGCATCTAATCACAGGACTGGACCAGTGGCCGCTGAGAGCACGGCTGAGAATTTACGGTTCTGGGGTTTACTGTTGGGATTCTGCTGTGGGACAATGCTCTTTAATCCTGCCACTTGTATTATTTTTAATAAAAT
Source organism: Ondatra zibethicus (assembly GCA_004026605.1). NCBI lineage: Eukaryota > Metazoa > Chordata > Mammalia > Rodentia > Cricetidae > Ondatra > Ondatra zibethicus. The sequence goes on along the minus strand of PVIU01001353.1, from coordinate 131,212 downwards.
GCTGATTGGCCAGTAGCCAGGCAGGAAGTATAGGTGGGGTGACGAGGCAGGAAGTAGAGGCGGGGCAATGAGAATTCTGGGAAGAGGGAAGTTTCAGTCTGTAGTCGTGACCCAGATGCAGAGGAAGCAAGATGTGACTGCCTCACTGAAAAAGCTACCAAGCCACGTGGTTAACACAGACAAGAATTATGGGCTAATGTAAGAGTTAATAAGAAACCTGAGAAACTAAGCCAATCAGTTTATAATTAATGTAGACCTCTGTGTGTTTTTTTGTTTGTTTGTTTGTTTGTTTGTTTGGACTTAATGACTACAGGAACCAGGCAGGACAGAAATCTCAGTCAACAAATTATGCCCACATGGACGACTGCATCCACATAAAGCCTGAGAGAGCTTGGGAAGTAATTCTAGACAGAAAAGAATAGAGTTAAGCATGGCTTGTTTATAGCAGCATTTTCTCGGGTGTGCTCTGTTTGCTAGAGGCAAGCGCTCTCATTTAAGAGAGGTTTCCTGACTCAGCTTTAGCTGCAGAACTTTGCAGCTCTTTTAAGAGGTCCTGCCATGAAACATTTAAATGGTGTTGATGAAAAGCTGACTGCATACTTTTTGTTGGTGGCAGGGACCTTGAAATATCATAGAGTTGTGGCAATAAACATGGCTCAGGCCAGTACCTCTGCCATGAAGCTAGACTCTCAGAATAAAGCTAAGGAATGGGCTGGATCCAGCCATCAAAGCCACAGCTTTAATCCTAGCCATATCATTTAGCAAATTAAAGACTCATGTGGTCAGAAAAAGAGAGATAAACAGCAAAGATAGATTTAAAGATAAAGAAAACCTCTAAATGGTTTACTGTGTGTTTAAAAATATATGTAGGCTTGAAAAAAACAGATAAAGTCCTTAAAAGAAAAAAAAGAGAGAGTAGTTGGGTATGGTGGCACAAACCTTTAATCCCAGCACTTGGGATGCAGAGGCAGGCAGATCTTTGTGAGTTCAAGGACAGCCTGGTCTATAGAGGGAGTTCCAGGACAGCCAAAGATATAGAGAGAAACCCTGTCACAAAAAGCCAAAAATTAAAAGTGAAAATAAAAGAAATAAAGGTTAAAAATAAAGCGACATAAAGATAAAAAATACACAGAGAGTCTGGATACTATATGTTATTATGTTCTCTTTGAATTGTTTGAATGCTGAGGAAGGAGCAACAGCTTCTAAAAGATATTTGTTTATAAATGCTGCTGAATTAATCCAAGATAGGTATTTGGAAAATACCTTGACTTTGAAATTGAATTCAAAAGGTATGTTACTTTGGAGAAGAGGTTTTGCTTTTGTTTCCACAGGAAATGAGAGGCTGTGGATTCATTCTAGGTTAAGAAAAATTAGTTTTGATCAAGGAAGACCCTCTGAGAAATCTCCAATAGGAGCAGATGGCCCAGATGTCTGAGTTCTACATCCAGAACAGATTCAAGACTGCTGCCTGAGATGATCAAGCCTCACAGAATTTTCCAGTCTTGACTTGATGATAATTCTAAATTTTCTTTAGGTCCCTGTAAGATTATCAGCTCCCCAATAAGCGGGAAGTATCCTGGAAAACTACATTCACATTCCCCAAAAATGGATTATGGATATTTTTCTTTGTTTAGAATATTAGTTACAAGTTGTTATGGATAATGGCCAGGAGAAAAGCTAAACAAAGGATAATAAATTCAGAGTTCTTGGTTTTTTTTTAAAAGGGGGGGAGTGCTGTGGGACAATGGTCTTTTATCCTGTCACTTGTATTACTTTTAATAAAACGCTGATTGGCCAGCAGCCAGGCAGGAAGTATAGGCCAGGTGACCAGGTAGGAAGTTGAGGCAGGGCAATAAGAATTCTGGGAAGAGGGAAGTTTCAGTCTACAGTCCTGACCCAGATGCAGAGGAAGCAAGATGTGACTGCCTCGCTGAAAAGCTACCAAGACACGTGGCTAACACAGACAAGAATTATGGACTAATATAAGAGTTAATAAGAAACCTGAGATACTAAGCCAATCAGTTTATAATTAATGTAGACCTCTGTGTGATTTCTTTGGGACTTAACAACTGTAGGAACCAGGCAGGACAGAAATCTCAGTCAACAATTGTCCCAAGAGATGAGTGCTATCCTTGGTGCATGGAGCAGTGTCCTCATATCCCCAGTCAGCATCCCATAGACCATAAAGGACAGCTAGGACACCCTTTGACTTAATGGAGTGTCCACAGGCTTCACCCTGGAGAAGCCTCTGCAGAAGGTTACAGAGAAAGGAAACAGCATGCCTTCTCCCAGTGTCTGCATCTCCGTAGAGCTGGGGATGGACCCATGCCCACACAGGAGCACTCGGCCACTGAGGAGCATCACAGGCCCAGGGCTTCACACTGACCAGTGCCCTAAGTCACCACAGACAGGTCACAGAGGGAAGCTTTGGCATACTTCAGAGACACTCTGTGCCAGGGCACATCCCTCTAGTCAGCCCTTGCTTCCTCTGATGTCCCCCAGTCTCTTCCGCCAGGTCCCCTGGTTCTTAGAGCCCCTGCCTTCTGCTTCAGTAGACTGAGCACATCTCTCTCTACTGCCAGCACCACCTTAAGTACAGCCTGCCTGGGGTTACACTTTGTCTTAATCACTGAGAGATGTCCTAAGACCTTTGCTCCAAGGACAGAGTACATGTTGGTTTCTGTTTACTTGGTTGGCTCCTCCTGCCCACAGTTGTAAAGCAGACCAAAGGGAACAAACCTCCACCTTGCAAATCAGAAGCACTAGTGTAGAGGGGCTCCACAGTCATGTTACTCCCACTGCTCCAACAAGCCCTTGGGGCACCTGGCCTGTATAGTCACCGTCATCATTTGATTTGCTGGCCCGTTTACTTTCTGACACCATTCAGACATAGTCGAACTTCCTTACAAAGACCAAAACAATTCTAACCTTCATCATAGCCTTATTCTTTACTCCCAGGAAACCCACTGGGCTCCATGGCCCTAGTTCCCATACTGCCTTTCCATCCATGGTCAAGGAATGGAGAAATAATATGTTGTCCAAACTAATATCATGTCTGATGAACTCGGCCACCTCACTGATTCGGCAAGACCTTGGCCTCCTCTGCTGAGCAACACCCAGGGGATAGAAATACCCTGACTCCTAGGCATAGGACATCCCTAACATCAAGGCCTTTTGTGCCTTAGCAACTGGGCGGGGGCCAACTCTGCTCCAATATGTCTCCTGGAGGTTCCCAGGAGGCCACAAGCAGTAACGTCAGAGCTCACTAAAGGGGTCTTGTCTATGGACATAGATGAGGACCACCCATCTGTCTGCTTCTAGATATTTCCAAGGTGGGATCTCCCAGGGAGCTGTGGGTGCTACAGTCCCAGAGATTGGTTTGCTGTTATTCCTTCAACTCCTGTGCACATGAGAGTGAGGCCCAGGAAAGTTGAGGGTCCAGAAGTGAGCTATATGTGTGTTCACTGTGGCTGTGTCTCTCAGTGGACTCTATCAAAACCTCTGCTCTGAGCATTGCCTCCCCGGGTGAGGGCAATCTGCCAGCTGAAGTCCTGAGGTATACCTGGAGGATTCTGGGTTAGCCAGTGTGATGCTTACCTGCTCACTAGATAAGATGAAATTAAATTATCCAATTCCCCATAAGACAGGCAGCATCCAGCCAGTGGCAGATGGATTGTTTTACAATTAAAACCAGCCCAGAATGCACACTGCTAAGTCATTTTAATAATGTGCGCTTTGAGTTGCTTATTTTTTTCCAAAGAAGCATTTCAAATAAGTAATTTAGTGGTAGAAATAAACTATGAATTTAATTTATGTGTTCATTAATTGTACAATTAAATGGAATACTAATTGACTGTAGAATTCTACCTAAATGGAACACTGCCCCGGGGTAATTAGTTCTCATCTATATTTCAGTGTGAACATAATTTCTGGGGGTCTCACCCCACCCAATTAGGTTTTGTTTGGCTTTATTGTAGCATGAATCATTCCTCTATCGCGGAGATTTAATCCTCCTCATGCTGCTGGCGGGATGCTCTCCTGTCCCGAAAGATTATTTCTGTGTGGAAGGGCATCTGATGGCGGGCGGCAGGGCCTGGAGGTTGCAGTTTTCCATCTCGCCTCTGTTGAAGGGGAGGGGGAGGGGGAGACTCGTAGCGTGCAGTGCGTCAGTAGCTGCCGTGCTGCTGGGGTGCTTCCCGAAGACGCCCAGGGCAGAGACGATGCACCCAGCACGTCTGTCTCCATCCTAGCTCTCCTTGCCACCCAGAATGGGTTTGGCTGCTGGCTCTGGTGCTGAGGCAGATGACCACCGTGCTGGCAAGAAGATGTCCAGCAGGCAAAATCCCTTTCCATAGAAACGAGTGACTCTGAGGGGACAATTGGTCTCCAGGGCCTCGCGCTGATGTCATTGGTCAGAGGATCCAGTTTCTCTCAATCAGTTCCTCTGGCCTGTGTCTGAGACATGATCAGGCCAGGTGTGTTGATTCTCATTGCAAAGACAAAGAGAGAGGGAGGGAAGGGCAAAAGAAGGGAAGAAAGAGGAAAGGATGGGAAGAAGGAGGGGTCAAGGTGGTTCCCTTTGGGCCATCCGGAATTCTTGTTTCTCTCTCTGGAATCAGGCAGGGAGAGCCTAAGTCACCGTGTTTACTGCCACAGCCACAACTGCTCAGCAGGGTGCTGATCCTTTCTGTGCTCTGAGTACTCAGAACGTTTGGGCACACTGAAGACTTAATGTAACCTATCATCAGTCTTCCCAGAGAGATCATAGATTTGCCTAGCAAAGTGCCTGGATTACAGAAGCTGCTGGTGCAGAACCTATGAACGGAGATTTCAGTTTATCAGAAATGAATTCTGTCCTTTCACCATTTGGAGCCTGGGGATCAAGCCCAGGTCATCAGCTGGCTTCTTTACTCCCAGAGTGTGTCACTAGCCTTTTCTTGCTGCTCTTGGAGGGCCAAATCCAGAAACTAATGTCCTTTGTTGGGAGTTTTGAAAAATATCTCGTGTAAGTAAGTGTCCCACACCCCAATCCCTAGGCTGCCCTCGGTGGAGTCTAGGAGGCTGGGACTCTTCCTGGCAATCCCACTCTTTTCTGAGACTGGGACAGAGAGCGCATAGTAAAATAACCCTTTATCACACATTGCCATTCCTCACACACAAAGTGGGGGAGATGACCCCAAATGAGATTTGGGCTCCTTTGCATTTTCCTGACTTCAAAACAGAAAAAAGCATCCTTGTCAGCACAGGCAACACTGACAGACAGGCTCCCTGAGAAGGGAGGAGCCGAGTTTTATGGGTCACGGTGACCTGATACTGATCCATGCTAACATCCAGTTCTAATTGGAACTGAAAACCTTGTATTTTTATCTTGCTTTTCCAAACCTCTTCAAATGCGAACCTGGAAACCTCATTTGAAACTTCTTTTCTCTGTCACACTTGTTCAAAATAAACCTTCACTAAAAAAGACTGAAGTTTGTTTCTTATTCAAGAGACAGCTAGAAATGGTGGGACTTAATCTACAGTTGAAAAAGAAAGAAAATAATAATAAAACAAGCAAACAAGCCCTGCCTGGCCTCACTGGCTCTGCTCTTGATTTCTCCGGTGCTGACGGGGTTGACCTTGGAATTTAGGGCGGACTCTCAACTTTGCTTGGCCTCGTTTTTTCAGTCTTAAAAGAGATGGAAATGTCTACTCAGGAAAGCAGAGGCAGAAACAAAATGATGTAAGGACGGGGAGAAAGGCCACCACTCAACACAGCTGGCAGAAGTAGCCAGTGGGAGAAGAGGAAGCTCACATCGGGGAGGGCACATGTCCCTGACATCCATGGTCCAGAAGGGTCCATGTGTTTGAGAATCCCTCTCACTCACCCAGAGAATGGCTGCCAACATTTGATGAGTTCACATTTGATTGGCGTACTCCTAAGCAGAGGCAGCAGCACACAGTTTGAGAAGATCCTGAAAACAAAGGGGTATTCTAAGTTTCTTACCCACCCTCCAGAGACTGTCCCCCAAACCTAGACATTTTGAAAACTTTGTTGTAAATGTATTTACGCACAGTGACATCTGGGAGGCTGGTTCTTTGTTTGATGAGACACAGCTACTCTCCCGCCTGGGACTCCTCACAGCAAAAGGCACAGGAAAGTCAGGAAGAGGAAGACTCCAGGTGCAGTGGTCAATGGTTCTCTCATGGTGGAGCCACGAGGACTCCACTCCTCATTTCCCCAGCAGTCATGTGGGACAACACACGTGTGTGTCACCAACTGGAGAAGCTCCTGAGCCTTGATGTCTAGACCACTGACCAGGGATCCATGTCATAGGCAGGGCTGACTTCCACATGGCTGACTTTCATCTCCAGCATCTCCAGAGGTTGGGCTGACATTGTATGGCCCATGGTCCCAAGGTCAACAAAACACTGTCTTCCTCAGCTCCAAGGGTTCAGGGATGACCTCCTGACCTAGGGGAAGACTCCGTATTAATATCCTACCAGAATGTTGCTAACTGAAAAACATCAAGACATAAATAATAACTAATTGTCAGAGAAAACAATGGTGGAAGGGGCTGTAGGATCCTGACAAATGTTGATGACCAAACAATTGCCAGCACTTCCAAGAGCTCCTTTGCATGTTAAATATTTCAGGACACAGAGACAAGTGACTACGACTATGTTTCACCACTGGGTACCAGAGGGACGATCTTGATTCTAGAACCGATGAAGAGCTAGGACAATTGTTCTGTATCAGCCAAGAGAGTAAAGGACCTGGCTGGTCTTGCAGGTCCTCGGGCTGTCGTGAGCAAACTGTCAAGCTCAGGTCTTATGTCGTCAACTTGATACACAAACTGAAGTTATCTTAAAAGAGGGAAACTTAATTGAGTAAAATACCTCAAAAAAAAAGAATTGGATGTAAGGCCTTTTGTTCATTATTGATGGGGGAGGATACAGTCCATTATGGATAGTTCCATTCCTGGACTGGTGGATCTTGGTTATATAAGAAAACAGGCTGAGCAAACCAGGGGGAGCAAGCCAGGAAGCAGCACCCGTCCATGACCTCTGCATCAGTTTCTGCCTCTAAGGTCCTGCCCTGTTTGAGTTCCTGCCCTGACTTCCTTCAATGATGAACAGCAATGTTAAAGTGTAAGCCAAATAAATCCTTTTTTTCCCCCAACTTCCTTTTTTGGTTATGGTGTTTTATCACAGAAATAGATGCCTCAACTAAGACAGTGCATAAACAGGGGATCCAGTAAAATCACAGCTCTTGAGATTCTAATTCGTGGCATTTTCACATACCTTCAGCTTTTCTTTGCTCCTGGTTTTAAGTAAATGAATCACAGTATTCCAAATGATGGTACTGTTGTGTGAGGTTACAACTGTGGACTCTGCCAGTATCCATTTGTCAAATCCTGTGGATTGCACCGCAGGGAACCAACATTTATGTAAACTGTGGATGCTGTTTAGTCAAAAGGTAGTAATATTTATTGGTTGATTTGTTTTAATGCACAAATATATTAATAGGGGAAAACATGGGTATAACCCACGTGGGAAATGAGGCTGTTTATGTAGGTTTTTATAAACTACCTGTTCGATTACTCTATATGTCTAAAACTACAATATGGGGTCCAATGGAGCTGTCAAAGCACCCTTAGCTCTTAGATCATAAGAAACTATTCTGCGGGTTGGGATTGAGCCATGGACATCACCACAGACCTTAGGCCTTACACAAGCTCACAAATGCATGTGTCCCCAAGAATGGGACAGATGCAGTGTCCCAGAGCATGTTCTGGGCAGAGGAAGCAAGAGTCAGTTTGGAGCACAGAAGAGGATTCTGAGAGAGGAACTGGGGAGAGCCTCATTATGGTAGGACCACCCCTTCCTTGTCTTATTTGTCATGGTTGGTTTTAACTATCAACTTGACACAACCTGCAGTCTCCTGAGAAGGGCGTTTAAAGGAAGGGATGGCTTAGAGCCTATCAGTCTGTCTGTAGGTATCATCTTGAGTGTTAACTGGGCTCAGCTTTCTGTGGGTGGCACCATTCCCTGGGTCCTGGGCTGTTAGAAAAATCTAGCCAAGCGTGAGCTTATGAGTAAACCAGCAAGCAGCCTTCCTCCATGGTTTCTGCCTCAAGTTCCTTCTTGAGCTCCTGCCCCGACTTCCCTCAGTGATGAACCGGAAGTCTAAGATGAAATGAACTTTTTCCTCACCTCAGTTGTTTTTGTCATTGTGTTCATCACAACAGAACAAACTAGAACAATGCTGTTTTCCCAGAACTTCCCAACAACCAGAGAGCCCATGCAGAGAGCTCACACGGTATTGGCTTCTACCCAGCTGGGAAAACCATTCTTCAATTCGGCTGCTGGTTTAAACAGCTTTATTACTTGTGGTGAAATTCAACCCTAAAGGGAGACAGGAATTTCTTCAGATATTGTGGAGCTCTTAATAAAGCTGCTCATCCTCACTTCTTGAGGATGAACAATCAATAACAGACTGCTCTGAACAATGCAATAAGCACAATTCATTTGGCATGCATGTATTGAGTGCCCACTGTGTACTTGCTGTTCTCGACAGCAAGAGCTTGTGGCAATTAGGAAGTTGTGCTGGAGAAGGCTGGACAGACCCTCCAAGGAGGAGGCTAAGAAAGTGAAGTCATAAAGACTGCATGAAATGTTTGCTAACGGATTTCAGTGTGACCGATGCTCCCCCTGTGTGGCCACCTGGGGCCTGTGCATGGGGGATGGAAATGGCTTCAGCTCTGCCTCCCCCCTGAAAGCTCATTAGAAGAACATGTGAGTCAGTGGCCGCCTGACAGGAAAATCCTTCAACATCTCTAATATTTTCATTCTCTCAGCCTGGGGCTTGACCTCCTTTTCTAAACAGTAGCAGTGATCCAGAGCTGGTTTCCCATGGGGAAGCTGAGAGTGGAGGCTCCTCTGGGTCCATCTGGAGACTCGTTAGCATAAACCAAGTCAGATCCAAAAGCCTCTGTCTGTGCATTGATCGAAGCACCTGCACTGCAGTCTCCTCTTTCCTCAGATTTAGAAGGATTAGAGAGCTCATAATAATCTCTACAGCTGTATCAAGTCTTACTCTGATGACAAGGTCAATAAGTCATTGGAGATAGGGTTGAACATCACTTGGGAGAGGTTTCTATTCTTTGTCTTTCAGAGCCCTCTTCCCAAGGACCCAGTCTTCCATCTGTAGCTTCCATCTGTGTTCCCTTCTGGTGTGGGAGGACCTTCTGTCTATGTGTTGCTTTTATTGATTAATGAATAAAGAAACTGTCTTGGCCTGTGATAGGGCAAAAGAACAAAGCTAGGTGGGGAAAACTAAAGTGAATGCATGGAGAAAGGAGGCAGGGTCAGAGAGAAGCCATGTAGCCTCCAATGGAGACAGACATGCTGAAACTTTACCCGGTAAGCCACAGCCATGTGGCGATAAACAGATAAATGGAGATGGGTTAAATTAATATGTAAGAGTTGGCAAATAAAAAGCTAGAGCTAATGGGCCAAGCAGTGATTTAAATAATATGGTTTCTGTGTGATTATTTCAGGTCTAAGCTGGTTGGGCAGCCAGGTAGAACAATCAGCCTCCTCCAACACCCCCCTAATCAGCCCACATTTCCGAAGAGCCCAGGCAGTACCAGCAAAGGGTCAGTTCATGGAGCCCAAATCTACCTTGGAAATGCCCTAGAATTTCCTGGCTTTCTGATCTGGATGTTGTATGGAGGGTGTTGTTTCAGCCTCTCAACCCAGAAATAATCACACAGAAACTTAATTAATTAAATCACTGCTTGGCCCATTAGTTCTAACTTCTTCTTCTTTTTTTTTTTAGATTTATTTATTTATTGTGTATACACTATTCTGCAAACATGCATTCCTGCAGGCCAGAAGAGGGTACCAGATCTCATTACAGATGATTATAAGCCACCATGTGGTTGCTGGGAATTAAACTCAGGACCTTTAGTTGAGCAGGCAGTGCTCTTAACCACTGAGCCATCTTTCCAGCCCTAGCTCTAGCTTCTTGTTGGCTAACTCTTATATATTAGTTTAACCCATTTCTATTGATCTGTGTATCACCATGTAGCTGAGGCTTACTAACTAAAGTTCCATCTGGCTCCGGTGCAGTTACATGGCTTCTCTCTGACTCTACCTCCTTTTTCCCAGCATTCAGTTTAGTCTTTCCTGCCTACCTATATTCCCTGCGCAGGCCCAAGGCAGTTTTCTTTATTAACCAATGGTATTCACAGCATACAGAGGGGAATCTCACATCACCTTTCCTTTTCTGTTAAAATAAAAAGGTAGGTTTTAACTTTAACATAGTAAAATTACAAATAACAAAACAGGTATCAAGCAAGAATTACAGTTACAATATTTATATCTACTTTATCTTTTGTCTGAACTGAGAAAAACTATAACTATAACTATATATTCTTCAGTTCCATCAAAGATCCCAGAAGTATATAATATTACCTAAGTAAACAGGAAGTACATTATAAGTAACTTCCAAAACTCTAGAATTGTCAGAGACATCTCACTGCCTGGACAGTCACCCAAAATTCTTCTGTACCATTGGGGCATTCAATCTTCAGTCTACTAGCCCATAGTATCCTGCAGACTTTTCCATGAAGCAGGAAATTTCAAAGACAGTTCCACCTATATTGGCAGTTTGTCAGTTACTTTCTTCTGTGTCCTAGATATGTCTGGCAGACTTTTTCATGAAGCAGAAACCCTGAAGTATTGTCTCACCTTTAGGCAAGTTCAGCAGTCATTTCTCTGTGGTTCCTGCATGTCCAGTTCATCAAGCAGTCCAGGCAAGAGCAGTTTCTTGCCGAAATGGCTAACCAACTCCATAAGAAAACTTTTCGATGCCCATCTTCCTCTTGAAGTAGCTTGGTGCTCCCAGGAACAGATGTGTCTCATTGTCATGAAAAGTCTTAAACTCTTAAAACATTTTAAATGCCATATTCTGAAGGTCTCTGAGAGATTTAAAGAATACCTATCTAACTGAAATATATCTCTATATATCTATAAAACCTAACTAACATAACTATAAGCTTGACTATTATAGATGATTATATTAACCTATATTTCTTAATTATATATTACCTTTTTTAAATGAGCCGCACAAACACAATACCTTAATCAAGAGCAGAAATATATACATAACAAAAATGAATCTAAATTTGTATCAATAAACCAAGATCCATACCAATGCTAATCTCTATAGCATATTCCCCTTTAAATGTAAAGAAACATTTACAAACAATATTTGGGAATTTGGCATAGTTCTCTAGACCACTTGCTGCTAATTGGGAGCGCTGTTAATCAGGTCTTTCATGGTGTATCCTGTGTGCTAGGTTCATCTCAGTCAGCAGTTGGGCAAAATAATTTTTTGAGGGTTGTTCAAGGTGACCTTTCAGGAGATCTTGATCCATCAAACCACATCAGTCTGGAAGGATTCCACAGGTTCTCATTCTCTGTGGAAACAAAAGAAGAGTCTCTTCCAAAGCAACATATCCTTAGACCCAAATTCTGAAGTCAAGATACCTTTATAATATACATGCTGGTTTAGCTTAGCAGTTCATACAATGAAATGTCTCTCTGTACTTAGCGTCTTCACAGTCAAAAAATTCAAAGAAGACACAATAATATACATAATCCAGACTCCCTGTGTATATTCCATCTTTATGTGGCTTTTTATTTTTATTCTATTACTTTTTAATATTTACTCTGTCTCTTTAAAGACTGTATTTTATTTTTTTAAACCATTTATTTCATTTTATCTTCTCTCTCCCAAGCCTATGTACATTTACCCAATACGGTGACCCATTTAGAGGTCTTTTATGTTTAAATCTGTGCTATTGTGTGTCTGTAATTCTTTGCTGTCCAGGAGCTCTTCTTAAAATGCTAAGTGCTTCTTAAAAACTTAAGCTGCACCATTGCTAGGGGAAATTTGGCACTGTCTGTTTGCTCTGCCCAGCCCAGCATGGTGGAACTGTCACTGCCTCCGAGAGCCATGCACAATGTCCCATCTCTAGGCACACATCCAGTCCATGTTGTCACCAAGCAAGCTGTAGCATGTTGCTCACAAACCCCATTAAAATGCTCTGTCTCCTGAAAAAGCCAGAGGTCACACTGGCAGCATGGCCCAGAAAGCCAGCATTTCAAAACAATGCTGCTTTTTTTCTGCTATCACTGAGTCAGGAAAACCTCTCTTAAAGAAGCTGTGTTAAACTCTGTATTTTTGTGTCTAGAATTTTTTTTTCAAGCCCTCTCAGCTTTTAAGTGGATTTTAGTCAACCACGTTGGCACCAATATATTGTACAAAGGCCTCTTGGTCATTCCGGCTGCTCAGCCTTGAAATAATCATGCAGAAACTGTATTAAATCACTGCTTGGCCCATTAGCTCTAGCTTCTTATTGGCTAATTCTTACATATTAATTTAATCCATTTTATTAATCTGTGTATTGCCACATGGCTTTACCGGTTAAAGTTATGTCTGGCTCCAGCAGGGCTACATGGCTTCTCCCTGACTCCACCTCCTTTTTCCCAGCATGCGGTTTAGTCTTCCCTGCCTACCTCTATTCCCTGTGCAGGACCAAGACAGTTTTCTTTATTAACCAATGATATTCACAGCATACAGAGGGGAATCCCACACCATATGGGTTGTAAAATTATCTGACTTTCAATGTTTCAGTATCCCTACTTGCTAAGTGGAGTTAAAAATACCTTTTTGGGGTACCTGACACAAGGCATGGAGTGTACCAGTGGCATGACAGAGACCTGAAGGCAGAGGCGGTCATTTATCTGTAGAGTACTTTGGTGAAAGAAAGAGGAGAAAGACAAACAATAGTCTGCCATGAAGACAGCCTGGTGTGGTTCTCAGATTTGAACATGCAGGCTTTCCCACATGTGACCAACCTTGGTGTGGCTGTCAGTCTTGAATGTATAGGTTTTCCCACGTGTGACCAACCAGACTCACGCAGCCTCCCATCTCTGTCTGCTATGACACAGGTATTCAGTGCCCTCTGGAATGTTGAGAAAATCACAACAATGGTAGTGGGATCAGTCCCTTCTTCTCCCAGGACACACTCATCAAGAATAAACCAAATGGCCTCAGAGCAGAAAGGGGGACCCAGGGCTGTGAGAGTCACCTGTTTAGAAGGTTATTTGTCCACGGTTGATCCCAGTCCACCACTCTACAGGTCTTTCCCTGCACATAGGCCCCATCATTCTTCGGTCACTCAGCGTTAACCTTCAGTGATCGCAGAAGACACCAGTCAAATGAGTCTGTGTTCTTAGTGCCACCACCAGACTTCACATGTCACTGCCCTGACTCTGGGGAGTAGGAAAACATGATAAAAAGCATTGGATGAAGCCTCCTTCTACCTCATTCATGGCCTCTCTGGCCTTTTCCGTTAGCTCTTGGGTTTCCCGCTCCTTTCTTTCTGAGACAGCTCTGTATACTGACATCAAAGGCATCTCACAATGCAGGAGTGGTAGGCAGGGGCACTCTCTGGAGTGAGAGAGTCGGAGAAAGTCACCGTTCAGACTAATGAAATGCAGTGTGCCCCGGCATGGTGAACTGGCCTCCAGGGTCTGTAGGAGCCTCCTTATGACAACAAAGACCGGGTGCTCACATGTCACCTTAGCCCATGCCCCAAATGAGAACCATATTGGCCTGAGTGCTGGGCTGCAGAGAAGCTCTGTGGGCTCAGTAGGTCAGGGCCTTTCCTGCCTCTCATCTCCACTCCCACCAGTGGCTACAGATTGATCTGGCCCTGTGTGGCAGGCTAGAACAAAAAATTCCTACACTGCATGTTCCTCCCTTTGATACCGCAGTCAAAGGTGATGTAGTTGGGCTGCAGTGTACACCCCAAGCAACGCAAACAAGGGGGAAACACACAAGCACGGCCAGCTCTCGGGCCTGAAAAGCACACCTGACAGCAGGAGAAGCCAGCACGGACCAGCACTGAGAACAAGTCCCGCTTTTAACTAAAGGTCTGGTGAAGGTCAGGCGTGGGGTGATCTTGAAGAAGGGACACCCTTAGGTCACAAAGGGAAGAATTATTTTGATTTTGACGCTGAATTCTTCACATGGCAAACCAAAGAGCAGCCATGTTGGCAGAGCCGGCTTTTCCTCTCCATAGTGGGTGCTCGGGGTCATGAATCCATGCCGATCTCAACAATGGATCAGCGAGGCTGGAGAAAGAGGCAAGCAGAGGAAGAGAGTGGGTAGTTGATGGCAACCAATTAAATGTGTCATGGAATCCAGTCAGCCCCACTTCACCTCACCCTGTAGGTGGCCTCTGCCGAGGGCAGGGCAATAAAGGTGATTGCTTCCCTACCCTTTCCTGATGTGTTCTGATCTTTTCTATCCTTTGCTGACACCATTTGTAACACGTGTTCATCTTGCTGAGTCAGTGCCAATGAGATACGGGATAAGAAACACCGCAGATAAAAGTAGTGAAAGTACGGAGGACAACAGAAGTGGTCCAGGGAAGGTGGTCACGTGGTAAGGGATGCAGGAGCCCTGGCCACCCTCAGGCCTGCTCAAGGCCCTGTGCCTCGCTGGGTGCCATTAGACATAAGAAGGCTGGCACTGTGCAGGGTGGTGGTGGCTGCAGGGACCCCGCCTGGCATCTAGCTCAGCCATGGCACTCCTAATCAAAGAGTGACCTCCCCAGCTGCTGGAGATTGTGCTTCAAGACCAGGAGCCAGTGTGTCAGAAGTCCACAGAGCTCTGCCGGTGTTGGATAGCCACCAGAGGCAAAGCAGTGCCTTCAGCCAGCATGTTCGAGACCCTCTTTAGAATGCATTCCTTATTTTCCCCCTCTGTTGGCTGCAATGAAACCAAAGAGGACTCTGGGGTAGTTTACTTTCTGAGGAGAAGACGATGGGATGATCCACCAGAGCCTCGCCTGGCTCAATCCTGCTCTTACGTGGCTGCCTTCCCAGGCTTCAAGGTCTCTTCTTGCCATAAGTCATATCTTACTTAACACTGTGGAATCACAAAGCCTATTTATACCTCATATAACTAGCATGCCTCCTTCTGTGTCATCTATTTACTGAAATACCAAGGAGGTGGGTAAAATTGTGCCACGCAGAGGAGATGGATTTGGAGTGGTATGTTTCATTTGATGCTCAATGCATTGTTTTATTCTCCTATCAAGGCATCCGCTTGGTTAGCTGGTCCTTTGGAATAGACTGGAGTCTGGTGTTCCCTTAGAAGAGAGCACATCTCAGCATTTTAAAGTTGAATTCTACACAGAAGCATGCTTGGTTATTTGTTTTATGCGGATGTTTATGCTACCTCCAAGCCGAAAAAAAATCTTTTTGAAAAGGAAAAGCACACTTTTATTTTTTTTATTGAAACATGCCACCAGCTTCTTTATACATCACAGGAGTCTATTCATTTGTGTAGAATGGCCATTGAGATATTCCATCTATTCAACATTCGCTTAGCTCAGTGCAAATGTAAAATGCAATCCCGCTCCAGCCAGGAAGAGAATGATTTTTGGAGCAACAATTTCAATCCATTATGGACCCGTCGAATATTTGGACATATCCATTTCTCAAAAGATGACTGACAGAAAGTCAAAGGCCCATGCAGCTGCTCCGGCTGGTTGGGGGTGTCTGTGAGCTGCGGTGCTGAGGGAGGGAGAGGCAGCCTCTCTCTCGATCACGTTAAAGACATACGCATGGACCTCAAACTGCAGAAACATAGGCAATGTAAACTAACTTTCAAATTCAGAGATGATGGTTTATGATTTATTTTCAAAATAATGTATCTGTGAAAAATTAAGAGCCACAAGGATCCAATTATCTCAATGGAAGTCTAATTTATGTGGCACGAAGCACTTTAAAAAAATCGGAAGGTACGTTTAGTAAGGCTAAATTGGTGTTTTCTTGCTGGGTCACAGCTTGAAGTCTGTATAAATGGTGTGGTTCTCATTAAACACAGTCGACTTAAAACTGCTTAGGTGAAGTTTGCGTCCCTCCATAGGTGCGGTGCCTCTGGGAGCCTCTGACTCTGTGCCTGCAGGTGCTGGAGCGGGCTCACCCTGCAGTCAGTCTCTGACTTCCACAGTTGCCTGTCCCCTGAGCTGCAGTCTTGGCGGCACACCGTATCGATTTGGAGAAGGAGCTCAGGAATGGATCAATATCCGTTGGCAGCTAAAGCCTTCAGATATTTGTTACAGAACCAGATAGTTACGTTTCCGTGGAGCGGGAAGGTGGGTGCTAGTTCCCTGATTGAATAACTCCTGGTGGGACTGTTGCTGACAAGCGACAGGTCAGCACGTGGTGCGTGCGCTCTGTGATCCATGCCGCCCGCTCCTCTGGCTCTGCACAGTGAATTTGTCGCCGGCTGGTTTAAAAGCAGTTTCTCACCTCTAATGAGCTCTGCAGACGGAGCAGGGCTCAAGCTGAAACCTGCCACGACCACCAAAACACAGTGCGGCTGAAGGGGGCAGAAGACCCAGGGGTCTGTGTGCTGCTTCCAATGAGCCCTTCTCCCTCAGATATGCAGGGAGCTGAGCGGTCCAGCTATCAGGTATGATGGGCCCGGCTCTTCACAGTGGCTTGGAGGCACCCACCAACTCCATAACCCCGGGTCTCTGGAATCTGAACCTTCATTTGCAAGAGGGAAAATGGTGATCCCATTCTCAGGGGTCCTCAGGTGGAGCAGGTTGTTTGAGAGTGTGATCCCCCTTTGAGAAGAGCTGTGATCACCTTACTAATCAGAGCAACCTTGATCATCCCACCCGGTTCAGAATGAGGTGGGGTGGGATGGGGAGGGGATTAGACCCTTAGCTGGGATTCCAACCACTCCCTCCCACTCCTCCATAGCTGACTTGGGAAGAGCCAAAGGACACAGGAGGTAAGAGGGTAAGGAAGAGGAGACTCCATCTATGTAGCTGTGGGGACATCCATCAAAGGTGTTGGGGTGAGACCCTTCGGTGCTGTGCTTGTTTGGAGTGGTCATCTGTGCTCCAGTAGGCAAGCCCCGCCAGTGCTCCTCCAGGTCAGTAAGCTCACTGGCTCACTGAGGCAGAAGTCGCTACAATCATTATTACTTTGATTTGATGCCCTACCTGGGGTTGGTGGGGGAATAAATGCTGGTCATGTCTTTCCAGGAAAAGTTCACAGTGCACAGATGAAATGCCAAACCTGGCTCACAACCAGGTACAGCATAGTGTCTGAAGTGGTATTAACTTACTAGGAGTGAATTTACTTGTATATTATACGCAGACATGTATCTGCATGAATATCTGTCTGTCTGTCTGTCTCTCTGTGTATTTTCAGACTTCAGTGCTCAGTGAGTCTTCCATCAGTTACATGGAGAACGAATCAGTCAATCTCTCTCTCTCTCTCTCTTTCTCTCTCTCTCTTTCTCTCTCTTGTCCTTGGGACTTTCTCATTTCAAGATCTCCTAATCTAAATGATCAAGTACCAGGAAGCTGTTCTTGCCCCTCCCCCTAGCTTTTCTAAGTCCAGGGCAAGGTCATAGGAATGGTGGGTGCGTTCAGGGTCACAGGCCATTTTTCTACACTTCCCTGTACACCAGCCAGCTCCCCCACTCGGCTCGGGGGCAGCAGCCAGGCTCACCTACGCAGTCAGTGCAGGCTCCTCCTCTCATCTGGGTCACAGGCCTTGTAGGCTCCATGGCAGCTTGGTACACACCTGCCAGTTGGCGACACTGCCGCCATGACACACTCAAGAGAGACCAACCAGACAGCAGCCCTCATCAGTTCCAGTTCACCCTAAGGCAACACCTTAGGAAACTCCAGGAAAGACCACAAACTGGAACCACTCAGGCACCAACCAGGAACAGACCAATCAGGATCTAAGGAGAAAGTACCTAAGGTTCCAAAAGAAATACCTAATGTTCCACCATTGTAGATAGACATCCCTTTACTCAGCACATACCCATCCCCTCTCACCAAGACACCCCTCCACAAATGTCAGCCAATCAGGGTCCTGAACCTTAGAAACCCATCACCCAACCTCTGCTATGATAAAAAGCCCCACCCCAACTGAGCTCGAGAGTCTCTGATCTTGTCAATGTGTTGGACACACAGGAGTCCAAGTTTGAACTTGAATAAATTTGCTTTTACATATGGGATTGGGTCTCCATGGTGCTGTTTTGGGGGTCCCTGCGATCTGGGCATGACATCATCAGATTTTAGTTCCTCCCAAGGCCAGTGTCAAAGGGTTTCCTGAACCGCACAGTGGAGCACAGTCATGTATGTACTTCTTTCTGTTAGAAGAGGAATGCCGAGTCTCTAGGCGTGCAGAGAAAGCCAGGACAGAGGCAAACTGCCCATGCCCTCTGCCTGTTGAAGCAAGCAGGGCCCTCCACCTGGTTAAAGGAACCACAGGACTTTTCTTCATTTTGCTTTTCTCCATGTGGTGACTACAGCCATTATCATCTGGCATCAGGACAAATTATAAACTATCAAGTACCAGAAAAGAGTCTGCTCCAGGCCCACAGCACTTCCACTCCTGAAAGCTGGGAAACGATTTTTTTTTTTCTGGTGGGGTGAACACATCACAAGACCTCTCATACTCAGCAGTACTGACATTTGCAAGACTAGATAATTCACTGTTGTGGACACGGCCTGCTGAGCAGAGCGTTCCAAATGTCCTTCAAAGCACAGACACCGCCAGTCAGTTGAGCATTGCCGTGCTAGGGGTTAACTTTGCACTTTTGCTCCCCTTAGCTGGGAGCTAGAAGAAGCTACAGCCTGTGCCAGCCTCTGCTGTAACAAGGCCCACACACGGTAGCAGGAACAGCACGTGCATGATCTACATTATCCAAGAGGTCAAGGTTGAAGATTGGGTCTTACCTGGCTAAAGCTGGGGACAGGGACAGTAGGGCTGACACTCCTTGTGGTTCAGGGCCATGTGCCTCTCTAAATGAAAGTCAACAAGTTCTGTGACTGCTGGCTTCATCATCCCTCTTCAAAGCTATCGATCGTAACTGAGCCCTTTGATAGCATCAATCCTATTCTGTCTCCTTGTCCCTTAATAAGCTTGATTTTACTGTCTTTGTGGGGGTGTGGCGGTGCATCTGTGTGCATGTTCATGTGTGTGCAGTACTTTGGACCATGTGCTGGGAGTCCAGAAGGTGACTGGTGACATCATGATTCCCACTTGAAGGCTCAAACAACTCCATGGTCCTTGCTACCATGATCTCAACTTGCACTGTGATGAAATTTATCAACTCTGTGAAATTCCTTTCAATCGTTCACTTTAATCAAGTGAGATGTTTAGGACATAATGATATCCCACTCAATGTTTTAAAAGATGCATTGCTTAGGAGGCTGCTTCATTTTTCTGAAAAGGATTAGTGGTTGACAAAGTCCACTGAGAGAGCTCCCTCAACCCAAAAGCAAGGAACATTTGCCATAAAAAGACGGACAAGAGGGAATGGAGATGGCTCGGTCAGTAAAGTGTCTACTGTGCAAGAGACGGGTGCTGCGTGGTTTCCCAGCACCCATGTAAAAATCCGGGCATGGTGGCACATCCTTAAAATCCCAGCTCTGGGGAGACAGAGTCAGGAAGGTAGATCCCTTCCCCAGAGCTTGCTTGCTTGCCAGACCAGTCTGAATGGTGAGTTCAAGGTCAGCGAGAGACCCGCCTCAAAAAACAAGGTGCATCACACCTGACAGACGAAAGCTGAGGCTGAGTTCTGCCCTGCAAATGCTAGCTCAAATATGTGCATGCACACCAGTGCACACACGTGCATCTGCACACGCGAGTGTGATGCACACACAGATAGTCATGTACATATCAAGTAGCTAAAGAAAGGGCAATCATAAATAACCTAAACTGTCGCTTCTTCTCTGCAATGCTGGTTGTCACAAAAGAATGACCCGAACTACACATCAGAACTGAACTGACCCCAGTCCAGAGCAGGTTGGCTGCAGCTGACCTGCCACGCATGAGTGAAAAATGACAGATTGAGGCAATAAACCACTCAGTTAAAGGGTAGTTTGTTACTCAGCGGCAACAGTTGGCCAATATACTACTTTCTTCACAATTCAAGAAGTCAGTGGTTTTCTGTTTTTTTGTTGTTGTTTGTTGGCGTTCTGACAACAGAACAATGTAGCATGCAACCATCCCCACAGTAAAGCCCCTGGCATGGCAGTAGACAGCTACCCTGTCCATGAAAATGCACCTGAATGTTTACAATTCTTTTCATAAATAACATGGATGGACATCACCTTTAAGGTTGAGTTGCTGCATCCACACAACAGGCAGTTGAGTTTACTACGCTGGACTTCTGCTCTCTGAAGTCAGACCCAAACTGTCACCACACCTGTCCATGTCTCCCTCCTTCTGAAGACCCACAGCAGTGACCTACAAGAGCTTTCTCTCTGCCTTTCCATTGAGACCCCACCTTGATCAAGGACACAGGACAATATTAAACAGAGAATGAGATGCAGGGGCCAACACCCCTGGGAGAGGAAAGGGTTCTCCCATTGCATGGGTCTCTTAATTTATTTATGAGATTTCAGCTGTGCCCGGTGTCAGGGCCTTTAGGGCACACTGATGACTTTAACTTGCTTGATTAAAATGTGAATATGGAATCAAAGAGGAAGGTCAGGAGCTGAGGGTGTCATTCACTGAGCGTGAGGGAGGGTCACCTCTAAGCAATGCCACTTTTTTCAAGAGCTAAGATTTTGTGACACCAGGCGCATCCAGAGCTGCACAGTCATGGACAAAATTGAAGGCCTTTGAAGGAGAATTTGGGGCCCAAAGAAATTTTGCAGAAATGACCCTGAGAGAACACAAACCTTTCACCCGATCTCCCCTTATGCCACCATCTTAAACAGCCATTGAACATTTATGGAACTCAGAATTTGTGCTATGGAGTTATTTGCTGCTTGATTTCATCCTCAGATTTTCCAGGGATCTACCCGGGTGCACACTGTCTGGGATCACCCAGTGCTCTGGCCCTTCTGGGCTTAGCCTGGCCTTCAGTGCCCCCACCCCTCTAGACCTCGACAGTTTCAAAGAATGCTGGCCAGTGTGTGTGTGTGTGTGTGTGTGTGTGTGTGTGTGTGTGTGTGTTGTTTTGTTTTTTATCCTGGACCTGGAGTCCCTTTGGTGTTTACTGTGACTGGGTTAAAGTGACATGATGTGGGAAGGGTCACCCAGGCCTTCATGTATCCCTTCTAGTCCCTCCAGCAAGGTTTCACAATGGGACTTTTCCAATTCCTGTGAGCAAATGCCTTGCAGGAGGTACTTAAGGAAGCGCTCGTGGGATTTACATGCAAAGGTATGATCTCTCATGGTGACAAGGGTGGCAGCTGGTCACATGACTTCCACAGTCAGGAAACAGTGGGTACCACCACCTCATTCCCAAGGCATCCCAGGAGAACATTCAGTTCTCCTTCTCAGTCAGTCAGGACCCCAGCAATAGGATGGCGCCACTCATATTCACGGTGCGTCTGCCTTCAGCCACACCCCGAGGTGTGTTTGCTCAAGACAAGCTGTCACCATGCCCATCTGATGAAGCCTCAGTCTTGGGCTAACATGTGCTAGGTCAGGGGGTTCACTAGAAAATCCCCATTTTCCCATCTTTATTACTCGGCTATTTGAAGGGTGCTGTCCGATTTCTTCTTAAACTTCGAGGGAACGCTGTAAACGAAAGGGCACTAAAACCTTTTTGTTCCTCTGTAACTTGAAGTTGACCTTCAGCGCCCAGGATACGACCTACCTACCCGTCCGATATCTTCTCTCTCAAATGCCTTGGCTTTGTCCTTCAGTTCCCTCTTCCAAGGCACACTCCTGCCTTCCCTTCAACTTGTTCACACCAGCTCTTTCTTTGCAATTCCTGGATGCATTTTTTCGTGAGGACATAGCAGAGGAGGCTATGGGGACACAGACTCAGCAGGAGGCTTTGGGGAACCTGCTATAAGCAATGACCAGAATGGATGATAGAGGCAGCTCAGGCTCCTCCCATCTGAGGCATGTGTTCCCATCCTCCAGGAAAACAAAGCAGGTCTCCCAGACTTTTGGGATCACCGCCCTAGACACACTGACCTGGTGTGTTATTAGCCTGCTGTCCACTGTGATAACAATGTATTAGTGGCTGTGTGATGCATCAAACAGGAGGATTATTTAGCCCACAGGTTTGGAGGTTCCAGTTGAGTGCTCCACTCTGGCAAGCACTCATTGTCACCTTGTAACGGTGGCCTGAGATGGACAAGGGCAGGGCAAGAGAGCATTTCAGGGAAGCTGTCACAAGACAAAACAAGAGACCAGAAAGCAGGAAGAGGCTTTTATCCTCGCAGGAGCCAAGGAAAGTATTCTCCCTGGTGGGGTGCTCCCAGAGACCCGAGCGCCAGACCCTGCCTCCTAATGGTGTAGCGCATCTTGGCATCTAGGCTGAGGACCCAGCTGCCAGCATGGGAACCCCTAGAGTAAAGCACCCTCAGATACCAGCACCTCCCTCTGCTGCAGGTGGTTTCTCCATCTTCTTCCTCTGGAATGGGAAACAGAGCTGTGGGGGGGGGGCATGGTAAAGGAGGAAGAGGGCGGTTCTGGGATTCTCTCTTAGGCTCGGTCACAGGGGCTTCAGGCTTCCAGATGGAGAGAGAATACAAACACGGACCACAGCTTTCTGGGCTAGTCTTCCGTGACGGTTTCAGTCTCTAGGCTTCTTCCTTTCTTTTTGTCTTTTCTACTCTTTGTTCAACTGAACACAAGTTAAAGTCTCCAAGCAGAGGAATTGATCCAGGAATTCATTTTCTTCCTGTGCTGTTTGGCTTCGCGAGGGCCCCAACGGTTGCAGCAGAAATCCCTGACAGGCTCAGCAGTCAGGCAAATTAAATCGTCCAGCCCAAGCAAATCTTGACCCTCAATTTCCTCAACTCCCTAGGTTCACCTGCCTCTTCCCCAATAGGGTACCAGTTTACCTCCCCACAGGGGCAGGTTAAATAATAAAAAGACTGAAAATAAAACAAGCTTGTGTTACAGACAGCCCACCGCTGGTATTGCTTTTTCATTATGGAAGTGGGAAAGGAATCACTAAGAGCAAACACATCAAGGAAGAAGAAGAAAGAGAGCCAGGAGGAGAATGAACTCGGAGTCGAGTTTCCGGAAGACCCCTGGGGGCTGATGCTGCCTGGGGCAGTCGGTTCTCCTCAGTCCCTTGGGGCAGGAACAGCCAGTGTGGTGCTTTCTACATTATGGATGAGAGAAGGGGCCTGGATAAAATATGGATCTCTCCTGGCCTGCTCCAGACTAGGCAAACTCAGCCTCCTGTTCGTAGTGGAGCCTCTCTGCCTTCAGTTGACCTGCGCTGGCTGCTTCCCTTCACGCATGCTCTCACATGGCTTTTCTGTTCTAGACTTCCGGAAGACAGAAACACACACTATGCTTCCCTGGAAACGAACCAGGATTACATAGGAGAGGGAGAGAGAGAGAGAGAGAGAGAGAGAGAGAGAGAGAGAGAGAGAGAGAGAGAGAGAGAGACTTGTCAGGACAATAGGCCCATTGAGCATTAGTGCTGAGCGCACTCCGGGAACTCACTGTAGGTGCAGGCAGGCACAGGCAGGCGGGGTGAGTCTTCGCAGGAGGATTCCCTAGGAGAGAGAGCCTGAAGGCTAGCTAAAGAACAGAGACCCAGGATCCAGGCAAGGGGAGAATGAGCCTTCTGTGAAACACCACACAGGGTCAGAACCTGCTAAATTAGACCCTAGGCAACATCATGGCCCTGAAAGGCAGGGATGGGTGGGTCATGTGAGAGGGAGGGGCCCTGTGAGGGAGGGTCATGTGAGAGGGAGGGGCTCTAAGAGGAAGGTCATGTGAGAGGGAGGGGCCCTGTGAGGGAGGGTCATGTGAGAGGGAGGGGCTCTAAGAGGAGGGTCATGAGAGAGGGAGGGGCTCTTAGAGGAGGGTCATGAGAGAGGGAGGGGCTCTTAGAGGAGGGTCATGAGAGAGGGAGGGGCCCTGTGAGGGAGGGTCATGTGAGAGTGAGAGGGAGGGGCTCTAAGAGGAAGGTCATGTGAGAGGGAGGGGCCCTGTGAGGGAGGGTCATGTGAGAGTGAGAGGGAGGGCCCCTGAGAAGAACTGGTGACAGTTACTGCTTGGGTTGATTCCATAGCGAGGTAGTCAATATTTCTGACTCATCATTATTATTATTATCATTATTATCATTATCTGGAGATGGAGCATGGCTAGGTCTCCGTCTATGCTATGCAGGTGCTCCATCACCCAGTGACATGCCTAGCCCTCTTTTTATTTTGAGACAGGATCACACTCCACTGCCCAGAGTGACCTTGAACTCACTCCATTCAGACAGGCTTCGAACTTGCTTTCCTGCTTCAGCCTTTCGGGTAGCTGAGATGACCATTGTACCACCATGTCTGGCTCATGTCTGTCTTCCTCTGTCAGGTAGCTGAGATGACCATTGTACCACCATGTCTGGCTCATGTCTGTCTTCCTCTGTCAGGTAGCTGCATCCCTGCTCTGACGTGACCCTGGTTACAGCTTACATGTGGTATTGGTTCATCTAGTGGGAACTGTTCAAAAGTCACTTTTGCCAGAGTTTTCAGTCATATGCACTTGTGGAGAGAGCATGGGTGGTCTTCTCCTCAGAGGCTCAGCAAATAGCTCTGTGTTAAAGGCCCTGACAAGTCCTGCTGTGGGGATGCTGGCTTTTCTTATGTAAACTCCCCCTTTAGACTAAGCAGTTTCTTTGATGAAGAACAGGCTGCTGAGATAGCACGTCAGGGTCCAGCCCCGACAGGTCCGCACATTCCAGGGCAGGGGCATGAAGGTTAGAATTATTAAGCAAAAGGAACAGAGATATGAGCAAAATAAAAGACAGGAGCACAGAACTGAACCAGGAAGGAAATTCAGCGAATCCTGAAAAAAACCTGTGTTTATTTTCCACACGCTTATATACCCCACTCCAAAAGGGGAGCAAAGGGGAGGGGGGGAGGCAGCAGACTTTATTAACATGATATAAGGAATAAGCAGAGCATCCTCAGTCAGGCACTCTTGTTTGGACAGGACACATAAGGCCCACAGCTTTAGACCACGGATTCTGCAGGCAGCCACTCCCTGGAACCTCCTGCCAATCTCCTTGAAGGAGCAGGAATAGACTTGAATTCTCCACCTCTGGTCAAGGCAGAGTGCATCTGCCACTATACTCAAAATGCTAATTAGCCACACCCTAGGTCAGGACCTCCCACTTGTAGCCACGCCCTAGGTCAGGACCTCCCACTTGTAGCCACGCCTGTTGTCAACAGCCTTAAAAGAGAGAGCATATCTGTGGCCCCACAATAGCGTGGCCCATAACGTGCATGGGGACTGAGTGTAGATGACAGCACCTACACAGAAGTCCAGGCACACTGCGTCATCTCGTGAGTCAGTCCTGAGAGTGGCAGATAGGACCTCTCCAGGGCTTGTGGTCATTGAGTCCAGCTTGACTGGTGAGCGCCAGATAAGTGAGACACAGGCCTTAGGAAACAAGATGGGGAGTGACCCAAGAAGACACCTGATGACCCCTGCAGTCTACACACACACACACACACACCACATACCACACATTTACACCACATACAACACACACACATCACACGCAGCATACTCTATACACATAGACACCACACTCACAAACATATACACCACCCATGCCACACACACACCACATACATACCCACATATGTGCATATGACACACACCTTGCATATACACTGCACATATACCCCACACACACACCATACTCTCATCCCACACACTGTACACATGGTGTAGGAGGTCCTTCTGTATTTTTATTGTTTTTATTGGTTAAATAGGCAGATGCCATGCTTCTCCGGCCCAAGATGGACACTGATTAGACTCATGCCGGTAAGCCACATCCTCGTGGTGATACACAGATTATTAGATATGGGTTAGTTTAAGATGTAAGAGTTGGCCAAGAAGAGGCTAGAGCTAATGGGCCAGGCAGTTATTTAATTAATACAGTTTCTGTGTAATTATTTTGGGCACTGGGAGCCGGGTGGGACAGAACAAGGGGCCCTCTGATGGGAGCCGGGCGCTGGGAACGCAGCCCTCTCCTCCTTACTACATACACATGCACACACAGAGACACACAGTGCACCCCCAGACACACCACACACACCATACACACTCACACACATATACACACAGCACACACAAACACACCACACATATACAACACACCACAGACAACAGAAACACACACTCCCTCAAACACCACACATATGCACACACACATATAAACTCCCCACACCTCACCCCACACACATACCACTCACACACACACACACAGACACAACGCATATACATACAACTACATCATACCACACACACACACACACACACACACGCGCACTACCCAGGAACAAGGGGGCCCACATCCAAAGCCCGTCTTCAAAAAGAAGGAGTCTTACTGCGTGTAAAAAAAAAAGTGAGAAACTCAAAGCAAATGAAAACTTTGCTCAACTTCACACTGCCTGTCGAGCAAGTGTGTGCTGGAGCTGAAACTGAAGATGGATCAAAGTCTGCGATATTGATGGCCAGACAGCACCACGCCATCCTTCCTGCTTGGCTCTCTCTTGGGGACACCAACTTGCTATGTTCAGTCGATTGTGAAGTGGTCTGCACTAACTGCAGACTGCCCTGCTCTGAGCTTGCTGCCTCCTGTAATGAGTCCCTCTGTGGGAGGCTGTGCATTTAACCCTGCCTCTGCCGGCTGAGGCGGATGCTGAGGAGACCTGTGCCCCCTGGCTGAGAGTCATCAGAACCGCAAGGCTTCCCAGCCTTCTAGTATCAGAGTAACAGGCTCTGCATGTGGCTGGGTTACTGGCAGCCCCCTGGCGTCAGGCAAGGACAGTGCTCACTTTCCTCTGAAGATGCTTTTCTAACTTAGAAACTGCCCTACCCTGTCCACAACCAACTGTAGGCCAGTTCTGTCTCTTTCTTCTCAGACCCAGGTTCCCACATTTAAGCTCTCCCCACCTTTGACCACAAGCTCCAGGCAAGGATGCTTCCTCCCCAGGATCTCGGCTCTTTTTCTTAGAAGTCGGAAACATGAAGCTCATAGGCCTGCTGCCCTGAGCATCCTTTTGGAAACTTCCCCATTGGCTGGGAACTGCAGATGTACCCAGAGTGAATGGGCCAGGAACTTCTCATTCCCACAATTGGAGTGTGAAACCTGGAATCGCTACCCAGCCTAACTTAGGCATATGGTTGCTGAAGCAGGGAAGCTTTGATGAGAGCCTGTGGCTTCCAGAGAGTGGCTGAGATGTCTCGGCCCAATGTGAGGATCTTCACAGAAAACCTCACACACTTTCTTCATCCACCTGCCTGTCTCCAGTGTGGACTTACCTTCCAACATGGGCCTCAGACCCTCATCCTGGAGAAGAAGCTGCTCCATCAGCAAGTCAGATGAAAAAAAAATGTGTTGCCTAAGAAGGTTTTCTGAGCAGCTACTGCAGGCAAGGCCCTTGTTCAGCAATGTGAGAGGCAGGATACATTGCTCCCAGGTCTAGGAAGAACCTCAAAGAGAATTATAAACACACAGGACAACATGTATCAGTGGGATTGTGCCAAAGCTGTGGTTGCTCTTATCTACCCAGCTTGCGTTTGGGGCGCTGTCCCTCCCAAGTCCACTTGGTTCTTCAGAACCCATAGATCAGAGATGGCAACGGGACTGAACATGGGAACCAGTCCTGGTTGGCCCTAGTTCTCTGTGTGACATGGATAGGTGTTCCTGCCCTCAGCTGGAGCTGACTTACGTGCTAGTAGATTTGAGAATAGACTTCTGGCTGGAACTGAGGCGCTGCAGGCTTATGCTATGCTGATAAAGAAGAAAGTCCAGTAGGTTCCCATTGGTTAATAAAGAAGCTGCTTTGGCCTATGACAGGACAGAATATAGGTAGGTGGGGAAACTAAACTGAATACAGGGAGAAAGAAGATGGAGTCAGGTTGATGCCACGTAGCTGCAGAAGGAGAAAGTCACCGGAACCTTACCAGTAAGCCACAGCCTCATAGTGATACATGGATTAACTGAAATGGGTTTAATTTAAGATGTAAGAGCTAGCTAGGAATGTGCCTGAACCATTGGCCAAACAATGTTGTAATTAATATAGTTTCTGTGTGATTATTCAGGTCTGGCTGGCTGGGAAATGAAAGCACAGTCTCTGCTTACAGGTCTTCCTCTTTGTGTTGAGGTAGTTCATCACATCCGCTGGTCACAGTCCTGACTCTTTCCTTTGCTATCACTTTCTCTGACACATGGAAGAACCCCAAGTGAAAAGTGAGGGAAGAATTGCATACAGAGGGTGACAGTAAAGAGAATCCCAAAACCTTGTGGGGTTTCTGGCCCAGCTGTGCCTGAAACATCATTTTTAAGGATGAACCTAATATGCTACATTGGCTTTCTGTCCCTGTGCTGGGTAGTTTCTGTCAACTTGAAACAAGCTGGGCTCATTCTGGGAGAGGGAAGCCCAGTGAAGAAAACACTGCTGAGAGGTTGGCCTGTCAGCTTGGGGTGCATTTTCCTGATAGAGGATGGATGTGGGAGGGCTGGGCACCTTGGTAGTGCCACCCCTGGGCTGGTGGTCCTGCTTGCTATAAGAAAACAGAATGAGCGTGGGGAGGGAGCCAGTAAGCAGCTTCCCTCCGTGGCCTCTGCTTCAGTTCCTGCCTCCAGGTTTTCACTCTATCCACATTTCTGGCCTGACTTTTCTTAACAGTGTGAACTGAGAGCTGTAAGTCAGAATACACCCTCACCTCCTCAACTTGTTTATAGTCATGATGTTTTACCACAGCAATAGAAAACCCAAGATAGACCTAACCTTGTCCTCCATGCAATTTAAGCTGGTAAGTTTATGTAAGATGAGGTCTTTGCTAAAGTAAGGGGTGGAGTGGGTTCCTGTGGGGTGCATGGTGTCTGTGGCATAAAGGTGTCATTGCTGTGGCTATATCTGGGGGTGGGAATCCACGAGCACATGCTAGTGGGGCCTCCGTAGCTCTGTGGCTTGGCCAGCAAGGCCTTGGAATAAGGCATGCTCAGCAAGCTGACCTCAGGACCACAGGAGACAAAAAGCTTTCTTCCTGATTCTTTTATCTAGATAGTACACTGGATTCAGCTGTACTGGATGGCAGCCATGCTTCTGAACCATGATGACCAATTACCCCCATCAGTGTGTTGTCCTTTTCTTGGGTCAGTTCAAGGTGGATAACAGTCATTGAAATCAGGGACATTCTGGTGCTGAGAGGATGGGAATCCATTCTAATACAGGCTGAAAACTCAGTTCCCCTGGGGCCAGGTGTCAGTCCCCAGAGCTAGAATGGACTGGCCACGGTAGGTAGGCCTCAGTCAGTTGTGAAGAAATGAAGAGGGGTACATGTGGTAGAGAGGCAGACCCTCCTGTAAGGCACTGCTGTGAAATATACTTTAACTGTGTAAAGATGGGTTGCATTTGTTTAATTACGTAAAGATCTGTTGCTGTTTCACCTTGCCTGCCTAAGGCACCTGATTGGTCTAATAAAAAGCTGAACAGCCAATAGCTAGGCAGGAGAGGGATAGGCAGGGCTGGTGGGCAGAGAGAATAAGCAGGAGGAGGAATCTAGGCTGGAGAGAGAAGAAAGTGACAGAAAAAGAGAGGGGGCTGCCTGGGGCCACAGTCAGGCAACTACCAGCCAGACACGCATAGAGATGGGAAAGGTAGGACATACAGAATGAGAGAAAAGTGAAAAGTCCCGAGGCAAAACATAGATGCAGAGAAACAGGCCAAATTCAGTTATAAGAGCTACTGGGACAAGCGTAAGATAAGGCCGAGTATTCATAACTAACAATAAGTCTCCACGCCATGATTTGGGAGCTGGTTGGTGGCCCATATGAAAGCCTGTTACAAGGCACCTTCCACAGAAGGACAAGGCAGGAGTAGAGGTATGGAGGACACAACCTACGGTGGCCACTGTGATTCACACCCTCGCACACTCTCCCTCCAGATGTTTCTGCCAGGGTAATTTAGGTCCAGCTTAGTTGAATTAAGTGAAGGGCATCTGGGGTGGTTTTGACCTAGTCAAGTGATGGTGATTCCCTCTGAGGAGGACCTTGGCTTTCACTGACTTCAGAGACACATTCTTCACTGACCTCAAAGCCAGGAACTGCTTTGTTGTGGACGTCCCTCAGAGTGGGTAGATCCTAGGACCCGAACTCCTCACTCTTGACACCTCAAGGAGTTGAGCAATCCAAGCACCTGAGTGAGTTTCACAGAAAAAAAAAAACTCCTGCTTCCAGGGAGAGCACAACCCATCACTCTCTGACTGCATCCCAGGGAGATCCCCAAAGTCATCACCCAGTGTGGGCCTGGCAGGGCCTATGGGGCATGAAAACTGGGAGAGACCCTACACAGACACACATGTACATAGTTCTGAACTGGCTAACAGCTCCTGGGGCTGTTAGAGATGAGAAACTGCACTGGGAGGGGCAGAGATGGCTTTGATCTAAAGCAAGGAGTCTTTCTCTCTCTGCACTAAGACTGCATTTCCAGCCTCAGCAGTGTTCCTCGCCTTTTCTTCATTGAAATGAAAATGCATTCACAAATTGTCTTTTTTGTGTAACAGTAATAATAATTAAAAAGGAATAGGTCACAAATAGGAAAGAGAGGAATCAAGGGAGGAGTTGAACCAGCAAAAGGGGGTGTGGAAATTATATAATACAGTATTCATATATGAAATTCTCAAAATATCTATTTTTTAAAAAGGAAGGAAAATGACTCATGGAGTGAGCCCTCTGTGAAAAGTAGAAAGAGAAGGGCGGGTCTCTGTGAGCCACCTCCTCTTACCTGCGTGTTCTGCATCCCTGAATGGCTTGCTAGGGTGATAGTGATGGCAATTTCTGGCTTAACTTTGCCGCTATTTCCATTCTTGCCTTTGTTTCCAAGAAGCCCTTGATGTCTTTCCTCCCACCCACGCTCTCTGGGACACCTCTTCTCTGTGATACAATTGTCCTCAGCTATCTTAGGGATGGTGTCATTAAATAGTGAGCAAAAGAGACATTCTGTCTCCCTTCCTCAATTAGGTTAAATTATACATCACCCGAGGTCACCCCCATTGCTGCATTATTTAAGTAGAAAGAGCTAAATAAAGGAGATCCCCATTCTTCACTCTGAATTCATGGGAAAGCATAAATATAATGACTTTTTCCAGAACCTTAGAACCACAGATCTACTAGCACGGGAATGACTGGCTCCCTTTGCTTAGAGATTGATTTCGAAGGCCCAAACTTGTAATACAGGTTATGCTTGGTGCATCCTGTGCTCTGTTTGGGAGAACCTCTTACCAAGGCATTGCTATGCTGGCTGTCACAGAAAAACAGTCAGCTTAGATGGGAGCTGCAGAAGGTAGCATCTCCCTTCTCCAGGTGACCCTTGTCTGTGGCCCCAGAGTCGGGCCTGCCCGGGAAGTATCCATACCAGATACATTCTCATAATTCATGTAGACATTTGTCTGTGCTCACAAACCGGCCTTCCCAGACCCAGCACGAGCATCCCAATGGACTGTGAATGAGTCCTTTCCTACTCAAGAATCTCCTTGCTGACCTCAGAGACTTTTTAGTTGGGTAGTAACCCAACCAAAGGGAGAGGCCACGACTCATGACACCAGCGTTCACTAAAACCTATATCCAGTTCAGTAACAAATTAGATCATGCGGTCTTCAACATGAGCAGGGAGGGCATGTAGCTCAGTCCTTAGAGCAGAGTGCTTGCCTAGCACTGATCTATTCGGTATGGGACACACATATACACCTGTGATCTCAGCTTGGGAGGTAGGGACAAGAGGATCCAAAGTTCAAGGTTATTCTTGGTCACATAGTGAATTGGAGACCAGCCTCTACACAATTCCAACCCAGCCTTCTCGCTCATGGCTCTGTGGCCTGGAAAAGTCAGTTAACTGCTCTGTGTCTCAGCTTCCTCGTCTTCAAACAGGATCAAACCGGTTACTGTGTTTAAAGCTCTTAGAGCAGTGGTTCTCAACCTTTCTAATGCTGTGATGTTTTGATACAGTTCCTCACGTTGCAGTGACCCTCATTCCTAAAATTATCTTGTTGTTACTTCATAAATGCAATTTTGCTATTGTTATGAGTTGCAGTGCAAATATCTGATATGGGACCCTCAAAGGAGTCACAACCCACAGGTTGGGACTTAGAGAGAGAAGCTGAGCCTGGGTGAAGGTTTCGTGAATGTCACTGCTACTCCCTAATGGGAAAATGTGACCAGCACAGAGTGTCCTAATTTTATCCACTTGCCGATTCATTCATACCCTCCATGGGCTTTGTGTCTGTGCTGTGTGAACAGCAGCATGTGTGGGTGTGGCTGACCTGTGAAGCTGTTCCTTTTTGAGAGCACAGCTTCTCTCATCCAGGTTAGACAGACCAAGACGGCCAATATTCACCAACTGTTTTCTCTTTGGGGCTGGAGACAAGCTTGTCTTCCATGGAGTTTGGATAAAACCACAGGAAGACGACAGAGACCAGTTGCCTCTGAAGCCCCCTAAAGCTCAGAAAGTTAGCATTTCAAAAGGTTCAGGAAGTCCTGAAACAAACCAAATTCACAAATTCCCAAGACCCCTCTTCCCTCAAGGTCATACAAACAATGAGGGATGCTGAGGATACAGTAGGAGCAGCTACCTTGAAGAAAGTCTTCAACCTTTAGAGCTGCCTGCCTGCTGAGTGCACAGCTCCAGGGTTTGCAATTCTTGTGAGCCATGACCCAGGCTGGGGTGACTTTCCGTGATGTGACCTTTGAGTTATCCACATTGAAGTAAATATCCCCAATAACACCATCAAGCTGAACTTTGCTGGTATTTTTACTTGCTCTGTTGTGGGTTCTCTATCTGGGGTCAGTAGACATTTATTCACATTACCCCCAAGAATAGTGTCACACAACAATGGCAAACCCAGGAGGTCAGTGACACACAGTGTGTGTGTCTAAGGGACACACACAGGTGTCTGTGAAGAGTGGGTGTTTCCCTGTCCAGCAACCTTTCTGGACCTCTTACAGTCTCAGCAGCCCTGGGTCTTCTGCAACTAAAGTTGATGAAGGACACATCCAGGGTTTAGTCATTATAACCTAACAAGTACACTGTGGATACCATGAAGTTTTGGGGGGCAGCATGCAGCATGCCCAAGAATGTGTTTTCTTCTCAATAACTGTATAAATTTCATATTTGGGGGCAGAGAGATAAAGGGCTCCATAGCCATGGTAATGCTGGCTATCAGGAAGACATCCCCAAGAAAGTACTCAGGCAATGAAAAGATGAAGTCAGCACCCCCAGACCCTGCCCCCCACTTTCCTCACTGTGCAGCCGCTGGCTCTGTGGATGAACAACTGTTCTTATGATCTATGATGGCGATTCCTCCCTCTAAGTGAATAGGTTCAGCGATGCTACGCCCACTTGGTGCAGATAATCAAATTACCTGTTTCCTGTCTTCTTCAAATTTAATCAGGATCATCGTCTGTCTGCCGGGGAAGAGACAGCCCTGCTTAGCACCACCCTCCCAGCAAAGGCGTCCCTCCTGGCTCACCGGGGACTTGAAAACACTAATTAATTACCCCATCCTTCTAAAGCAGTGTCCTGAGATGACAGGCACCACGTGTCACAGTGCAAGTGGGATGCATGGGAAGACATTAAGATGTATGAAGAAGTCATTCCAGGGACTATGGGATTAGCATAGTTGACAGAGTGCCTGCATTCCTCGCCGGCGTGCATAGCTTTGACCTCAGCCCTGAAAAAATAATGTCATTTTGGATGGTTTCTCTTTATTAGTACAAAAAATTGCTTAATTAAAAAGCAAAGCCAACAAAATCAGCTGTAGTATTCAGCTCTCATTCTCTCAAGAGTGTGATGATGGTGTGGGAGGCACAGCTTCTCAATCCAGAGAAGACTGACCACCCTGGGGACACTTGACAAATTTTATAGCTGTTATTTGGTTGTCCTAATTCTACTTTTTGGGGGACAGCTGTTTCTGGCATCTAGTGGGCAGAGTGTGTCAAGGCAGATATGCGGATGTGTACATTCCTTCCATTAAAAAAGTCTCCTTGCTACTTGAACTCTTGAGCACATGAAACTTGCCCACAAGTGTGCAGTTGCACACCCACAAGTGTGAGTGTGCCTGTGGTGGCCAGAGGTCAGTCTCAGGTGGTATTCCTCCCTTGTGTTTTGAGGTAGGAACTCTTGATGACCTGGAACTTGCAGACTAGACCAAGCGTGTTGGCCTGCCAGCCTCGAGGAGATGCTTGAGGGGAAGCTCTTTACTAACGTCATCCCAGCCCTGAGAGTCCAAACTCGCAGTGCTGTAACAAAGGCAGAGCAGAGGGAGCGTTCCAGTGTCATCACTGTCACATCTCAAGCTGCCACCTGTCTCGGGATAAATTAGGAAGAATTTAAAGTCATGATGTCACAGCCATCGACTGTGCCATAAAGGTAAAGATAATTTATGGAAACATAGACAGTAACTGTGCACTGAGCAATTGCTGCTCCCTGTCCAATGGGGCAGGCCTTTGTGATAGCTGCGGGAGCCAATGGTGCCCTGTTTTGATTCCAGGGCACAGGACATGTCCAGGTGACACACACTGCAGAGCCAATGGCCCACATAGGGCTTTTGGTATTTTTGTTGGTTTTTGAAATCATAGGACTCAGCTGTCAGATTAGGAAAACACACTAGAAGAAAAGAGGTGTCCCTGGGTCTTCCAACAGTCGGCTACATAGCCAAGATGGGCAAAGTGTCTGCCAACAGTCAGCTGCAGAGCCAAGGTGTCTGCAGTGTCCCTCCAATGGGCAGCTGCATTGTCAAGTGTCACCTGGCAGTCAGCTGGATAGCCCAGGTGTTCACAGTGTCCTTTAACATTGTCAAGCGTCACCTGGCAGTCAGCTGGATAGCCCCGGTGTTCACAATGTCCTTTAACAGCCATTTGCAGAGCCAGGGTATTCAGCATTCTCCAACAGTCAGCTGCATAGAGAAGGTGTTCAGTGTCCCCCAGAAGTCAGCACATAGCCAGATGTTCACAGTGTCCCCCAGCAGACAGCTGCATAGCCAAGGTGTTCACAGGGTCCTCCTGAAGACAGCCACATAGCTAAGAGGTATGCGGGTAGGCAAAAGCTGTTTTCCAGGCCTGTTAGGACTCCAAGGGATCATCTTTGTGTCCACGGTCTGTATTGGTCAAGCCATTATTCCACAGCATGCGACCATGTCTAAAGATTCATGTGGCAGTTAGCAGCTCCTCCCTGATTTCCTTCAAGGGAGAAAGGGCTTTAAGTGACATGGGAACTTGGGCCACTGCGGGAAGAAGTGGAGGGTCTTAGTCAAACCCTGGTCATCAGTCCCCTACCCCCCATCCTGGGCTGTGTGAGAACAAAGTTTGTGATCTGGAATTTGAAAACAGCCACACATGTGTGCTTTGGGGTGACACTGAGCATGAGGTATCCAGCCCAGAGCCAAGCACATGCCACCATCACCATGGTCAGCACCCAGGTGCTCAGGACGTCATCAATCTGAAGACTCTGTGCACGGAGGACAGAATGTCAGTCTGGTGTGAAACCCAGCTGTGCATGGAGATAAACACACTCATGTCTGGAATCCATGCTCCATTCCCACTCCTCCACAGCAACCCCTACTTTTGGGGACTCAGAAGCATGCCCCAAATTGCCTTCCCTAACGCATTTATGTAGCTTTTCCACAGATGGTGTTAAACACTACCGCCTGTATTTCACACTTAAAGTGTAATTCTTCAGCCTTTTAGCGCCACCACAGTTGTGAAAATCAGGGCATGTTATCTGGCCACCAACAGAAAAAGCCAAAACAGCTCTTCTCCACAAGTAGTGAGTTCCTAGCTCATGCAATCACGGGGTGACTTGAAGCAGCCCTGTTTCTGCAATCACCCTAATTACCCTGTGTGGAAGGTTTTATCTCAGTCCTCCGGAATAAGATGCAGCAATGGTGGATATAGTGGGCAATTAGCAATGCCGAGGTCTCAGAACACTGATTGGAAAGCAAAGAGTTCTTTTGTTATTTTTCCTTTCTTAAAATAGACTCACAGCTCTGCAGGGGTATGGGCAAGGAAAACAGGGCAGCAGTGACTGGTAACACACTCTACGTTCTCCTTGGAGATTATTATGAATGTTTTCTGCTTTTATCATTTGTCTATGTGTGCATGGGTACATGTGTGCCTGCATATGTGCATGTGTGTGCTCATGTGAGGCCAGATGTCAGACAACTTCCTCAATCACTCTCCATCCTTACTTTGTTTGAAATAAAAAATTTAGTTCATGTGTGTGTGGGTGCTTTGTCTGCATTTTGTCTGTGCAACACTGTTATGTGGATGCTGGGATTTGAACCCGGGTCCTCTGGAAGAGCAACCAATGCTCTTAGCTGCCAAACTACCCCTCCACCTTATTTTGAGTAATTTTGAGACAGAGTTTATTGATGAACTTGCAGCTTACTGATTGAGGTAGACTGTTTGGCTGGTAAACCCCAGAAACCCTTCTGTGTCCACTTTCCCAGGGCTGGGATTAGGCACAGGTACAACCACACTCCGTGTTCTTCACAGGCGTTCTGAGGACTGAACTCATGTCCTCATGCCTACACAGCTAACACTTTGTCATGTGAGTCATTTTCATCCCCCACAGGATCCTCGTCCCCCACAACTCAGTGGCTCTGTGTGACACCTGTGGAACGCCTCTCCGCAACCTAGAGGCATCGGCTTTATCTTGGTTTAGGAGACTAATGCAGGAGGATTGCAAGTTCAAGTTCTTGCATAAGCTCAAGGCAAGACCCAGGCAGCTTAATGTGACTCTATCTTAGAAAGAAGGCATAAGAAGGGAGCTAAAAGCCACGGTCAGTGGATGAAGGCTTTGTTGCCAACACTGAAAAGTTGGGTTAGAATCCTGGATCCCCTGTGGTGGAAGGAGAGAACTGACTCTCAAACACACACACACACACCCCCCAAACAAATAAACAAACAAATATAAAAGGAGAGCTGGGGTCTATTTTGGCTGTGAGTGTTTGTCCGGTACAAACAAGGCTCCAGTGGTTTAAATTTCTAGGAAAAAGCAGTAACAAAATGTTCCTGACTACTCCAGTGTCATAGAACACCCACATGTGTGAAACAGCAAGGCCATGTCTGTACTGAGTGTCTGACGCTGCCATGTGGGTGCCATTGCCGGTGTCTGCTGGTGTCAGTTAGAGGGTCTGTGAGGACTTCCTTCACAAGCATGACCCCTGAGGACACATTCCAGTCCTTAACTGACTGATGAAGATGCGCCCAAGCGGTCCCCAAATGTAACATCTTGGGAGAAATCAGAACCCAACCAATTCTCAGTCTAAGAAACCCTATTGCAATCCCTTGGAATTTGATGGAAGACCATGCCAGGGAGCCCAAGAGGCTTTGTGAGCTGAAAATCATGTGGTCCTTTATTTGCATCAAGGCGTGTGTCATGTGGGCAGTCCTAAGTCCACAGTGAGAAGGCCCATTTCATGTCCTGAAGGGCTGGTTCTGAGTGAGAATCTGAAGGCCGTGGCTCTGTCCTCACCTGCCAAACTGTGTGTCCTGTGTTGCCTGTTCTCGCCATGGGAACGAAGAGCTGTTACTCAGCAGCATCCCATGATGATATGAGAAAGAATTCCTCATCCCCAGATCCACATGCACAGAGCACATCTCAAGCCATGTTCGCCCGCAGGAAAGACCCTTCTGCTGTCTACGGGAGGGGCACACAAAGCACAGGAGACAGATGCGGCTGGTACCCGGAGCTCCCTGTGTCTGGGTTGGATCATGTGAAGAATTCTCCCCCCGAAGTGATGACTCCTGTCATCTATCCCCAGCCTTTCCCCGTCTGTTTGCCATTTGAAGTACACATTCCAGTTTTGTTTACTGAGAAGAAAGGGCGCGAGCGTGGTTTCCGTGATTAAGCGACTTCTTTAGCTCCACCAGCTTGATTGCGCTGCGCTGTGTGTGCCTCCCTGGCTTTTCTGTGACTGATGGAGCCATTCACGAGGCCTGATTGCAGCAGTGGGCAGGGCGGAGAGGGAAGCCGCTTCAGTCTGATTTCAATCGCTTTAAAGTGGCAATAGGTGAATTGGGGGTAAGGAATAAAGGAAAACAAACACAGGTAAATAAAGGTAGAATAAAAGGTACCAAGACAGAACGCGGGGTTATTTAAATTGTGTCCTTTTCATTCAATAGGGTAGAAGAAAGAAAAAAAAGTGTTCTACCTAAAAAGAAAGTAATTTGAAGGTTCAAATACCGTGAGTGCCACGAAATATAAACAGAAAATAATCAGTTGACTGTGTTTGCGAGGGCTGACGTATGATGTACACAGCAGCCTCCTTCACGATATTTTTTCGGGGGAAGGAGGGAGTTTTTCAAGACAGGGTTTCTCTGTAGCTTTGGAGCCTGTCCTAGAACTTGCACTGTAGACCAGGCTGGCCTCGAACTCACAGAGATCTGCCTGCCTCTGCCTCGGAGTGCTGAGATTAAAGGCGTGCGCCACCACTGTCTGGCTCTTTCATGTTGTTTTTTTATCTTTTCCCTAGTGCTTCTGTCTGTCCATTCCATTCACACTCTCCTGGGCCATTCTGACACACAGAGGGAAAATGACGTCTCCCCCAGCCAGATGACAATGTTGGCTGCTTTAGGTTAGATACAGGCAAGGAGTGTGCGCAACCAAGCAGTCCTGGCCAAGGTGTGTTTAGCCCTTCACTGACCCATTATTACGTGGACTCCAGTATCGCCAGAAAGATGGTCTGATATGTTGCTGGAACTGAGTCTCTTCCAGGGAGGCAAACTCCCCCTCTGGCTGCACCAGCTTCTGGAAATCATTCCCTTCCACAGCATGAGACTCCTGGGCCAATTCTTTGAGGTCATTGCTTCTTAAGTCTGATAGGGGTAGAGTGGACACACTTGTCTCCCCACAAGACTTTAGTGCCCTGAAGCACAGTTCCAAGGAGGCCACCAAGCATCAACCCCTCCATAATGCAACTTATAATTATTCTCTCTGTTGCTGCTTAATTATCTCTCTACCATTTCATAAAAAACCAGTAAATTCTTGCAATCTCTTAAATCTTCCCTCCCAATTTCAAGGAAAGAGGAAAAGACTAAGCCAATATGTCAAAGGAAAAGATAGCTGTCATGCCATGTGCTTTGGAGTCTGGGTGCAGAATTTTCACAAATGTATTTCAGATTCAAATGTACGGAACTGTCTGCTTAATGATATGTGGCTTCAGAGTAAACAGTTCATTTTTCTTCTAAATGAGTAGTCGGTTTACAGAAACAGGAAAGCTGCGTGGTTTACAGCTGCTAGAAACAACCTCCGTGTGTCCGAGGCCTCTGCTGATCATTTTGCAGTAATAGTGTTTATCCTATTCAGACCCCGAACACCAAAACGATGCAGATTTTTTTGTTTACTTCATTGGATCTCCTAGGATTTGCTTCCCCCATCTGCCTTTAAAATTAAGCTTTGCACTTAACCATAAAATCGACAGAGGGACGTTTGTGTTCCTCTCTGACACTTGCCCTTTCCATGTACAGAGGTGGCAAGCTGGGTTCTCAGGGAGGGACTCCTGACAGTTAAGAACATTCGAGTTCTTGTGATGGCTCTTCTCTGAAAAGCCACTGCCAGCTGAAGCCCAAAGACATGGGCAGAGGAGTAGTGATGCTGTACCCAAATGCTGTTGGTCACGGAATGTGCACGGAAAGACAGCCGTGTGACGGGGCCTGCTCATGCATTGATCTTCAGTTCCCTCCCACTTGTAAGGGACCCATTGCCAGTCGGCATTGAACCCTGGGCCTCACATACACCTGCTAGCACTGAACTCTGCCCTCAGCCTTCTCGGCCTTTTATTTCAAGACAGGGTCTCACCAAGTTGCTCGTGTTGACTTCGGACTTGGGATTGTCCCATCTCACCCACCCTTACAGCTGGGATACAGGCCCGAGCTACCAGGCTGGGCTCCCACCTGTGCCGCGTTGCGGGCTGTGCCGCCTTTCGTCTCATGGGACATTGGTTGCTTCTCTCAGCCTGTGTGGCCCTGCTCAGTGTCAGTATCTGCTGTATTCACCATGAGGCTGCACAGCGGTGGATGGCAGTCACCGCTCAGCAAACTGTCCCCTTTCCTGCAGGGTTTGCCCTGTACCCCACAACTCCCTCAGCCCTAAACGCCTTCCTGGCTGACTCATGGATCAGCTTTTATTGTTTTACGCACTTGAGTTCGTGTGTCTATGTCACATGGGTGTAGGTGCCCACAAAGCCAGAGGAGGGAGGGCGGCAGGTCGCCTGGAGCTGGGATTTGGGGTGTTGTGAGCCACCCACTGTGGATGCTGGGAACTGAACTCGGGTCCTCTGGAAGAACAACAAGCACTTTAAGGGCTGAACCATCTCTCTGGTCCCCAAACAATGTATTTTCTATAATTCTTCTACTTTAGTCTTTTCAGACCTCGCATCTCAGACTTTTCCTTTATAGCTAGTATATTGTTGACTCATAAAATGATCAAATTTGTATCATTTTAAATTCCAAAAAGAACAAACAATCTATTTTCACTTAATTTTCTGCATTTAGATTTTTTTGTATGAACTTAATGTGCTCATGATCCCCCACCTCCCTGCCATATTATACTGAGTATCTTCTCTTTTTCTTCATTCCTTATTTCAATCTTTTATCAAACTTGGCAATTTTAGCTTTTTGTCCCCTTTCCCTTTTTGGGTAATCCTAAAAAATTTAAG
Source organism: Ondatra zibethicus (assembly GCA_004026605.1). Lineage (NCBI taxonomy): Eukaryota > Metazoa > Chordata > Mammalia > Rodentia > Cricetidae > Ondatra > Ondatra zibethicus. The sequence goes on along the minus strand of PVIU01001353.1, from coordinate 90,448 downwards.
ATTTCAGCTTTCAAAGTCTGAAGTGAGTAAATATTTATGTTCTCTTTTCAAAGAACACACAGACCTTGGAGTCCCATGACTCTCTCAGTCCCTTCAGATCTTCATGTTCTCATTATGGGGTTTAATTTCCACCTTCATATAAGCCACTCACATTAGACATTCCTGAGAGTCAAGTGCAGGGGTTTGAAAAGATGAAGAAGAAGAAGCGGAAGTTCTGAGAGTGGGAGGGCAGAGCGGGGCCTCGGTGATGGTGGAGGGAGAAAACAGAAGTCGTAATTAGAGTTTAATGCTCCAGAAGTTTCGCCTCTGGAAGCGAGAGACAAGGATCCATACCTCCAAGGCGACAATGAACCCCAAGCTGCACAAATGATGCCAACTCCCAGGTCATCCTCCCAGGCGCAAACCGCCAGAGGCGACAGGCACTCAGGACATCTCGTCAGCAGCCACAGGAAAAGCCAGCCAGGAAGACGAAACAGCTCATGTCAGGAAGGTGTCTGGTCTCCACCCAGCCCGAGAGAAGCTATGTGAAAGTTTTAGGTCACTGGCGTTTGTCTGTACCACAGGCGCCATTGCCAAGGGGCTTTCCACATGAAGAAACCGATTTTTGCATATATCATTAAATGAATTTCTAACATGAGATTTTTCAGGAGATTCCAGATGTTGCTTTGATAAGAAATCAAATCTGAATTCTTAATGAAGTAGCAATTTAGTAATTTAATTTGTCTTATCCTGGTGCACTAGTTGGGGCAGAACCAATAAGATTTGGTGTGTGTGCAAACATGTATGTGTGTGTGCATACACATGAGTATTTGTGTGTATTCTAGTGTACTTGTGTTCAGAGGGACATGCACTCTACCTGCTTGTGTGGGGGTAAGGGGTAGAGTCACAGTACAGCCTTGGTGGTTATTCCCAGACTCTGTCCATCTTGGCTTTTTGTGTGGGTTTATGGGTCGCTCTGAGGTCCTCAGGCTCATTCACAAAGCACTTTACCAACCTAGCCACCTTCCCAGCTTCAGCAAGACTTATTTTCCTGCTAATGTGAAGTTTAATGTTTGGGTCACTTTTCCCTCAGGTCACATGAAGGGATGCTAATAAAATGTTAACCATCTGAGTAATTTCTAGAATATTCCCTAGCAACTGTCACCCATGTACACAAGCAGTCTGTGGTCAGATATGATGACTATCATTTCGATAATAGAAAATTTTAAAGCTATTTTTAGAAAATAGAGTAATTATGAAATGGATTAAAATATGTTAGACAGTGAAGTTCTAGAGAGTAAGGGTTAGAAACCTCCCTGTGGCCTGCAAAGTCTGAAACTCTTACTCTCTGTTCCTGGAAGAGAAAGTGTCCCAGCCCTGTTGTAGAGCACTTAAGATGCAGTAGTGGGGATGCATCTAAGAGCATAAAAAATTCAGTGTGGTGAGAAAGAAGAAAAGGCAAGATTCAAAAGGAGACACGCGGCGTGATCTACTATTTAATTAAATAGAAAGCATAGAATTATGGCCTGGTACACACTGCAAAGAAGGCAAGGAGGTACATAAGGTGGAAGGGAAGAAGGGAGGGAGGGAGAGAAGAAGGGAGGGAAGGAAGGAGGGAGGGAGGGAGGGAGGGAAGGAGAGATAGCTGGAGAGAGGGCAGGAGGGAGAGATGGAGGAAGAAAGGAAGGGAGGGAGGAAAGGTAGGAAGGAGGGAGGGAAGCAGAGTGGGAGAGAGAAAAGGAGAGGGAGGGAGAGAAGAAGAGAGGGAGAGAGAGGGGGAGAGGAGGGAGGGAAGAAGAGAGGGAGAGAGGGATGAAGGGGGACAGAGGGAGGGAGGGCAGGAAGGACGGAGGGAAGGAAGCAGAGAAGGAGGAAGGAGAGAGGGGGAGGGAGGGAGGAGAGAGGGGAGGAGGTGAGGAGAGAGGAGGAGGGAGGGAGGAAAGAAGGGACGTATTGGGAGGAAGGAAGCAACATTACTGGTGTATTTGGTGGTATTTATCACTTCCCTCCTTCCCTCCCACCTTATTTAAACTCTGTTTTATGGGTCAGGCATGTAGCTCAGTTGGTTGAGTGTGTGCATGGCATGAACAGTGACCAGGGTTCTGTCTGCAGCACCACGCAAACTGAATATGGTGACCCACACCTGGGATCCCTGTAGCTGGAGTTTTCTCTGTCCTGCCTGGTCCTGCTGGACCAGTTTCTCTCCTGCCCACTGGTCCCCACAACTGCTTCTAAAATAATCATTCAGAGGTTTAGTATGAATTATAATTGCTTGGCCGATGGCTCAGGCTTATTACTGGCTAGCTCTTACATTTAAATTAACCCATTTCTAATAACCTGTGCAACACGACGTGGCTGTGGGGCGTTACCTGTCCTCTAGTACATCTTGCTGCTCTTGCAGCTCACTGGCTTCTCTGTCGACCCCACCCTTCTTCACCTCTAGCTCTGCTTGGATTTCCTGCTTAGCTATATTCTGCCCTGTCATAAGTCAAAGCAACTTTGTTCACCAACCTATAAAAGCAACACATATTACAGCATACAGAAGGACATCCCATATCAGATCCCGGCACTTCAGAGGTACAGGCGGGAAAATCAAGCATTCGAGGTCATCCTGGGCGACAGAAGGAATTTAAGACCAGCCTGAGACTCAAGAGAATGACTCAAAAGCAAAGCAAAACAAAGGCCTTCTGTTATGTACAGTAAAGCTGTTCTATAATTGATTCAGAATTCTTAAAAATACAAGATAAAATTGAGCAAAAAGGAAGTATACCATCAGGAAGGAATGCTGCAAAGAGGCACAGCCTGGCAGCTATGCCAGGGCAGGATGCCTAACTTGAGCACCAAGCTCAGACTGGATTCAGGAAGGGGCAGCATGTTTAAATATGAGTGATATTTGCAACAGCCTCTTTCTTGTCAAGACAGACGGAGCAGGACCCCAGAGCAGAGCTGGGTCCCACAGCTCCGTGTGGCTCATCTTCGTGTGCCACACCTCCTCCAGCCACCACACCGCCGAGTCAAACTGGACCCAGGATGTCACCCACCTTTCAACTATATCCCAGCCTGTTTTGTGCCTCTGGTTCTGGAACAGAACTTCAGTCACTTGCCCAGAACAACCTTAAACTGACTCTGTAGTGGGGGCTGGCCAGAGGAAGATGTCTTTGGCCTTCAGATCTCTTGTCTGTTTCTACTTTTATATCCCTGGCATCTGTCACTGTTCCTGGGAGAAGCTGGCTGTTTATCCTACCTGGGTTGAGATAAATTCAAGACTCTATGTTCTTCCTGAGCTTAAAATATTGATTTGAAAAAAGAAATTGTTAGCTGTGCATAAGAAAAGTATACAACGACCATCTGGTGCTTCTCATCCCTGAAGTTTAGAAGGCGGCCGAACTCTCAAAGCCCACAGGACTGTGTGGAAGAATAGAAATAAGATAGTTGCATCCCTACGTGGAGGCACGTGCTAGGAGACATTTTAATGCCAAACAGGTCAATCAGGGCATAATTGCCTCTGATAGGCACTCTAGAAATCAGAAACATTCTTTACCTAGACCCGAGTGCCACTTCAAAAGATGACAGCCTTTCCTTCCTTTGAAAATATCAAAGACAATCAAAACCCTGAGTCCCAGGCTGAGCCTCAGAATCCAGCACCAGCGACGAGAGCAGAATGAAGACAGAAGCTGTCACAGGAGGACACAGCACGCAGCTGCTGGACGAAAGTCACAGACAAGTCCCTCTAAGTCTCAGTGAGGGCCTCATAGGGGGGACTTTCTACTCTGACTCTCAAACAGGCAAAGCTGGACTTAGAGACAGGTAGGGTAGAGTCACTTCTCTGGGCACATGGCCTTGCTATCCCTATGTAGGGTGCAGCCACCCCTCCCCATTGGGTTCATTTGAAATGCAAACAGCCCTAGGGCAAGATGATGTCATTAGATCAGGCATCGCTGCTTAATTAGAATATACACTGTTGGTTACTTGGCTGGGAGCAGAATCAAAGGTGAAGACCGTCATCAGACAGTGTCATTCCTCTGGGTGAGCTGTGGTCACTTGCATGTGTGTGCTACAGATGGCCTTGCCAGAGATAAACACACAGAGAATCCCAGTAAGTTTGAGCCTTCAGAGCTATGGGCACAGATCAGTGGTATCATAATTGCCATGTGTTTGGGGGTTTCAGTTTGAGCTGCGGCACTGGAAAAATAATTTAAGTTGTTGACTTAGTCTTACAACCCAGCTCTTGCAACATTGTCCTCAAAGAAGCTTAATTTCAAAAGTTCTGTCAAGTTGTGCATGGACGGACATATGCTCCTGTAATTTTAGAACTTGGGAGGCTGAGGCTGGTGGAGTGTGAGTTCAAGGCCAGCCTGGGTTACATGGCAAGAACCTGTTTCAAGGAACCAATGATAGGGACTGGGGTGATAGAGGGATGCTCAGTTTCCAAAGGGCTTGCCTTGCCAGCCTGAGCACCGCGGTCTAACCCTCAAAGACCTGTTGCTAAAACAGGCGTGGTAAACCACATGTGCAATTCTGGTGCTGGAGGGGCAAAAACAGGCAGATCCTTGTTGCTCTCTGTCCAGGCCAAAAACAAGACGGATAGTACCTGAGGACAATCACGTGATTGTATGTGTAAATACCCACATATGCACATGTATGCCCCTGCACACAGGACTAAACACATAATTGTGCACACAGATCCATACTAAAAACCCTCATAATAATGATGATGATGATTAAGTATATATGATCTGTCACTATGCTTCAAGATTTACTTATTTTAGTATGAGTGTTTGCCTGTGTATATATATATATATATGTGCTCCACTCACGTGCATTGCCTGGTGAGGCCAGAAGAGAATATTGGATCTCCTAGAACTGGGTCTATAGACAATTTTGAGCCACAACCTGGGTGTTAAGAACAGATGCAGGGGCCTCTGTAGGAGCAGCCAGTGCTCTTAACCTCTGAGCCAGCTCTCCAGCCCTAAACTTTTCACTGTGTTTTAGTTAAATGTGTAGTTTGTAGCAGCTACGTAATACCCATATGCAGATGTGTGTTATGACACACTGCCTATGACTGACTCAGTGTGTCTACGGGAGAATGCTTTATGGTAAGACCTCACATTGGGGTGACACGCCCATACTGGTGACTGGACATCTCTACTCCGCTCTCAGCAGAACCCATCACATGGCCACTCACTCCTTCCCTCCCCCTCCTCAGCAGCCACTAATTGCTTCTGTTTTTCTAGAAGTTTCCATTTTAAGGGCATTATGCAAATGAAGGTACACACACAGGCCTTAGGAGTTGTGGTTTTTCTACACAGAGTAGTTCCCTCCACGTTCATGCAAGTTGTATCCAGAGCTTGTAAGTTTGTGTTGCTGAGTAATACCCGGTAGTATAAAAGCAGCCACAGTTTGTTTGAACTCTTGTTCACGGATGACCTGGGTTGTTTCCACCACAGAGGGAGCTGCTCTCCGCATTCACTGACAGGACATGGTGTGAACTCATGCTTTCAGTTTTGTCCAGAAGAAATGCTTTGGAGTATGATGGCTGGCTGTGTGGCCGAGGCGTGCTCAATTTTATAAGAAATAGCCAAACCATGTTTCAGAGTGGCCCCATTGTCTTGCCATTCCCAGATTTGGTATATGGTATGCTGTGTTTCATGGTTAAAAAACGTCCTATGCCCTTTCACCTAGTGATCCCGTTGAGGGGAGAGTGCCTAAGGAGGCAGTTCCAAGTATGGAAAGGGACATCATTAAATTCTTTTGCATAGGCTACTGTCCGGCTGCTCAGAAAAACACAGGCTCAGTTAGAAATTATTTTGTACTTGAATCTAGGAAAACAAAAACAGTTAAAACTGTATTTGTGGAAAAGTATTGCCAAGAGGAAAAAGAGGAAACTGGTTTGTGTTTCTCGGGCAGCATCACTTCCAAGAAGTTGGTTTTGAGCCTGTGGTCAAGTTCTTCCCACCTCTGCACACACGCTTCAGGGAGACCTCAGAGAGCTCATCAGCACAATCTACTGGGTAGGGAGCCAGGACACAGAGCCAGGACTGGGGCCGCAGATGGACTGAGAGGCTCTGGGGCACCTCTATCCTGATGGTCAGAGATGGCCAGGCATGGAGGGACAGCAGGCACTGGGGACATGCCTTCTTTCTCACAGACCGTGGGCATGGAGTTCAGCTGCAGTGGGTGAAGGATTACAAATCCACATTCTTCAAGTACATACTTTAACCACAAAATTGCTTCTCGATAGGTATGCTTTATAAAGTTTTTACATAGCTTGGTGGGGGTATTTGTTTTTTATTTTCTTCTTATTATTATTAATTAGATTTATTCATTTATTTTACATCCCAACCTGTTTCCCCTCCCTCCTCTCCTTCTACCTCCCCATACCTCTCCTATACCATCCTCCCCTGAATCTACTCCCCTTCCGTTTCTCTTCAGAAAGAGGCAGGCCTCTCATGGGTGTCAACAAAGCATGCCTTATCAAGTTGAGGTAGGACAAAACTCCTCCCTTTGTGTTAAGGCTAGGCAAGGCAACCCAGTACACTGGAATAGGTTTCTGAAAGCAAACCAGAGGCTCAGAGACAGCCCCTGCTCCCTCTGCTAGGAATCCCACAAGTAGGACAAACTACATGACTGTCACACTTATGTAGAGGGCCTGGGTTGGTGTGGTAGAAGTGTCTGTATTCTGTCAGTTATGTTTTAAATAAACACTGATTGGCCAGTAGCCAGGCAGGAAGTATAGGTGGGACAACCAGATAGGAAGTAGAGGCGGGTCAATGAGAACAGGAGAATCCTGGGAAGGAAGAAGCCCATTGCTTCCCAGTCCTGTCCCAACCACAGAAGAAGGAAGATGTGATTGCCCCGCTGAAAAAGGTACCGGGCCATGTGGCTAACATAGATAAGAATAATGGGTTAATATAAGTTATAAGAGTTAATAAGAAGCCTGAGCTAATGGGCCAACCAGTTTATCATTAATATAGATTTCTGTGTGATTTCTTTGGGGCTAAACAGCTGTGGGACCTGGTGGGAGGACAGAAACCAGGCAGGACAGAAAACCTCACACAACAGAAGTCCCATGCAGGCTCCCCAGCTGCCGGTCCAGAGTCTGTGAGCTCCTATGAGCCTAGTTGTTTCTGTGTGTTCCCTTCTGGTGACCGTGAGCCATGTATGACTGTTTTACCTGCATGCATGCCTGTGCTCCACATGGGGAGGCCAGAAGAGGGCGTCATATCCTCTGCAACCTGGGTCCTCTGGATGAGCAGCCAGGGCTCTTAGTCACTGGGCAATCTCGCCAGTCTCAGTTTCATTGCTTTATGAAGAGAGAACAGAAACCTACCCAGTGCCATGGGGGTGCTTTATAACAACCCCTGGGTTTGGGGGGTGTGTGGGGCTTATTGATTTTATGCTGAGACCCAATACAGGACCCTTGGGCCCCTCACAGTGTGGCTAAGGAATCATACTACAGAAGGACCAATCTAATCAAATCTTAACTCCGAGTCCCCTCACTTAAAGGTGCCTCCTACAGGAGGAAAGAGCTCTTCCAACCTGGTGGGTAGTGGAGAGGTTTCCTAGGAAGCCTGGATGGGCTGTTGGGGAGCAGAGAGATGAGAGCCTCTTCCAAGACCACATGGCACAGAGAAACCATGGAGTCGTTTTGAAGAAGGGGATGGAGTGAGGACCTAAAAGTAGCTTCCACTCTCAGAGGCTTTTCCTGAGCCCACAAGATTCTGTTTATCTATCTGACACCTTCCTTTCCCTGAAGGAAAAGGAAAAAGCTATCTGTGTTTGGAGTGTGCCAGGCACTTACCTTGCCTCTGCGACCAGATGGCAGGGAGTGTGTCAGAGGAGGACACACAGTCTACCATGGCAGAGCAGTCATGGTGGTGGATACCTTTTAGTGTGGCAGAGTGGGGCATAGGCTTGCTGCCGTTTTAGGGCAGGAGAAAGCAAAGGGAATGGAGTCAGAAGTGGGGTGGTGTAGCACGATTAATAAAAACCCAGAGACAGATATTGAGGTTCGACCTGAAGACAAGAAAAATAAAACAGCCAGCCACTGGCTCTTATCTCTACCTCAGTCCGAAATGGCGATCCTGCCTCCAGGAATCTCAGAATGAGACTGTGCCTGAGAGCTGTCTCCTCCCGTCTTATATTCCTCTCTAGTGTTGGGATTAAAGGCGTGCACCACTACCACCCAGTTTCTATGGCAAACTAGTGTGGCTACTGGGATTAAAAGTGTGTCACCACTGCCTGGTCTGTAAGGCTGACCAGTATGACTGTTTTACTCTCTGATCTTCAGGCAAGTTTTATTTATTCAAATACAAATGAAATATCACCACAGGGTGGGGTTATAAGCTTTGGGCCATCTGCCACCAACCCACCAGGCCTCCTCTCCTACAACCCCCTCAAATGGTACCGCCAGCAGGGAGGAGAACATGTTCAAATATGTGAGCCAGCTGGGGCGTTTCAAACTCAGATTGTCACACAGCCTTCAAATAAAGCTGGGCCTGTGTAGGGGTGTCACTGGAGTGACAGAAGCATTGGCTTCTCTCTTGACTGGGACTTGCCTGATCAGGGTGTGAATTCCTTTTTTTTTTTTCTAGGCAGGCTCTCTACTTAGCTCTCTAGAACTATCCTGGAACTCACTCTGTAGATCAGGCTGGTTTTGAACTCACAGAGATCTGCTTGCCTCTGCTTCCTGAGTGCTGGTGCTAAGGGTATGTGCACCACCACCCGGAGGGTGTGAATTCCAATACATGTTTTCCTTAAGACACACCCAGAGCATAGAGCATTCTCAGCTCACTCCATGCACCAGGCACAGGCTAAGGAGTGAGCGTGAAGAGCTCTCGGCTCACAGAAGAGAGGGCTGTAGCAATCACATACATAAGCCGGGCACAAAAGAAATTAAACAAAACTCAGGTCCGGAAAGTGGTTGGAGATGCCCAGAAAGAGCCTGGCAAGGTGATGGGTAAGTGGAGCCCTGGAAGAAGCAGGGCTATAAGGAGAGCTGCCAGGGGCCCATTGTGTGATGATCTGAACACTACCATCTGCAGAGGAACTGGTGTGTCTCTCCAGCCATGTCTGCACTAGGTCTGCACCTGTCTGCCTGTCCTCACCTCTGCCTGCAGCAAAGCCCCATAGGGTGACTTAGTCTTTCCCACTCTGTCATGTTTGCTGCCTGACATGGCATTCCTTATAGTGTAGGCTTTTCTTTTGGAAAAGTGGGTCAGTGCAGATAAAATCACAGCTAACAGATCAGTGCAGAGCTGGCCATGGCAAAGGGGTCAGTGCAGAACTGGCCATGGCTAGGGAGGTCAGTGCAGAGATGGCCACGGCTAATGAGTCAGTGCAGAACTGGCCACGGCTAATGAGTCAGTACAGAGCTGGCCATGGCTAGGGAGGTCAGTGCAGAGCTGGCCATGGCTAATGAGTCAGTGCAGAGTTGGCCATGGCTAATGGGTCATGCGGGCATCTCCTAACAGCACCAGAACCTGACGACTGAGTGCTGGAACACACCAGCTGCCTGTGAGCACGTTCTACACACAAACCACAGAAGTCACCAGTTTATATCACCCCTTGAGGGGCTTGTAGACTCCTTTCTGCATGAGGCATCATGGACTCACTAAGAGGCATGGCAAAAGAGTGGCCACCAGCATGAACAGCAGCAAATCTGTGATCTCACATGGCCACCCACACCCACTAATGCCACCCATACCTGCTAATGATCACCCATGCCCACCATGCCTACTGATGCCTGCCATACCCACTGTGCCCACTGATGCCCACCTAAGCCCAAGCACGAATGCCCATGTGTACTCATGCTCAACTATGCTCACCCATGCCCGCTCACCCATACCCACAGTGGCTTGGTCCTGGGGCTCAGCCTTGGTCCAGAGTTGTCAAAGTCTGTCTCCTGGAAGGAATACAGGAAACACAAGGGGACAAAGACTTTAAGAAGCCATATGATGCTAAGCTTCCTTGTGGCTTAGGTCCTTGCAAGGGCTAGCCAGTTTGTGCCACCTACTGGGAGTCAGAAGAGAAATACAGATGACACCTACTGCCCTGTAAGAGAACAGAACCCCATGCCAGGTTTCTTTCATTGATAGCACTTCATGAAGCCAAATGAAGACTTCATGACCTTGAAGTTGGCTTCCTACTCTATGTCCTGCATGAGTTAGGGACATTTCTGTCTGGACAGTCAACAAGGGTCATAAAAAAACAACTCTGCTGATACGAAAGGGATGATTGGTACAAGTCTAAAAGTTAGACTGTTGAACACTTTCTTCTTTCCCCTCAGTGGCTCACTGTGGTGGTTTGAAGAGGAACGGCCCCCATACGCTCATACATTTGAATACTTAGTCAATGGGGAGTGGCACTCTTTGAAAGGATTGGAAGGATTAAGAAGTGTGGCCTTGTTGGAGGAAGTATATCACTGAAGGTAGACTTAGAGGTTTAAAAAAATCCATGCGAAGCTCATTCTCTCTCTCTTTCTCCCTTCCCCTCCCCCTCTCCTTCTCCCCAGTCCCCACCCCCTTCTCTCTCTGGACTGTGATGTAGCCCGCAGTTACTTCTTTAGCATCATGTGTGCCACCATGCTTCCTGCCCTGTTGATAATGGACGCAGTCTGTGAAAACCTAAGCAAGCCCCAGAAAAACTGCTCTTTCACAAGAGTTGCCTTGGTCATGGCGTCTCTTCACAGAAATAGAACAGTGACTAAGGCACTCACACCCTGCCCTTATCCGCTATCCATGGCCTTATCTGCACTGACTCCCTAGCTGTGGCCATATTGACACTGATCTATCAGCAATGGTCAGATCTGTGCTGACCCACTAGCCATGAAAAACTCTGCTCTGCCCCACCTCTGGGTCAGGCATGATTCATTTCTCTTCCACTTTTTAGCCAGGTGACGTGTGCCTGTGTCTCCCCACTCTCTGATCATAAGACTAACATATAATGATCTGCCTAACATTCTAGATGAAGGGAGACACTTGTAGTCTATGAACCCTAAGTGGGGTTTACCCTCTGAGTCTATTAGATAAGAAAGAAGGAAAGGATAAACCTACAGGAATTCCAAGGATTAATGGGAATTATAAGACCAGAGCTACATATGTGGTTATTATAATAACTTTTGAACCCACATCTAAGGTTGCCACCCCCTTTCAAAATGGCATTGTGTCAGCATCACTACCATCCTGTGTATACCTATCAAAGGCAGCATCAATGAGACATCCTTGCACATAGCCTGTGCTGGATTCTACATGGGCAAATCCCCCTCTCCCAGTTCTACATCTATTGTTTGAGAGGCAATGTATAAGGAATGAACTGTATAAAGAATAAAAATAATGTATAAGGAATAAAATGTATAAGGAATAAAATGTATAAGGAATAAAAATAAAAGCCACCAGGAAAAAGTTGTAAGTATGCCCGCATGACCCATGGTTCAGTCTTGAACAATACTCATTAGCGCGTGGGATCTGTGGTACCTTGGGTTCCTGGACACCGCACTAAGCCAGAGGAAGACTTGTGCTCACCTTGGAGATAGGATGAGAAGCAGGATCAAGATGAAAGGCAGATTGCCTGCTGCCTGGACATGGAAATTGCCCACAATTTAACTGCTCTCCATGGTGTATGCTCGGAAGCGCCAGCCCACTCACAAATGACAATCGAATAAAGAGTTTTAAACAAGCATTTTCTAGAATGTTGACTTACTGGGGGAGAAAAAGTATCCTTGTATCTTGTCGAATGATTGTGGCACCTGTAAAATGGTAAGGTCATTTTTCTGCTGAAATGTCAGGGTGAGATTTTTAAATAGATTCCTGGTGCAGTTTTAATAATGTCGAGGTTAAAGATAAGGGGAGAAAGTATTTAACAAGGAATGTATAGCAAAAATATTACTGTTTCGAGCAAGAGGCGAAGGAGCCTCTCATTTTGTCAGAGCGGCACAGGACCGCGCATGTTGCTGAGGGTTTGTAATTACTGTTTTCATAATTAATAATGATCCATTCCATGGCTCCAGGCTGGGGGACCCTGTTTTGACCTTCCCACTGTACTTGGTGAAATTGGTCCCCTGGGACATAGGGGAGGGAAAGATACAGTTTGTATGTACATTCTGCGACGTGAAAACCGTGGGTCCGGTGTGTGGCAGACCTTCTTCCTGTCATCCACCCACACTCCCCTGGGGAGACCCCCATGAATCAAAACCTCCAGGGGTCAGGCCTGCATCAAATGACCATCTTGGTTCATGGATGCAGGTTGCTATTGGAAACCTGTGGAGCCATAGAAAAGTCTTCGCTCCTGGAATCTGGGCTGTGAATAGAGCCTCGTACTGGGAGCAGAAGTTTCTAGAAGTACCCAGAAATCTCCAGGTGCTGAGTGATAGCCGGGTTCTATTGGAATTGGAGTCACTTTCTGGCTGATTGTCTTTTCAACCCAACGTGAAAGCTTTTGCCAGCATGCGTTGTTATCAGAGGCAATTAAGGGAGAGGATTATTTCTCCTGCATGAGTGGAAGGAAGACTCGGGATTGCAAACAACTACATGCTGCCCATGAACCCCTCGCTTTGCTTTCTCTTAACCACTCAAGAATAAATCTTCATGTGAGCCTGGCATTTCATTGGCCATTTCTTCATAGGGAGGCTGGAGAGAGCTCTAACCCTCCGGCTCCTTCCTCCTTCTTCCTGTCCTAGTGAGAAGTTTCTAGCCATACTCTCCCTTGGGTATGTCTGCATTCTCAAGCATCCTTTAGCTTTGAAAAGGGTTATATAAGCATCTTGTTTGGTCATAGCATCCCCTTGATGGAAGGGGGCTCTCGAGTGAGTCAGTTTGACCTTCCTACTGTATTTTGTGAAATTGGTCTTCTGGGACATTGCAGAGAGAAAGGGACAGTGCAAATGTACCCTCTACAAGGGTGTCAAATCCCTGTTCTTCCCACCATCTACCCACACTTTCCTGGGGGACCCCCATGAATCAAAGCCTCCAAAGTCAGCCACCAAACTGGCTTGAGTTGACTGCCACTTAATAGCCCAGCTATCCAAGTATGAGAGCCTCAGTCAGGAGACCAGAGAACCCTTAGATCACAGCTCATCCTGACCAACTCTACATAAGTCTGCCTGTAAGGGGTTTGGGACTCAGATGTGGACCTGCCTTCTCCAGGAGACCTCTGTAATAAACGAGGACCCCAAGAGCATAGGTGCCCACCACATACACCTGTTTTGTTCCTCCTATCTGGCTATCACCTATCCATATGTCTCTGTCCCCCACCTCTGTGACCAGTCCTTCACTGTCATTACCAGGTTCATAGGTTTAGAAGCAAGCACTATGATGTAAATGCTCATCTAGGAGTTAAGTTTATGGAACACTGTGGGTCAGAGGTCTGTCATCCTTCACCAGTCTTTGCCAGTTGCTCCCTATCATCCCAGCCACGACTCACATAAAACCCAGGAGTGTTTCTGATGCTCAGATGATGAGGAAGGAGGGCAAGGAGTATCTCCTTTGTGGTTTTGATGGGAAAATTCTTTAAAGTTGGTGGCTTTTAATTTTGTATATGTATATATATTTGAGTATGTGTGTGTATGTGTTTGTGAACTTGTATTGCAGGTATGAAATTGGAGTTACAGGTAGTTGTAAGCCACCAACATCATCCTGGGAACCAAACTCTGCTCTTCTGAAATGACTTAACCCTTGAGTCATTTCTCTGGCTCCTTACCTGCATAGTCTTAATTACTCCTGGGTTTCCATGTTACCCCACTTAATTCTCACCTGAGTCCCCTCCCCTCTGCATAGCTTACTCATATCTTATGTTCATTTTCCCATAAATCATTTGTTTTATTCACCTTCTGACCCTGTGGGACCTGCCCCAAATGCCTTGGGTCCCATCTCCCTAGGCTATGTGCCCTGTTATACTGGGCTTCCATCTTGTACCCTTGACTTTTGATGTGAGATGCCCCTCTTATGCTTTGAATATATTTTATTGCCATTGGTCAATAAAGAAGCTGCTTTGACCTATGTCAGGGCAGAGTATAGCCAGAAGGAAAATCCAAGCAGAGAGAGATGGAAGGAAAAGAAGGTTGAATTAAGGGAGTTGTCAGCAGCGCCAGAGAAGCAAGATATGAGATAACAAGCCACAAGCCTCATGGTAAAATATAGAACAATTGAAATGGGTTAATTTAAGCTGTAAGAGCTAGTTAATAATAAGCCTGAGCTAATAGGCAAAACAGTTTGTAATTAATATTAAGCCTCTGAGTGGTATTTGAGAACTAGTGGGTGGGAGAGAAGCCTCCAGTTACAGTTTGTTTGTGCTGTTTTGTATTGAACAGATGTTTTCAGTATCAACAGGGTGAGTTTAATAGGTGCTTGCTTCATGGTTAGTAGCTTGTGAGTCTACATCAAGGAGTTTGTTTCTATTCAAAGTTGCAAAAAGTATAACCATCTCTACACATTTTATTACTCTACCTTTTGACATATGAGTCTATAATCAGTGTGTAATTTTCTTCTAGGAACAGGACATGCAGATGTCACGGTGACACGTAAAGTGGGTGAGCAGACACACCGCGACCACTCGGGATGTCTCTTCACTCATAGACACGTGTGTTTCGATCCCCCCTTTTATTATTCCAACCGTCTGTTTATCCTTGATCTCATCCCTCCTACTTCCACTAAAGGTCTGCCTTTACGCAATCAGTAGCAAACAAGGTGTCTTTCTGGAGAGCGACTGCCACCATTTTGAAATAATGAGTGATAATCAGTGTGGAGAATTCATGATGTTAGAAACAATTTCCTTTTATTTCTAACTTTCCAAGAAGTTTTAAAGCAGAGTCATCCGGATGTCAAATCATATCCCATGATGCTGTGTAGCTGTTGATGTGACTGTCCTTAGGCCTGTATCCTCTTTTTGTAGGATTTCTTTTTTTTTTAATTACTTGGGCATGTGTGCATCTCTGTGTTGGTGTGCACATGTGTGAATACAGAAGATGGCTTCAAATTCCCTGATACTGGAGTTAGAGGTGGCTGTGAGCCACCAGACCTGGATGCCAGGAACCAAACTCAGGTCCTTTGCAAGAACACTATATGCTCTTAACCATCACACCATCTCTCTAGCCTGACCTGGGTTTTTAATGTAAAATATCAAATTTTATGTGAGCTTTGCTACACATGACCATAGTCAGCCTGCTGGTGTTTAGTTTCATATCCTACATTTCTGATCCAAGGTAAATTGAGGTGTTTTCAGCCATTGTTGTATCAATTTCACCCTTTACTCTTAACTTTCTCTTTCTATGGAGTCTTTACAGAAGATGATGATTCTTCTGTAGCTGCTGTGTTTGCAAGGCTGTGCTGCGTCAGTAAGAAAAGAAAGAGGTCTCTCAGGGATTCACTTCCACCCCTAGCCTAGCCTTTGGTTTTGCTGCCAGCGCGAGAAGCACCGGAGAGTGGAGCAGCTGAAATGGCCAAGGAAGATTTTCTGCTGAGCTCCCCATGGACAGGTGTCTGCCAAGGTGGGAGCCAAGTCTGCAGCAGGTCCTACCCTACTGACAATAGTCTCTTGAATTTCAGCCGATGTTCATGGCACCCTAGGACTAATCAACGGATTAAACTAAGCCAAGATGTCCTTCTCCAAGCTCAGTATGAAATTCACATAGCCAGCCAGACAACAGTAAATATACTGCAGACTCAGATCTTCAGTCAGGATATCCAAACACCATAAAAGAACATGAAAACAAATCATAGATGAAAGATTAATATACCCTTAGAAAACAGCTAAAATTCAATCAAAACATCTGAAAGGAAAGGTAGACTCAGGGACTCTTGTTTGAAAACTGGATAGTTTCGTGGCTGTCAATTGTTTATTCTTACTCATTCTTGGCCTTAGTCATAGGACAGAATGAAGCTGATGAGGCAATGTCTTGAAAACAGGGCATTAGCTGGACTTCAAGTCCAGGCCTGAAATGAGAGTAAAGAATAGGTGAAGAAAAGTCTGCAGAGAGAAACTCAGTCCAAATAGAAAGTTGTTCTCCCCAGACCATCCAGGGAAAGGCTTACTTTACTGTTGCTGTAATAAAACACCTGACACAGGCAATTTAAGGCAAAGGGGTTTGTTTTGACTCTCAGTTCAAGGATGCAGTGTATGCGGGACAGGAAGTCCTGGTGGCAGGGGCTTTGGATGGCTGGTCACCGTACTTCTATTGACAAAAAGCAGAGTGTGAATCATGATTCTGCTCACTTGACTCTCATAGTTTTATGTAGTCTAAGATTCTAGCCTAGGGAATGGTGCCACCCACAGTGGGCAGGTCTTCTCCCTTCAGTTAATCAGGCCTGCCTCCCACATGGTTCTAGATCTCATCAAAATGACAACTGAGGTGATCAAAGTCAGCATTTAAACATTACTGATTTCTTTGGCCATTTTAAGGGGATCTTTAAAAAATTCTTTTATTTTCTTTATAATTACTTTCTGTGACAAGAAGGAAAGGGATCAAAGGGTAATTGAAACATTGCTTTAAAAAATCAGAATTCAATGAAATCTTAGTCATTGTGCCTGACTCAGCCAGTCTATTCTGGTAGGAAAGGTGTCGTCTTGGCTTGACTCTGTGGTTGACTGAAGCACACCTTGAAAGAAGTTTCCTTGCAACCGTGGAGCATTACGTTTGTCTTATTTGTGAGAGAAGTTTCTGCAGGTGAGCGTTAGGAGCTCCGGAAGAGAGCCCATTGCAGAGGACCTGCCTAGCATCATCTCAGGTTGAGCCCTACCAGCACAGAAAGGCTGTGCTGTGAATCCAATCTCAGGGTCCTTATTTAAAAAAATAAAAAATAAAAAAGAGGGCTCTGCACTCATAGATGAGGCTACAAGAAGAAAATGCTCTGAGATGTCAGAGTCAAAAGAGCAGGGAGGAGCCTCACCAGAAGGTCCTGGGGATCGGCCTTGTGGATCACATCAGCTTGTCTGCCTTCCAGGATGGCAGGAGAAGGCAGTTCTGTTCTTCGAAGCCACCAACTGGCAATCATGTTCTATGGAAGCCCCAGGACGATGACTTAGGTCCCATGTTGTTTCAGGTTGCTACCTGTGGGTGACAAGGAGTCAGGCGGTGTGTCACTGAATTCTGTTGGCAGACTGAAAACAAAAATAAAACAAAGAAAAATCTGATAGCCTGAGTCAAGGGAAGATTGCTAGCAAGGGGCCATGCTAGGAGTGTGCTGAGTTCCGAGCCTGAGCCAAGAAATGAGGAGCACGAAGCACAGAGAAGCCAGCCTGCTAGCCCCAGCAGGATGGCGGACTCATGAGGCACCGCAGTGGCCAGTCTTTCTTTTCACCCTTTTAAGGTGGGTTCTGAAAAAAATCAAACTCAGAGCCTCATGCTTTCAAGGTAGCACCTTAACAACTGAGCCACCACTCCACCCCACCACTGAGCTTCTAAACTCCCTCCAAAATCACATCAAACATGAAGTTCCATGCGTTTCCCCAGGGGCCACATTCCAGGTAAAGTATGTTCTTGGCATGAGGGCCCCTTCACATTTCCACTCTAAACCCAGAGCCTCGTTGTCAATCTCAGGTTTAAGTGAACACACACACACACACACACACACACACACACACACACACACTTGCTCTTCTAGGTCAAGTGACCCTCTCTTACAGAAAGGTGTGCTGACCTCAGCTGTCACTATGGTTCCATTAGGCAATATTGCCTTAGTTCCCAGCAACAAGCCGGAAACATGTCCAGCTCTTCTAAGCCTGGAACATTGTCTCTACACAAGGATGCAAAGGTTAAATTTGTGCGTTTGACTGGCGTGAGAAATGCTCAAAATTTCCTGTATGTGTCTATGAGGGTGTTCCCAGAAACACTCAGCAGTCAGTGAACTATGAGAACTCCTGCCTGGAAGGTTGGAAGAACTACCCAAGACACTGGGTCCCCCACGGAGCAAAAATGGAGGAGGTAGAGGCCCACTGAGCTAGTTACTTTGCTGACAGAAGTAACTTCAAGAAGAAAGAATTTACTGGGGGCTCACAGCTAGAGAAGTCACAGGAGAAGTGTGGAAGTTTATGGCAGTGGGAGACTCCTGTTCTCATTGCTCTACCTAAAATTCCTGCCTGGTTTCCCTGCCTATACTTCCTGCCTGGCTACTGGTCAATCAACATTTTATTAAGCAAGCACAAGAAACAAATCTTTAGAGGGTAAAACCATTCTCCCACAGCACTTCCTCCCTTATTTTTCAAAACAAGAACTCTGAATCGAGTCTCCCTTGTTTAGCTTTCTTCCTGACCATTATCCATAACACCTTGTAACCAACATTCTAAACAAAGGCAAACATCCATAATTCATTTTTAGGGAATGTGGCTGTAGTTTTCCAGGATACTTCCTGCTGATTGGGGGCACTTATAATCTTATGGGGACCTAAAGAAAATTTTGAATTATGGTCAAGTCCTAAATGGACTATTCTATGAGCCTTGATCATCTCAGGCAGCATCTTGAAACTGTTCTGGATGTAGAACTCAGACATCTGGGCCGTTCCTCCTACTGGAGATTTCTCAGGTGGTCTTCCTTGATCAAACCTGATTTTTCTTAACTCAGATTGAATCTACAGCTTTTCATTTCTGGTAGAAACAAAAGCAAAACCTCTTATCCAAAGTAACATATCTTTTGACTTATATTTTAAAGTCAAGGCATTTTCAAAATATATATGTTGGATTAATTCAGCACCATTTATAATCAAATGGCTTCTAGCAGCTGTTGCTCCTTCCTCAGCATTCAAACAATTCAAAGAGAACATAATAACATAGAGTATCCAGATTCTCTGTGTGTTTTCCATCTTTACATGGTTTTATTTTAAATTCTATTTCTTTTATTTTTACTTTTAATTTTTGGCTTTTTGAGACTAGGTTTCTCTGTGTATCTTCTGCTGTCCTGGCACTCACTCTGTAGACCAGGTTGTCCTTGAACTCACAGAGATCCACCTGCGTCTGCCTCCCAAGTGCCGGAATTAAAGGTGCGTGCCACCACATCCAGGTATTCTCTTTCTTTCTTTTTAATTTTAAGGACTTTGCCCTTTTCCTTTTCTCTCCCAAGCCTACACATATTTTTAAATACACTGTAAACGATTTAGCGGTTTACTTCATCTGAATCTATCTATACTGTATATCTCTTTTTTCTGACCACATGAGTCTTTAATTTGTGGCTAGGATTAAAGCCATGGGCTTTGACAGCTGGATCCAGCCCATTTCTTAGCTTTCTGAGAGTCTAGCCTCATGGCAGAGGTACTGGACAGAGCCATGTTTATTGCTACAATTCTATGGCGCTTCAAGGTCCCTGCCACCACCAAGAAGCATGGTGTTTGATGATAAACACCATCAAAGTATTTCATGGCAGGGCCTCTTAAAAGAGCTGCAAGGTTTTGCAGCTAAAGCTGAGTCAGGAAGCCTCTCTTAAATGAGATGTGCTTATCTCTAGCAAATTGAGCCCGCTTGAGAAAGTGCTGCTATCAACAAGCCATGCTTAACTCTATTCTTTTCTGTCTAAAATTATTTCCCAAGCTCTTTCAGGCTTTATATGGATACAGTTGTCTATGTGAGCACCATTTGTTGACCAAGGTTCCTATCCTGCCAGGTCCCACAGTTGTTCAGTCACAAAGAAACACACAGAGGTCTACATTAATCATAAACTGGTTGGCCTATTAGCTCAGGCTTCTTATTAACTCTTATAAATTATATTAACTCACAATTCTTGTCTGTGTTAGCCACATGGCTTGGTACCTTTTTCAGCAAAGCAGGCACACCTTGCTTCCTCTGTATCTGGAAGAGGACTACAGAATGAGCTTTTTCTCTTCCCAGAATTCTCCTGTTCTCATTGCCCTGCCTCTACTTTCTGCCTGGCTACTGGACAATCAGCATTTTGTTAAACAAGTACAAGAAACAAACCTTTACAGGGTAAAACCATTGTCCCACAGCACAGCTGGGCCCCACCACTACCCCAAACAGCACCACCAGCACCACCATTGTTCAAACACATGAGCCTGGGGGTCATTCAATGTTTGCACAGCACCTGCCAGGTATGCAAACTGGGCTCCCCCTGAGCAGTGCAACTGCAGCAGACACCACCATGGACATCAGATTTCAGGATTATTATTGGCCTTTAAATGTGAATGCACAACAGCAGTGCTCCGGGGACTAGGTCTTCAGTCTTAGATCTGGGCTGCATCAGTGATCCATCCTTGTTTGAGGCTTCCATCTTCTTGGACTTCTCTGGGTCTCTAGCCTTTACAGGTAGGCACTGTGGTACAACCAAGTCTCCAACTGTATAAAATAATTCAATGAAATCCAAATGTGTGCATGTGCGCGCACACACACACACACACACACACACACACACACACACACGTCTTTTTGCTAACCAGTGGAGTGTCCCATGACTGAGCATTCCCTCAAGTTAAACTGTCTTTACTCAAAGCAAACATAAGTAGATTGTGTGATTCAGAACTTTTCAGACAGGATGCCTTTCATGACAGCACCTCTCAGAAAAGTATTTCAATCAGAATGGAAGACACCCATGACCTCCTTGGCCAACGTGCAGCTGCCTTCTGCACCCATCAATACGTGGAGGCCAAAGGGAACATCTTTACCAAAGGGAAAACAGTCAGCTCCCCTACCCCCGGCAAGCCATTTAGACTTTGCATTTATCTGTATCAGTGAGGAGCCAGATCCTTGTTAGCTGGCTCCACAGTGACAGTGGTGTTTGTTTCTTCCCCGACGCTCCTAGTTCAAGGTGAAGATGATTAATGTGTTGCCGAAGGAATTGTACAGTAAGCTTTTCTGATCACTGTCCCCTGAGCCACCCGTGTAACTGTTCATAGTCACAGCCAAGGCTATTGATGAATAGTTTCATGACTCATTTGGGCAGATCCGTGAGGCCAATTACTTCATACAGTGGCATTCCATCACAGTCCTCTTCGATCTCAGAGTCTGGCTCATCGATTCAAGTTTGCTGAGGAAAGCAAGTGCTACAGTCAGATCTGCAACCCTGATGGCTGCATCTGGATTTCCGCCATGGTGTTTCCTGACGCCTGGTTGTGTTTCCTTGCCCTGTTTAATTACCCTGTCTCAAGATGGAGGCGAGGGCCAGCAACCTGACAGGGAATGGCACACCACAGAATCTGTGGTCTTCTGCTACTGATAGGATTCTCCTTTTCCATTGCATAGGTTGAATGTTGATTGCTGACATAATTCATGCATCATTTGATCCCTTGGTAGAGGGTAGTTCAATTACAATTTCAGGTTGAGAAAATACACATAAGTACTTAATTTTTATTTTTGTGGCTTAAATGCAATAGAACTGTGTTTTGCTTCATTCCATAGATGATGCATTGTGTTATTAACAAGAGACAGATTTTAACGCTTCTTCGGGGTATGTAATTCCACACACACGCGTAACTGGAAAATTATGTATAAATAAATATGCTTTAAACGATGTGCCTTGCACAGTCCACTCTCTGGTCACCTCACACTGGTGCATAATTAACAGAGAGATGCACTCATTTGACTGCTGCCCAAGGGCAGTTCATTCCAGCTCAGAGACCCATTTGCCTTGTGACATTTGATGACTTTTCTGTCACTGGGATTCAGAGCAGTGATGCTGGGAAAGGAGTTGGCAATGGAGGAAGGGCAGGTTCCACATCTGCCCAGCATCCTCTGGTATGGACAGGACTGTCCTTGGAATCAGAGTTGTTTGGTTGGGTGGCAGAGGGAGCTCTAGCACATACAACAAGAGCTAAAGAAATGTTATAATCATAAGCTGATTCCATTCTAAGAATTATAAATTACAAAAGCAAACATGAAGATAGCACAGCGTCCCTACATAACCCATATTCATGTCACTCTGTCATTTTTACAAGTCATAGGAACCTCATCTGTTATGAGAACTTACTCAGGCAGAACACAATGGTTCATTTCTTTTAGTGGAACTGAGTTGGGTGCCAATCATACAGCCATTTTGGACATAGATACCACCCAAAAAGAAACATGGTAATGCCTCTTGCCACATGTCCTCCATCCTAGGCCACCATTAGTCTGTGCTCTGCCTGTACGGATCACCTGTTCTGAACAGGTCATGTGACACACAGCACACAGTCCCTGCGGCCAGCTTCCTCATGGAACACCACGTTTTCCAGGTACATTTCAGCGCATATCATTGCCCAGTCCTTCTTGCCACCATGCTGCTTTCCAGCACGGGACAGGGACACATTCTGTCTAAGACGTTCGCCCTGTGTTTTCCCTAGGAGCTATTGTGCAAAATGACAGTAGTGGACCTTAGGGCAGAAGCTATATAGAAATGTCGAAGATCTGTCACTGTTGCCGACGTGGGTTTCAGAGGATGTGCTAGGGGGCTCTTTTCTCCAACTCTTCATGATCACTGTTATCTTTCTTTTACCTTTTATTTGCTAATTGCTAATTTCATACATGAGTGCAATGTATTTAGATCATTTATACCTCTCCTTTCTCCTTCAACTTCTCCAGGCCCACCCACAGCCCGCTCACAACCTCATTCCCTCCTTACCTTTTCCTCCCCCTCCTTCTTTATAATCCTGAGAGGATCCAATTAATGCTGTCAGTATTGTGCATAGGTGTAGGACACCACCCACTGGGGCATGAGTAATCTACCCAGACCCACACTGCCAAGGAAAACTGACTCTCCCTCCCCCAGAGGTCAGTGCTGAGAGCTGCTCGGGCTTGGGTTTTGTTTCCAGGCTTGCTCACTTTGAATCAACGCACTTTTTATTCTTTACGTAAGAGTCTTTTATACATGTCCATGTCCTTCATCAGTTATGCGAGCTGCATTTTCTCCATTCTATGAGTTTCTACTTTCTTGATATTGTTGGGCTTCGGAGCATAAGGACTTAGTAGGAAGTCCAGTCTGCCTGTTTTCCCTTCTTTGTTTTCAGTTCCGAGATGCTGATCACACCCGTGCTTCCCTCTAAGCCATTATCCTGGTGTCTGTAGGGTTTATATTTAGGTCTTTCACCCAGTTTAAGTTAGCGCTGTATGTGGTGGAAGTGACCTGGTGGTGACGAGGAGAGTATGAAGAGACAGTGGTGTCTCTCAGTCTGGCTATCAGGCACGTGGGAATTTCCCCAGTTTCATGTGGAGAGAAGGAAAAGGCCCCAGCTGGGAGGGGGCAGACATGTCTCCTGGAAAGATTCCACAAAGTTCCAACAACTTGTCAGACAACCTTTCAGGACAAGACTGAAGCCCAGGCATGATGGGTTAGTGATGGGTAGAACGACACCCTGACCAGGACTTTATAAATGTGGATCCCCTTGGCCCCCTATTTAAACGCTGGCCTCATCTTAGGAAGCTAGAGATGGATTTAGAGTGGGTCTCTGCATTTTCTTGTCTCTCTTCCCAAAGTGGTCACATTGAATAAATCTTTTTATGTATTTTACTATGAATTTGACCATTTCAATTGGCATGAAAATGGGTTATACATAAGCGATCTTTTAATTTGTTCTAGTTCTTTTTAAATTCTAATTTTTTAACTAGTTTATGTGTTAATTCATATCCATTGCTTTAGGAAAACACCTGAAGCTGGGGGTCTATAAAGAATGATGTTTGCTAGCTCATTGTTTGGAGTTTAAAAGTCCAAGACCAAGAGCAGACTGAGCAGTCCCATCCATGGTCTTATGTTAGGCGCATGTGGTAAGAGATCCTGTAATAGTGCTGGAGACATCAAGAGACAGGAAGCCAGAAAGGACTTGGAGTTATTTGGAGAGAGGTAATGAACTTGACAAGAGAGCTACCCCAATCCCTTCTGTAGGTCTGACTTCAGTGACCTAAGAATCTTCTAGTAGGCCCCACGTGACACAGCCCACAGTTGTCTGAGGGAGTCATATTTGGGTGATTGCCTCCGTCAAACTGGCATGTGGGAATGTATGTGGGG
This sequence comes from Ondatra zibethicus, assembly GCA_004026605.1. Lineage (NCBI taxonomy): Eukaryota > Metazoa > Chordata > Mammalia > Rodentia > Cricetidae > Ondatra > Ondatra zibethicus. The sequence goes on along the minus strand of PVIU01001353.1, from coordinate 66,564 downwards.
CATTTTCTTGATTGCTAATGGATATAGAAGGGTCCAGCACACTGTCGGTGAAGCCGCCACTGGGCAGGTGTGCCTGGGCTGCGTAAGAAAGGGGACTGACCACAAGGCAAAGACAAAGAGCCAGCTAGTGGCATTCCACCATGGTTTCTACCTCAACTACAGCCTCAAGCATGAACGGAGACTGCTCGTTCATTTCCTGGCCACCCAGACCCGAATAATCATGTAGGAACTATTTTAGTTCCAATGCTGTTTGGCCAATAGCTTAGGTGTATAGTTCTCATATCTTAAATTAACCCACTTCTATTAATCTATGTATCACCACAAATCTGTGGCCTACCAGATTCTGGCAGTGCCTTTCTCCTTTGGCAGCTACATTGTATCTTCTTAACTCTGCCTACTCTGTCTATATATTTCTGTCTGGATTTCCTGCCTGACTTTACTCTACTAAGCCATTGACCAAAACAGCTTTATTCATTAACCAGTAAAAGCAATACATATACAGAAGGACCTCCCACATCATTTCCCATTTTTTAAAATTATTTATTATGCAGTGGTCTGCCTGTATTCTGCCTGCAGGCCAGAAGAGGGCACCAAGTCTCATTACAGGTGGCTGTAAGCCATCATGTAGTTGCTGGGAATTGAACTCAGGACCTCTGGAAGAGCAGTCAGTGTTTTTACTTTAACATAGTAAAATTACATATACCAAAACAGGTATCAAGCAAGAATTACAGTTACAATATTTCTTTATGAGTCTAAAATTTGGTATCTAATTTATCTTTTGTCTTAAATAAGGAAAACTATTTGTCTTTAACTCCATTAAAGACCCCAGAAGGACATAATATTATCTAAGTAAACAGGAAGTGCACTGCAAGCAACTTCAAAAGTTCTGGAATTGACAGAGACATCTCGCTGACTGAACAATCAATCACCCAAAGTTCTTATGTATCATTGGGCATCCATCTTTAGTCTACAGGCCCATAGAGTCCAGCAGACTTTTCCACAAAGCAGGAAATTTCAAAGTTCTGCCTATATTGGCAATTTGTGAGTCACTTTCTTCTGTGTCCTTCAGAATGTCTGGCAGTTTCTTTGATGGAGCAGGAACCCCGAAGGACTGTCTCACCTTCTTTTGGCAAGTTCAGCAGTCATTTTCCTGTGGGTCCTGCATGTCTAGTTTATATGGCACACCATCAAGCAGTCCAGGCAAGAGCAGTTTCTTGCCGAAATGGCTAGCCTTGTCACATTGAAGGTATCAAGATTTTTCAATGCCCATCAACCTCTCTGAAGTAATTGGTGCTGCCAGAAGCAGACATGTCTCACTATTGAGAAAAGTCAAAGTTCCTAAAACATTTTAAATGCCATATTCTGTATATCTTTGATGTATTGAAGACTTTCTATCTAACATATCTCTGTATATTTAGAAAACCTGAATAATGCAAAAAAGAAGTTTGATTATTATAGATGACTACCTATTAATCTGTATTCCTTAACAATACATTATATTTTTAAATGAGCTGAACAAACAGAATGCCTTAAACAAGATCAGAAATACATATATACCGTGTAACAAATCAACCTTAACTTTGTATCAATAAACCAAAGTTCATACCAATATAAAGTATTCGTTTATATCATACCCCCTTATTTTTTAAAGAAATTGATTATGACCATTAAACATTCATAATTAACTGTTTGAAAATGAAAATAAACATTTATAAAAATCATTTTGGAAATTTGGGCATTGTTTTATCCAAATTGCTTCCTACAGTTTGTTGGGTGAAGCATGTTTAGGATTCACAGAACTCTTTCAGGGGTCTTGCTTTATTAAACCACATTACACATATACACATATATACAAAAGGACATCCCACATCACTCAGGCTCCCATCTTGACTTCCCCAGCTGAGGAACTATAACCTGCAAAAGAAATAAACCCTTTCCTCCCTGAGTTGCTTTTGGTCATGGTGTCTATCACAGAAGTGGAAAGCAAAATTAGATGTACTCTCCTCAAAGGTCTGCCGCTCAAGTTTGCCACAGCAGGGACCAAACCTCTAACCTGTGAGCCTGTCAGGGACATACTCATAACATAACCAGAGCACAATATTTTGTTAGGCATTTCATTATTGTTTTGTTTGTAATATATAATTTCATGTAGGAGTTATTTATTGCTAATGTAAAGCAATAATGATTGAATTTTACATGTTAATCTTATACTCTGGAATTTGCTGAAGTTAGCTATAATATCTAAGAGTACTTCAATGGACGAATTAGGCTTTGTTCTTTGCTGCATACACATCATGGGTTTCATATAGAGATCATTTTATTCTTCATTTCTGATCCATATTCTTTTTACTTCCTTCTTTGCTAATTGCTCTCAGAAGAACTCTACAACCCCAGATGAGGAAAAGCCTGTTTGGTTGGTTCATGACCTAATGAAAATAATTTACTATTTATCACTAGGTTTGAAACTAATTGTGGGTTTTTATGGATGTCCTTTAAGATGCCAAGTTCCTGTCCACTTCTTGATTGCCAGTTTTTTGACAAGAACTTTATCAGTTGACTTGTGTTGGTTAAAGCAGCCATGCTGGTGTTCCATCTCACTCCTTCATTCTGTTAAAATGGTGTGGTGTGTCAATTACTTTGGAAGCTGAACCAACCTTGCATTTTGAGCACAATGCCACATGCTTACATGAGGTACATGATTTATCTTTAAACTTTGCTGGATTTGAGAAGTGTTTTGTTGAAGGTTTCCATGTCTATATAGCAAGAGATAATGGTCTGTAGATTTTTGGTTTTGGTTTTTGTACAGAGGTTACTTTGTTTTGTTATCAAAGAAACATTAGTGTTAAAGACTTATTTGAGAAATGTTCCCTATTATTCTAGCTTTTTTCCCTTTTTGTGATAAACATCATTACCAAAAGCAGCTTGAAGGAGGAAAGGATTTATTAGGCTTATACCATTAAGTCACAGTTTATCACATATGGAAGTAAGGGCAAGAAATCAAACAGGGCCTGAAGCAGAGACCATGGAGGATGCTGCTTGCTGGCTTGCTCTCTCCCTTGCTTGTGTTCAGACAACTTTCTTATATAACTCCTGGCCATCTTATATAATCCGCTGTGGTCTGGGCCTCCTGCATCAATCAACAACCAAGACGATACCCCACAGACATGGCCACAGGCCAATCTGATCTAGGGAGTCTCTCAGTGGTGATTTGTGCTTTTCAGATGACCCTTGATTATGCCAAGTTGACAATATTAACTAACCAGGACACCCCCAATTACATTTATGGAGAATTAGTAAATAATACGTCTGTGACTAATATCATCGTATTTATGAGTTTTGGTGGAATTCACCATTACAATATTTGGGTCTAGGCTTCTCATTGAGGGAAATTATTCCACTATTTTTGCTGTTACTAATTTCAGTAAACAGTATTTTTAAAATTCTTTTGTATTTACAGAAATATTAAAGAAATAATGCATCCTATATGCCTCATGCCCAGTTTCTCCTTCTATTAGTATATAGCTAATAGAACCAACACTGATCTATTATTTTTTAACTATATCTTTGCTGGTTAGTTTGCTGGTTGTCAACTTGTCAGTGCCTAGAGTTATCCAGGAAGAAGGATCCTCAGTTGAAGCAGTTGCATGAGGAGGTACGCGGGCTGCGTCCTTCTGCCCGGCTCCCAGACACCGAAATAATTACACAGAAACTGTATTTATTTAAACACTGCCTGGCCCATAAGCTCTAGCCTCTTCTTGGATAACTCTCACATATTTGTTTAACCCATTTCTCATAATCTGTATGTCACCATGAGTATGTGGCTTACCGGCATGAGTCTAACCAGTGTCCATCTTGGGCTGGAGAAGCATGGCGTCTGCCACACTGCCTTCTCTCTCCCAGCATTCTGTTCTATCTACTCCACCCACCTAAAGGCTGCCCTATCAAAAGACCAAGGCAGTCTCTTTATTTAACCAATGAAAGCAATATACAAACAGAAGACGCTCCTACACCATCTCCTCCTTTTAATATAATATTACCTAAGTAAACAAGAAATAAGCAACTTCCAAAACTCTAGAAATGACAGAGACATCTCGCTGCCTGTACAGTCACCCAAAGTTCCTCTGTACCACTGGGACATCCATCTTTAGTCTATAGTCCCATAGTATTCAGTAGACATTTTTATGAAACAGGAAATTTTAAAGACAGTTTAGACACTTTCTTTTGTAGCCTGTAGAATGTCTCACAGACTCTTTTATGAATTAGGAACCCCGAAGGATCATCTCACCTTTAGGTAAGTTTAGTAGTTCTCTCTTTGTGGGTTCTTTGTATCCAGCTAAGCAGTCCAGGCAAGAGCAGTTTTTTGTTCAATTGGCTAGTAAACTCCATAAGGAGTCTCTTTGATGTCTATCTTTTTTTTTAAGTAGCTGGTGCTGCCAGGAGCAGACGTGTCTCATTGTTATGAAAAGTCCTAAGTTATTAAAACATTAAATGCCATGTTTTGTAGTCTTTAAAAGATATGAAGAATGCCTATTTAACTGAAATATCTCTATATATCTAGAAAATCTAACATGACTATAAGCTTAACTATTATTGATGATTATCCATTAACAACCTATATTTTTAAATTATACATTACATTTTTAAATGAACTACATAATCACAATACTTTAATCAAGAGTAGAAATATATATGTATAACAAAATTGACCTTAAATTTATATCACTAAAGTAAAATCCATACCAATGCAAATTATCCATATCTATATCATCTCCCCCTTTAAATGTAAAAGAACATTTATAAACAATATTTGGGAATATGGGCATAGTTGCTTTGTATTTAAACTTTTTTGTTGTATGGGGGCGCTGTTAATCAGGTCTTTTATGGTGTATCCTGTGTGCCAGGTTTATCTCGTTTGGCAGTTGAGTGAAGTAATATTTTGAAGGTGTTCATAGTGACCTTTAGGAGGCTGGGGTCCATGAAACCATATTATTGGTCTGGAAGCAATCCACAGGTTTTTATCCTCTGAAAACAAAAGAAGAGCCTCTTTTTTAAAGCATCATATCCTTGGACCCAAATTTGGAAGTCATGATACCTTTAGAACATATATGTTGGTTTAGTTTGGCAGACCACACAATGAAATGTCTCTCTGTATTTAGTTCCTTTACAGTTAAAAAATTCAAAGAAAACACAATAAAAAAACATAATCCAGACATTTTATGAATTTTACATTTTTACATGGTTTATTTTTTTTAATCTATTACTATCTGTACTCTGTCTCTTTAAAGACTTTACCCTTTTATTTTAAGCATTAACTTTGACTCTCTATACTCTTTTTCTTTTCTCTCCCAAGCCTATGTAAAGCCATCCAACACTGTGACCCATTTAGAGGTCTTTTATGTCTGAATCTGTCCTATTGTGAATTTGTAATTCTTTAGTATCCAGGAGCATTTTTTAAAATGCTAAGCACTTTTTAAAAACTTAAGTTGTGCCATGTAGGAGAAATACGGTACTGCCTGTTTTCTGCCCAGTCTAAACCTTAACTGCACTGTTATTATGAAAATTATGACAGTTTTTGTCTGAGATCAGCACAGTTTAGTATGGCGGGGTTGTTTGTGTCTCTGAGTCACTTGTGCCTTTGAGCTGTGTAGAGTTTTAGGCACACAACAGTCTACAGTGCCATCAAGCAAGCCGTGGCACTTTAGTCAGAAACCCAGTCCAAACGCTCTGTCTCCAGCAGGAGCCAGAGATGGCGCTGGCAGGATAACCCAGAAAGTCGGCATTTTAAAACAGCCGCAGCTTTTTTAATGTTGTGGCTGTTGAGTGAGGAAATTTTTTTTGTGGTACCCTGTTAGTAAACAGTAAAAACTCTGTTAAATTTTGGTGTTTTTTTTTTTTTTTGAAGCTCTCTTAGATTTTATGTGGAGTTAGTCGGCCACATTGGGCAGCCAATTGTAGTAAGAAGCACGCAGGCTGCATCCTTCTGCCCCGCTCCCGAACACCGAAATAATTACACAGAAATTGTATTTATGTAAACACTGCCTGGCCCATTAGCTCTAGCCTCTTCTTGGCTAACTCTCACATATTTGTTTAACCCATTTCTCATAATCTGTCACCACAAGTATGTGGCTTACCGGCATGAGTCTAACCAGTGTCCATCTTGGGCCGGAGAAGCATGGAGTCTGCCACACTGCCTTCTCTCTCCCAACATTCTGTTCTATCTACTACACCCACCTAGGGGCTGCCCTATCAAAAGGCCAAGGCAGTCTCTTTATTTAACCAATAAAAGCAACAAAAATACAGAAGAACCTCCTACACTAGCAGTGCATATAGCAGAGAGGCCTGTGGGTAACGTTTATGTGGCATCTTCCTGGTTTCCAGTTGACGTGGGAAGGCTTTGCCCATCGTGGCTGTACCAGCCCTGGACTTCTGGGCCTCAGCTGCATAAAAAATGTATCTTAGTTAGGGTTTTTATTGCAGTGAAAAGACACCACGACCATGGCAACTCTTATAAGGAAAACATTTAATTGAGGGCGCTCACTTACAGTTTCAGAGGTTCCGTCCATTATCATCATGGCAGGGAGCGTGGCGACATGCAGGTAGACATGGTGCTGGAGGAATAGCGGAGAGTCCTATATCTTGCAGGCAGCAGGAAATCAACTGAATGTCACACTGTGGGAAGCTTGAGCAAGAGACCTCAAAGCCCCTCCCACAGTAGCACACTTCCTCCAACAAGGCCACGCCTCCTAAGAGTGCCACTCCCTTTGGGGGCCATATTCTGTCAAACCATCACAGAAAGCAAGCTGAGTATGAGCCAGGGAATGAATCAGAGAGCAAGCCAGAAAGCAGGGTTCCTCCACAGTTTCTGTCTAGGTTCTTGCCTTGAGTTCCTGCCATGTCTTCCCTCAGTGAGGGCCTGTTACCTAACAGGATAAGCTAAAATAAACTCATTTTTCTTCAAGAGGCTTTCAATCACGGTGTTTATCACAGAAACAGAAAGCAAAATATAGCAAGCTCACACTTGATTCTGTTTGGTCTCTTGGTTTGGCACAACCAATACCTCCTACAGGGAATCAAATGAAACATTAGTAAGAAACAAAATTTATGTGGGGAAAGCGTTCGGTCGTACACTTATGTTGTTTTGTAGAGTGGTCTCCACCAATATTCAAGCACTGAGTACTTCTGTGCAGAACCACACTACATATGCCTGTTCGTGTTGTCTGAGGAAGACATTCTTCCCACTGGCTTCAGAACTCTCTGAAGAGACCCATACCACTGTCTGTGTTTTTCATTTCCTTGAATGTGCTTTGAGGGACTATACTGTATTCCAAACTGTGTCTCTCCATCTTTCTCCTTATTCTTTTCTATATTTGAGCAGACTACATAGTAAATATCACAGACTTGAAGACAGTTGATTGTGCCTTTATTGGGACATTCACTCTGATATTGTTCAGAGATCTGAGATGTTTATTTAGTCTCTTCCTTGTATATTTTACCTATACGCTTTCTAAACTTATGAGGCAAAATAAGAGCATACAGTACCTTCAAACAACATCCACAAAGGCTCGCGTTCCTAAGGAAAGAAAATATGTCCTCTTTCCATGCAGCAGACGACACAGGTGCCCTGCATATGACACACACAGCTCTGAACACCACACTTCAGCCCAGGGCACACACGCTTTTGCTCTGCCTGCGTTCATGTTCCGAGTCACCTGCATGCCATGCCGCCCCTCCTTGGAGACGTGTTGCCTTGCCAACGTGCTGTGCTGATCCCAGGTTTTAGGACCTTGGCACCCTGTAGACTGCACGGCATCTTCAAGAGCAGATTGTCTGAGGTATGTACTGTGAAGCAGAGGGAATGTGCTTCTTCACACAGATGACTGTGACACTGTCACATCGGGTTAATCCAGGTTTTCCCCTATGACAATTTCTCAAACCTGGATTTTGGGGGGACTTCTCAGTAATGTGACATGTCAAAAGTCATACTTTAGGTGATGTTTTTCTCTTCCCCAGGGACATGAGAAAACCTGACACACCCATAAGAAGCCCCTGTATAAAATATACTGCCTTTGGAAGCTCCTAAATCAAAATCTTGAAGGAGGTGGTAAAAATCAGAATTCTGAGTATCTGAAACCAATACATTTTATATATTCAACAGCATTAAGAGGCACAAAAAAGACCCCAACAACTGAAAGAAATGAGCCTAATTTAACTTCAGCGTGGAAACAAAATCACATATCATAATTACACCAAGTAATCTTTGAAAGCAGCCTTGGTTACATCAGGAGGATGAAAAGAAACAATAGAGAAATCTCAGCACTCACCCCCGAGCTCTTGTTGCTGGTGGTAAATTGAATACTGTAAATTCGACACCATTTAATGTGTCTTTTAGAACAAATCACTGTTTAGTGCTATTAGAAATATCTACAGATACATATACAACCTTGCAAAAGATAAGAAAACAGAACCTATGTTGAAAACGTGAACTGAAAGTAGCAATAGTCACTATATAAAATGTGCACACCTCTCTGTCTGTCTGTCTGTCTCTCTCTCCTTCTTTCTGTCTCTCACACACAAACACTCCGAACTCCAGCTCTCGCTTCCAAGAGGGACCAGTGGAAAATGTCTCTCAGTACAATAACAACACAAAAACCCATCTTCCATGCTCATTGCATTTTTTCCATGGACGGGAAATAGAATTCCAACCTTTGGAGGTGTGCCCAAGGCAGTTTCGTTGGCTAGGTTTGGAATTACTTCATTAGCCCCTCTAAAAAAAAAAAAAACACAATATTTGGTACTAGGAAAGTTCAGATTTGAAAAGCAAGAGCCCACAGTGTTACTAAAATATAAAGCAAAAACTCAGCAGAAAGCAGAGATCCCTCAGGGTGTGTGAGTGGTGGAGATGCTGACCACTCTCTCCCTCAAAACTGGGCGTAAAACACAAGCTTGCTACAGGGAGCACAGTCTGCAGAGACCAGGGTTCCCTCCCGTGCTAGAACCAGGGGTGGGTCTCAGGCTCCTGCCTAGGACAGCAGGACGGCCTGGTGACCCTTTCTAATGAATTGAGTTCTGACTGGTGCTGCAGCTGGGATCCTGCCATGTGGACCACCATCCTCAACTCCACTCAGGCCGTGAATCTCATCCATCTAGCCTTTCTCCCTCTCAGGGACTAATTAATCTTTAATAACCTCACACCTCACCCCCTCTCAGCACTGGGTGGTGTGGGGCCTGGACTGTGACAAAGTAAGGGAACCAAACTCATTTGCCTCCATGGAAAACCACAGTCGCACACACCCTCATTCTGGAGATAGCTGGCTGGCATCCTCAGCCCCCACCCAGGGTCTCCTTGCTATTGCCAAGGAGGAAACATGATGCATGGGAGATCTGGTGTGACGTGTTTAGGACCACCATGCTCCCCGACGAGAAACAGGAAGATCTGAACGGCATCGCCTATGACACGCTCTTGCTGAACAGTTTTTAATCTAAAGTTCTTCGGTTCGATACTGGTGCACAGGGAGCTGAAGGATCAGCTATAGCAAGCAGCTCACCATCAGACGTCCCAGTGTGTGGGGCGGTCTGCCTGAGATCTGTCTGTGGTGGTCATTAATTTTAAACATCAATTCATCTTGCTTTAGAGTCATCCTGGAGTAGACCCCAGGGTGCGTCAGGTGGTTAATGAAACACCATCCCGTGGAGGCGGGATCCCATCAAAGGGGAAGAAGAAAGCAAGCTGTGGGCCTGTGCCACCTCAGTCTGCTTCCTGACTGTGGATGCCATGTGACCAGCTGCCTTACCCTTCCTCTGCTGTGCCTTCCTCACCACGGTGTGTGTGCCCTTAGACCATGGGCTGGAAGAAGCTCTCAAGTTACTTTCCTTAGCAATCTCGTCAGAGGACTGAGAAAAGGTGCAAGCACACAAGGACTGGCACCAGGCGGGCACTCCTCTGAGAGCAAAGCAGGCGCAGGCAGAGCAGCTCCGAACTGTGTGGAGTGGGGAGGCAGCATTCTTATGGCATCTGGATCCGATCAGGACTGAAGGCAACCTCGGAAGCTTTCAGAAACAAGAGTCAGAGAGCTCCTTGGCTTTGCTCAAGCTTGAGTCGAGTTGCTTTTCCTTTCAGATGTAGAAAGTGCTGAATAAAATAGATGTCATGGTAAAAAAAAAAAAAAAAAAAAGGGACCAAATTTAGCTATGAATGTGTGGGAATCTTTTATTTGGAGCGTTTAGTAGGAAAAAAAAAGACATGTGGATGCTCATTTTAACATTTTCGTCGGGAAGCGTTTGAAATAAGCTTTATTCAAAGCTCAGAACTGACGACCCCCACTCCCACCTCCATGCAGCTGTGAGCGGGGGTCATGCTGGCCTGGGCCTGGGACTGGAGTATCTGCATGGTGTGGAATGCAAGGTGGGAAGGTGTGCTGTGTTCCCACAATTCCATCTCCCAGGTGCCAACTTAATTCTCTTGCACTTCTCCCATATTAGCAGATGTCAGTACACATTCTTAGACATACAGCATCATGTACATCGGCTGCACATTTTATCATAATGACAAAGAGTGTCACAATATGTTGCTGTAACAAAATACCCGAGGACAGCAACTTCAAAGAAGGGACTATTTCTCCAGGCTCACAGCTCCAGAGAAGTCAGTTCAGGGTTACTGGGCTCTGTTGCTTTGGGACCCAGTGAGGCAGCGCAGGATGGTTGGGAGTAGGAAGCCCCTGCCTTCAGCCCATAAGAACCCACTTTCTGCAGCCAAACCCCTTCCCCGTCACTTTCTAGTCAGATTATGAGGCCATCAGTGACTTAATCTATTGCTGGAGGCAGAAGCCCTCCATCTGACCTCTGCCCTGGAGACCCAAAGCTGAGCATTGCAGCCTTGGGGACCAAGTCTTCAACTCATAAGTCTTTAGGGTACATTTTAGATCCAACTCTAACAGATAGCATCACAAACCCTGACTCTGTCTTTGTTTTTTCCAAATAATGAGGACCAGAATAATTATGTCTCATCCGTGCATATAGAACTGCCCCATTTTCTCAACAGCATGAGCAGGTGTTGAGACCATTTGGAGTCCTGGCCTCCAGCTGCTCTTCCCTGCTAGAGATCTTTACTTTCCTTGTGACTTGAGTTACTGAAAGCTGCGTCAGTTGTTTACCAGCTCTGCTTCACGAGCACGTGTTGCCTTGAGGATCAGAGGATAAGGTTTTCACCTGTTGGCCCACCTGACTGTTGGGTATATAAGCCTCCGTGGTGCTATTGAATAAAGGGCTTCTTACCAGTGACTAGAGGTCCGTGTCCCTGTCTGTCTGTCTGTCTGTGTGTCTTTGTGTGTTTCAACCTCCAGCCCCTTGCCCTAAGCTCGCGAACTACATGTATGGTAGCGCATAGAGTGCAGACAGGTGTTTTGTGTGCTGCAAGCAGGAGGTTTCTGACATTTTGCTACAGTTCACAAGGATGCCTCAGATGACCTTCTCCATGGGGTCTGTCACACAGGTGGGTCTGTTTAGCAGGCGCTGATAGGGGTAAAATGTCCAAGTCAAAGGTTTGACACATTGTAATTTTTCTGTGTTTTACAAAATGTCCAACACATAACTCGTATCTATTTACACCCTCAGTAGACATTTAAAAATGAACCCATTCTAGGGGACTGGCAGTGTGGACCAGAAGCCTTTGCTGAGCAGATGGTGAGATGGAAGCGCTGTCAGGGGCATTGGATGTGGAGCCTTGTTCGTTCCGCTGTCTAAGAACCGAGGTGGCATCATTATCTGAGATCCCTGAGTGATTCGTGCCCACCTATCTCTTAGAAGTTATTTCAAAACAAGTTTCTGGTTTATAATGGTGTGTGTGCATGTGTGTTTGTGTATTATGCATGTCAGTGTATATATGCATGTATATGTCTATAAATGCACATGCATGTGTCTGTCGGACCATAATTAACCTGTTGTGACAGAGCAAGCTCATGCCTCCCCAGTCTGTCATACTGCTTTTTAATTTTCATTGTGATTTTAATCATACAGAATTTTTGAATTTCATCTTTGTTTGGATTTTTATACGGCTATTTTGGGGATTTGCATTGCCTTTCAAAAGGTATTTTGGGTTTAATTTTGACTTCCAGATTCCTACATTGCAGCTCTAACTCCCGCTGCGTGATTAGGAGAGTGTCTTAAGACTTGACCTTTGAAGAGGTCATTGGGTCAACCTGAGGTGAGTTCTTGTCAAACAGGCCTGCAGTCCTTGAAGAAGCTTGGACACAGTCATGCACACAGGAATGATGCTGTGAGTCTGGGGGGGTGGGGGGAGCACCATCCTCAAGCCAACAAGAACAGCTTGAGTCATCCTTCCTCAAGCCAGACCTGCTGGTCGGTGGATCTGGGAACTCAACGTCCAGACCCCTGAGAGGGAGTTTCAGTTGCTAAAATCCTGACTTTGTTAAGGCAGCTGCAGAAGGACAGGAAAAGTCCTCCCGAGAAGTCTTTGAAACATCAGAATGCCCCCACTGTCCTCCATCAATTCCTCTGTGGGAGCTCTGCTTCCAGGGAGTTCTGCATTTGGGAAAGACGGACTAGGACAGATGATCCCAGTCCTGGGCAAGGCGTAGCTTCCTCCCTGTGTGCCTCTGCACCCCTACCTGTTGCAGCTTCCTCCCTTTCTGCCTCTGCACCCATGGAGCTCTGATCACAAGTACCTAAGTTGCTCCTAGGACAAGCAGCAAGCACGACTCCTCTCCGAGAGGAAACACAGTGTGTCTGTATGGGGTTGGAGGCATTCTCTACACTGGCTGCAACTCCATCACCATAAAGCATTCCCAGTCCAGCGATCACCTCCACTCAGGCATTACGAAGAACACTTCTCTGGTTGCAGGGCACCTGCCTCCTACCCGGACACATACCCACAGCTTCCCAAACATGGGACTATGCCACCATTTCTCTGCCCAGAGCTCCGAATCCCCGGGGTTGGTGTCTTATCTGGCATACTGGTTGCAGCCCCTTAGGGGGAAGACAGAACCTGCCGGGACTTTGGTCCACTCCCTTCAGCTACTATAGATCCGATTTTGTTTTCTAATCCAGCTCTGGATATTTATTCAGTTTATCCTGATGGCAAACTCATCTTGTAGCTTTTAAGTGGGGGAAAGCGTCCCTCTTCATTGTGAGTTGATATTGAAAGTGTTAGATAAAACAGCCAATTTGTCCCTTTCCCCATTGGATTCAGGTCTGACTGAACAGCGAGTCACCACTAAAGTGCTTGGTCGTACATCAAAGAGCTGGGTCTAATAGGCCTTTGAAGCGCCTGTATAAACACGCGGGAACAGACTTCCAAGGCAGCCAGACTGCTCGCGCCATGAAGCCTTTGTGACAATGAGCACTGTTTAAATTTTAAATGGCTCTTAGGCTTTCTCCACATCTGCCCTTCTCTCCTCCTGCACCCACCATTGGTCTGTAAGCATGGCTGATCAGCACTTTGTGATGCATGCAGCAGTGTTGGAGGGAAGCAGGAGCTGCATGGACACTCTGTGGACCCCCTCCTTGCATGTGAAGAGGACCCTGCATGCAGATCCCCACACATCCTCCAAGGACCTTCCTCACTGTGTCAGGTGGTGCAGGGCTGAGGCCATTTCTGATATGACCCTCTCTATCAGACTAAAGAGAAGCCATGAGATACGGGTAAGGTTTGTTCTCTCTCTATTTGGCTCACCATTTCCTCTCCAGCAAATGGCACAGGGTCTGGCACACAGGTGGCCTCAACGAGCATTTATTTAACCACAAATGAACCTCCTTAAAACAGTGCAGAAGGCAAATGATCCCAAGCCTCAAGGTGAGGACAGCAAGAAGAAAAACTTCTGCAATGACACCACGGGGAGCAGACGTGACCATGGATGTGACAATGAGCAATCAGGAAAGGGTTGCTCCTATGGGCAGAAGTGGTGTCAGATCGGCAGAGGGCTTCCCAAAGCCACTAAAGTCAAAAGCACAGATCTCAGGACCTTCAGCAAGCCAAGTGCAGTGTATAAACAATTACACATGCAGGTACGTTGCGCGAGTCTTCCCCAAACTGAAGGCAAAGGGAATATTAAACATTCTCAAAATTCGCCAGAGGAAAGGGTCCCAGTGCCTTCAAAGGAGCAATGTTAACTGAAATTGACAAGTCTCGTCTCAGCGGAAGAGATACGTCCCACAAGGCAAGGAGATTAAAAACTCGTTAGGGGGTTGCAAAGGAAACAGCTGCCAAAGCGGCAGGAGGAGAAAGGTTTTCAGGCAGATACAGACCGAGGAACTCTATCATCACCAGCCAGCTCTAGAGAGGACACTGAGGTCCCTCAAAGATACAGGGGGCCTGAGAAGGCACAGGAAGAGAACAGGGGAGAAGCAGGAAAGCAGCAGAGATTAGGCCAAACCTAGTCAAACTCCAGTGTAGACTTCCATAATGGCAACTATTGGGGTGACGCCTCTCAGCCGGGTATGGCTGCACAGGCTTTAATCACACGCTGAAGCAGGAGGATGGCCACCATGATCTAGAGAGTAAGTTCAAGGCCAGTCTGGGCAGAGAAACTCTCTCAAAAAGAGAGATCCAGCACTGAGACGTCCCTCGGTGATGGATAGATCACCTGGTGTGTCAGGTGCTAGATTCAGCCTCAAAGGCAACAGAAAGAAATGACAACAATGACCGTAATGATAGCAGCCACGTGTCTTTCCAGAAGACACGCTCTGGCCACGTGTCTTTCCAGAAGACACGCTCTGGGTCAAGCTTATGGCTTTTCATTTTGTATGTATGTGTTTTCGTCTCAACCAAATCCCCAAAACCACCCCTAGGCAGGTATCTGGAGCCCTTCTTTGCTCTGCCTTTAAAGTCTCCATGAACCTGACTTTGCTCAACAGATCCACGAGGATCATCAGGCCCCTTCTATGCCACCACCTGGAAGTGCTTTTGGTGCAGAGGCTGGGCCATTCCGGCTCCCCTCCCACATGCATTTCCTCCCTTTGGTTCTCTCTTTCTGGTCCATCTACTGCGCAGGCCCACGTCCCACCTCTCCACTCAGGAGCGATGGGTACTGCCCTCCATGCAGAGGAAACCCTCCTGGGAACAGGTAATAATCGGATCCCCGCTCCCAGTGAGGCAGAGGCCTCCTCGCTCACTGCCTCTGCTTATCTCTAGGAAGCCGTGCAGCTCACCTATGCTTTGATAATCTACAGTGTTGAGCAGTCACAAGGAATTACCAGACATCTAATGGGGAAAATGAGTTGGCAATCCAGGAGAAAGGGCTGCCATGGAAACAGTCTCTGCATGTGAGATGGGGCTTCTACATCAGGATGCTGATGAAACCGTTGTCATCACACAACAGTGGAAGCAGAATGATGACGGTAACGGTCATGACAGAGGATGCATTTTAGGCACTAGACATACAGACAAACACCCCAGTAGGCATAGTCATGAGCCCTTAAATCCCTCACACCTGTGATTACCTTGTTCACCACAGGAAGCAGTAGAGGGAGGAGGCTTAAGATTAACCATGGGTGAATGATTGTGCGTTCATATGGACAGAGAAGAAAGAATGGCTTTCCTGTGACACCACATTGGTTGCTTTCCTCTCTGCAGTGACAAAATACTAGTCAAAGGCTACTGGAAAGGGTTCGTAGTTTGAGGGTGCAGTCCCTCATGGCAGAGAAGTCGTTGTGGCAGAAGAGTGGGACAGCTGATCGTGTTGCTGCCGCAGTCAGGATGCAGGGAGAGATGAATGTGAATGCTTATCTCAGTTCCCATTTTGTTTAGATCAGCACTCCAATCTATGAGCTGGTGTTGTGCACATTCTGGATGGCTCTTTCCTCCTTAGTTAAATCCCCTGACACAGCATGCATGTGTTCCCACAGTGAGGTCAGCAGTGAACACTGGCTATCCCATGTGGGCAGCAAGGGCAGAACTGCTCATGGTACAGAGTGTCCTCGTGATCTCAGTCAGATCCAGGAAAACACTTTCAAAAATCCAGAATACTCAAAAGTTCAAACCATGATGGAAAATATATCCAAATTTGCTGACACTGAAATTAAGTACTCCATTGCCTCAAAAGACACAAATAGCTAAGAAACGCCACTGGATAGAAGCAGGCCTTTATAACTCATCGAACCTCTGGAGGGCTCCCCACTGGAGCCCATAAAGAGAACCTTCAAATTAGTAATTGAACAGACACCTGATGAGCAGTGCAGGCAGAAACCTGGAAGAGATCCTTGAAAGAAACAAGTGAAATGGCTCAGGAACACGCTCCAGCCTCCAGAAAACAAGAGATGGGCCACCCTCTTCCTGCACTCAGTAGTCAGGCTAGAGGCCAGCACACCAAAGGGACCCAAGCACACTGGTGCCCCTGACACAGGCTAAAATAAACCCCTGGAGAAAGGACTCGGCCCAGGAAGCGATTACGCTATTGCTGTTTCCCTCCTCCTCAGTTCTTATCATTTACATCCAAACTGAAGATGGGGGGGTGATTCTCACACATAGCACCCAGAGAAAGAGGCTGGATGTGAAGAACACAAAACAGGCATGGCATTATCTCACACAAAAGCGAAACTCAGCATGCACAGTTGCGTATGTAAGTACAAAGCCAAGGAGGACAGGGACGATGACCAAAGCTGAAAGAGCCAACTGCTCTCTGGGGTAGAGAGGAAGGAGTATAGGCGACTAAGAGGACATATGGGAAGCAGATGGCTCCATTTCATCTTCTGAAGGGGCATGTCCCAGGAGCTCCTTTGGGGACCTATCACTGCGGTGGCTCTGATTAAACTTCTGGGTTCTCATTCTTTTCCTTCTGTGCCCCTAACAGCAGCAATGTTACAGACATTAAAGGAAAGGGAAACAACTCCAATCTATGTTTCATACCGATCCTTTCAGGCAAACAGTGCCATCCAGACAAAGCCGTAAATGAAAGAGAGCAAAGGAACATCAGAGACATGACAAGGTGACAGAACCGAGGTCAGGCTCAGGACGGCTCCACTGGGCTGCCAGGACAAGGTGTGTCAACAGATGCAGTAGTTAAAGCCCTTTATGATATATGATAGATGATGGATGGGTGGGTGGGTGGGCGGGCGGGCGGGCAGGTGGATGGATGGGCGGGTGGGTGGGTGGGTGGGTGGGTGGATGGATGGGCGGGTGGGTGGATGGGCGGGTGGGTGGATGGATGGTTAATATGCAGAGAGATTATGGATATGAGGATAAATGATAAGTGGATAAGTGATAGGTAGCTAGATGGTAGATAATAAACAGATAAGGTAGATAAATTTTAAGACATATGTCTTAAAGATCAATGTGTATGTGTGTTCGTGTGTGTGTATGTGTGCTGTGGGACAATGGCCTTTTATCCTGTTACTTGTATTATTTTTAATAAAATGCTGATTGGCCAGTAGCCAGGCAGGAAGTATAGGCAGAGCAACAAGAATTCTGGGAAGAGGGAAGTTTCAGACTGCAGTTGTGACCCAGCCGCAGAGGAAGCAAGATAGCAAGATGTGACTGCCTTGCAGGAAAAGGTACCACTAGGCCAATCAGTTTATAACTAATGTAGACCTCTGTGTGATTCCTTTGGGACTGAATGACTGAAGGACTGGGTGGGACAGAAACCTCTGTCAACATATGTACTCACACAAGGGCAAGCGCCCTCAGATGCCAGGGGCATCAGATTTCCCTGGAACTGGAATTACAGGAGGTTGTGAACTTAATGACCTGGGGGCTGGGAATCAAACTTGTATTTTTTTTGGAAACAAGGTCCTACTCTGTAGCCCAAGTTGGCCTTGATCTCATGGCAATTCTCCCTTGAATGAAAGAGATAAACACTTGCAATCCCACCAGTGAGATGCCCGCACTTAATTCTGTAGTATGGATTCTGTATCTTCATGTTGGCTTTAATATACCTTTTCATCTACACGCACACAATGCCAGGCGTACGGCAAGTATTTGATGAACGCTATTCTTCTTCTTTCCTTCATCATAGGACGTTGGTTGTATTATTTGGCTTGGAATGATGATTCTGATCCAATCTTCTCATAAACCACAAAACAAAAGAAGAACACGTTCCTTTGTTTTTTTATTCTACAACTTTGACTTTATGGGATTCAATAGCGGCTGGTTTTCCGGCAGAGCTGAGGTAGCGGTGTGCACAATTATTACCATCTAGCGTTTATCGAGCACTCACTAGGGGAAGGAAGAGGCATTAAACACCGTGTGAGAGATATTTAAAAGACAGGCAGCTATGGCAACCTGCAGACAAGAGTTATCGATAGAAACAACTTGGCTTTCTTTGGGAAATACTTAATCACATCTGGACATATTTGCATATTTTCTTTGTGGCATTCTTCTTTTAAAAAAGCAAGGAGAGACATGAGAAAGAATCTCAAGCTAGATGGGGAAAACCATTATTTTTCAGTTTAGGGAAAAACACAGGAGGGCAGGACTCTCTCTCCATCCCCTCAGCTGGATTTGGAAGCTGCCATGTTTATAGACTCCCACACTCAATAACTCTGGTGCTCTCTTCTGGCTGCCCACTGACATCCTCCACATGACCTCACACAGGAAGAATCTCCCTCCTGCTGCTCCCATAATTCTCTTCTGACCTCACCTTGAGGGGCATCTTTGACACATCTCCTCTTCTCCACCCACATCTTGTGAGTCAGCCTGAACATGTGGGATGCCACCTCAGCCTCTCCATGCACCTCACCCACTTCCCTTCACCCACTGACTCAGCGTCTTTCCCCATTGCTGCCGGGAGCTCTCTGCTCAGCACTTGCTGTGTGTAAGACTGAGCCTTTACTCCTGATATCATCCCACCACAGAAGACACCAGAGGACGTGATGGTTCCCAGCACCTCAAAGCCAATGTCAATCTTCCAAAACTGGGCATCGCTCACTCCTTGATGGCATAAGCATCCTTTTCTCCCTCATGGGATGCAAGTTCCAGATGTGGGAAATTCAGGCTGCCTCGAGTCTTATAACTTCGTGTCTCTGTGTTTACGTAAGGACTCCACTGGCCTGAAATGTATCTTTCATTTCAGCAATCTCCTGTTTGTCTTCCAAACTTCGTAGGTGTGTACAACTCATCCTCAGGTTCCCTCTCTCCCTGCAGACAACACCATATCTCCCTGCTGTGGTCCAGACTGTCCCCATTCACATCTAGCATCTCCAGGACCCCGTGCCTGCTCATCAGTCAGTGAGTTGACAGGCATATACAGAGTGTCTCCACATCCCCGGCTCCAAGGACAGAGATGAAAAGAACATGATGAACTCTGAACACGTCAGGACTTCCTTGCTAGTGGTGAGCAACAGAAACAAAGCAGATACACACAACCACGTCAGGGAGCTGGTGCTAAGAGAATGAGAAACAGAGATGGGCAAGAATGACTCCAGACTCTTTGGGATGGGGAGACTTCAGGGGAAGGGAAATGGGGAGACCTCAGCGGAAACGAGAGTGGGAGTCCTCTGGGGAGAGGACAGCTGGGGGGACCTCAGGAGGCACAGATGTATCTGAGTCAGGAGACATCACGAGGAGCTAGGCATATGGAAAGGAATAAAGCTTTTCCCAGATAAATGAACAGAGTTTCTGAAGACCTGAGCCAGGAACAATCTTTCATTGCCCACGGAAGGCAGGGGCAAGTGAAACTGGATCCAGAAGAGAAGGACAAATGTCTAGAATTAGACCACAGACCTCAGTGGTCCCTGAAGTTCAGGGGCTTGCACTTTGACCTGACAGCAGTAACAACTTATGACACTTCATGTACACGTCAGACAGGAACCGCAGACATCTACGGTTCAGACACGTCCCTCCGTCTTTGTGTTGCTCTTGGGCAGTGTGGGAGCCACGGTGTACTGCCATCATCTTTGTTTCTGACAGACAGTTAGTTCTCTTTGAGACTAAAGCTGAGAATCAACGTCCTCCCTGTGTCCGGACAGTTTGACCATCTTAGAGCTAAGATTCCTTCCTGTATACCGAATCCTGCCCCTGTGTTCTGCAGAACAACTGAGCAAAACTCTTTTACTACAATGGAGCGATAATCAGTTCTCTGAGTGTTTGTGTGAGTTCCCTGGGGAAAATTATTAGGATTTATTACTTAAAAAAAAACCTCACAGAACTCCAGATTGATGCATTTTCTCCCAAACTGAATTTTTTTTAAAATTGTCTTTTGACTTGATAGTTTCTAATGAATAGTCTGCTTTTTTTTTCTTTTTCCTCTCTACATCAGGTATAATTTTCCTTTGTATTCTTTCAGGATTTTCTATTTATCTTTTGGCTTTGGGCTTTACGTTTTTCACTATTTGTTTTTATGCTTGTGCGTGTGCGGATTTGTGTCCTTAACTATCTTTGAAGAGTTACAACTCACTGCCTCTCAGGGGTCTCTAGTGCTGCATTTTCCATTCTTCCTTTAAGCAGTTTATTCTGTTTGCTATCTGCTCTTTCCTTGCGCCTCTGTAGTCTGCTGTGCTCTGAGTTCACATGTTTTTAGCTTAGATTATTCCTTTGATCTAGTTTCCCATTTCACTAATGTTCCTGGTGTCCATCAGTCCACCAATCCATCCTCCTGAGGAGTTCTTTGTCTCTGCCACTCTGATGTGCCTTCCTCATCCCCCCACTGAAACTCCCTACATGTTCCCGGACATTCCGTCTTTCCCAACAAAGCCTTCGAGACAGTGATCATGCTTATGTTATAACATACATCTTCCTTATGCAAATACATTAGCTGTGCTTCTCGTGGCCGTAACCAAATAACTGATAGAAGCATTTTAGAGGCGAGGGTTTGTCTTGGCCCATCAGGGATGGGAAGGTGTGACTGCATGAACGCAAGCCACTGTGCACAGGGTGTCAGCTGTCAGGAGGCAGAGAGAGATGGGAGCTGGTGCTTCCATCTTTATTCAACAGGCCAACCCTGGCCACGGGAGAGCACAGCCTGCATTCAGAGTGGCTCTTCCCTCTTCAGATAGATCTCTCTAGAACCTTCTTTGCAGACATGCAGAGGTATGTCTTCTAGATAATTCTAAGTCCTGCCCAGTTGACAATGGAGATGCCTGCTGTAGATATCTCCAAAATGAGACATTTGCTTTGGGTGGGGTTTTGGGTACCTTGGAAGTTTCCGATCACACCTGTGCAGCATCTGCCCGTGGTTTCCAGTGGAATGATGCAAACTGCGCTTGTATCTGCTTGTGCCCATGCCCTTCTCGGGTTCTGCCACAGGTACCCTGTTGCAGACACCCCCCCACACACACATACACACGCACATGCCATCTCCCTTCGCTGTGCCTTTCTGACCAGTGGGTTCTGAGCCTTGTGGCCTGCATCCTGACTCCTCTGATGGACTTCAGTAAGGTGGCAGCTGTGAACGCTGGGCTTCTCCTCAGGTCAGGCTTGTGGACAATCCTCCCAGTTTCCCACGCCCAAGTGAAAGTGGAAAATGTTATATAGTGTGGAAGGAGGCCGCTTGTTAGTTCCAGGTCACTTATCCCAGAAATAATCACACAAAACTGTATTAATTAAATCGCTGCTTGGTCCTTTAGCTCTAGTTTCTTATTGGCTAAGTCTTACATATTAATTTAACCCATTTCTATTAATCTGTGTATCGCCACGTTGAAACAGGAAGGGCTGCTGGTTTGTCCCGGCCGCCCAGCTAGCTTAGCCCCCAAATAACCACACAGAAACTGTATTCATTAAAACACTGCTTGACCCATTAGATAGAGGGTTGGGGTGAAAACTATGTTCAAAAAAAAAAAAAGGAGACAGTAATAGTGGGTAACAGAGTGAATACTTGTGAGCTGTTATTCATGGATAACTTACATTGGTATAGTTTTTGTATATTGATACAATTCAAATTATATTTGTTATTTTTGTTTACATTGTTTGTACACCTATGCAAAGTTATTCTGTCAGATTGTATAAATGTATGTTCTTATCTCTGTTTAGGACATTTTGTATATTGATACAATTTTTAGGATATATTTTCATATTACATTTTATATTACTCTACCTCTGACCAAGATACTTATAGATTGTTTACATTTTGAGGACTTTGTCCTCGTTTGTTGCACATTTGTTTACAAATTATTTAATATTCTGAAATGAAGTTTTAGTCTTTAAGTTATAAAGGTATTAATTATTATAGGTCAATAGTTTGCTGTACATACAGTCAGATCAATTAAGTTCTTTAGATACATAGAGATTGTATTCTGTCTAGATAGGTAATCTTCAACCACTTCAAGGATCTGTGGAACACAACATTTAAATAACTTAGGGTTCTGTTGACATGAGACATGATTGCTCCTGGCAGCACCAATCTATCCCCGAGAGAATGTTGAGCACCAAAGACACTCCACTAGGAGTTTGTTTACTTCTTTGCAAAACTGGCCTTTGGGCAAGGAACTGCCCATACCTCAACCACTGACAATGTACATGACATCTGGAATGGATAAGCAGGACACACACACAAAAGACTGTCAAATCCTGCCAAAACAGGATAAGATGGTTTTTAAAAAAAGTTCCTGCCTCTGAAAATGGTCTGTCAGTTATGTTAGGCCTTAGCCAAAGTTGGTTGATTCAACATTGCAAATGAGACTTTGGGTGATTGCTCAGGTAGCCAATTGTCTCCATCATATATTGCTCACTTTGGAAGCTGCTTGATTGCATTTCTTGCCTGCTCAAGTAATATTATTTCCCTTCTCAGGCCTTTGATGGGATTAAAGATTAGATAGTCGTAGCTACCTTCCTCGTGATTTAGCCAAGTTTATTTCTGATGCAAGATTTAGACTCCTTAAAATATTGTTTATTAAAACATTTGTCATGTGTTCCTTGCTTAATATTGCTTATGTTGTTTGTAATTTTATACTTGATATCTGTTCCTATTATATATAGTTGTATTGGGTCTGGATTGATCTTGTTTAGACAAAAGGGGGAGGTGATGAGGGAAGCTTTGTTAACCAATCATCTTTAAGAAGTGGAACCTAGTTAAGGCGTGGCTTCCTGGAGCCCAAGAAAAAATACTGGGACAGACCAGGTACTGGCTCTCTCTGGGTGATTCCTGTGGGACACAGTGGAACTTGGACTTTCCATTCTTGTGGTATGAGTTTCCCCTTATAAAAAGTAAAAATATAATTGTTTATTTTTAAGCTAGCCTGGTTATTTCTCAAACTGAGCTAACTTCTATACCACATGGCTGTGGCTTACCAGCTAAAGTTCTGGTGTCTGTCTCCAGCAGGGCTACAAAGCGTCTCTCTCTCTCTCTGCTTCCTTTCTCCCAGCATTCAGCTTAGTTTTCCCCACCTAGCTCTGTTCCCCTATAGCTCTGCTATAGGCCCAAATCAGTTTCTTTATTGATTAATGGTAATCACAACATACAGAGGGAAATCCCACATCAATATGGCCTATTTAACTATATCAGGGTATGTGTCTGTCTTATATCCAGGGCCTGAGAAAGATGCAAGGATTCCGCTCAATGTTCAAAAATCACTTGGTGTGAGAGTGCCCCAAAGTCACCACTGTTCCTTGTGTACCCACTGGCCCCAGGCACATGTGGGCCCCGCCCCTTTCCTCAATCAGCATGCTATCATTACCCCAATCTCTTTACTCAGGGATGGCAAATACTTCACCTTTGCAAGTTCTCAAGCAAGCCTGCCACAGGGCTGGCTTCACATCTTCTCTTCTCAAGTGTCACTTCTGTAGAGAAACCTTCCTTAAATAGAATCTCCATGACCTACTGCACAGCCCTGGGTTGAGTCTTCCCACACTGACACACACACACTGACACACACACCTGTGTGTGTGACACCCACCCACCTGTGTTCCTAGAACTTGAATGCAAGTATGTGTTTGTGACAGTCACTTTGGGAAGTGGGAGGTGCGTGGAAGGAGAAAATTAGTTATGCCCCCGGTTATGCTCCGACTCCCCTGCCCTTCTCAGGCATGGGCTACATCAAGAAATACTTTAAAACATCCCCAAACTGCTTTGAATCAGTTCCCTAAAGCACACTTTGGGAGCTGTGCACCCGAGGGGTAGTTCAGCAGCAAGACTCAGGCTACAGCAAAAGATATCTGGGTTCCCACTTTTATAAACCCACATTGACTATGTCTCAGTGGCTTGGGGCTCACTCAGCAGCTCACAGTGACCCCAGCCCTTTGTGTCAGCAGAGGCCAACCAATAGTAGTTTTGGGTGCTATAGGGTATGAGGTCATAACCCAGTCAACCCTGTGAGGAGACATAAAATCGGTTACAGACAATGTGCAAATGAATGGCCATAACACGTGTTCCACTCTAACCAGATTCATGGAGACACGAAGCCATAGCTGTCCAGGCTGGGATTAGCGTGGCCTTCTTTCACCTCGGTCCATTCATAACTGGCTGTCACCCTGTTCCAAACCTGCCTCAGAAAGCTGCTAGGAAGTGTTCAGCTGCAGTGGTGGTTGAGTTTGGTCATCAACGTGATTGGTTCTGGGTTCCAGTAAGACAGCGGTTCTCAACCTATGGGTCATGACCCCCTTGGGGGTCAAAGGACATTTTCACAGGGGTCACTTAAGACCATCTGCACAGTAGATATTTACATCATGATTCACAAGAGTCACAAAATTATAGTTATGAGATAGCAATGAAAATAACTTTATGACTGGGGTGACCATGACATGAGTAACTGCATTAAAGAGTCACAGCATAAGGAAGTTTGAGAACCACTGTGCTAACATGTACCTTTGGATGGATCTATGAGGTTAGCTACAGCCCCAACACAAAGACATCTGAGGGCCACTCTTTTGCCTACCTGTCTTTGTGCCCCGCTGGTGAGTGCATCTACTCTATTGCCACTCCAATGATGCCACCCTCCACTGACATCAGAGGGTTCTTCTGCTTTCAAACATAGACTAAAGACCACCAGCTCTCCAACAACCTTCTAGGCTTTCAGTACTGGACGGTGACTAGAAAGGTACCCAGCGTCATGGGTTGGGCAGCAACTGGGTTCTCTCAGCCTCTCCAAGGCGCAGACAGCCATTGCTGGACTATGCAGACCATATCGTGTAAGCAAATCTAACACATCCCCTTTGCAGCTTTCCTTCCTTCCGTTCATCTCCTGCAGAGAACCGTGACTAGCACATCCCTGTTTGCAGGATGGACCGTCAGATGAGGAACTTAACTTCTGTTTCAACAGCCTTTGGGGTTCTGGCCAGGTGTTGTGTGTCATGCCATGATTTCATCCATGTTTACATTTTGGACCTCCTGATGGTCTTGTGCTGAGCATCTTTATTTGAATTTGGCTGTGAGGAAGTTGCTCCCAGTGTGGAGTTAAAGTTTTCCATGGAACTTACAATGGACCCTGTACAACCACAGCTGGCCCCTTCTATTTCCGTCCTCTGAGGTCTGGTCTGAGTTTGCTCCTCAGAGCATGCCAGTTGAGTCCTAGCACTCTAACTGAACGAGACCAACATGCATTGGTGCATATTCCATATGTGCAGTTCTGTATTCTGCATCTCTAGTGCGACTGTCCTGGAGTCAACGCTTGCTCAATCCTTCTCTCTCCCAGGGCCTTCAGGGAAACTCTACTCCTAGAGCAATTGAAAGCTGTCAGAAGACCATGGTGATGTCCATCCAAGGAGTGTCTCTTATTTCCACACAGAGGATCTCAGTAGCCCAAGCAGCTTTGGAATTTAGCCAAACAACACCGGGCTGTGGGTCTGGGTGCAGTCGTACATCTGGGAAGCCAGAGCAGGCAAAAGATTAAGAACAGAGCTTCTTTCTCACTAGCAGAAGATGCACACATTGATGTGGGAGTCTGACAGTTTACAGACAAGTGAATGGTGGGTGGTCATCGCCAGGGGTATCAGCATCCTTTATCAACGTCCGTCTCAAGTTTACATTGCAGCTGTGTGAGCTGCATTGGGAACATGAAGTTGTGACTTCTGATATCCAAGGAAAGTCGATGTGACTCACACAGGCTGCCCCAGATGCACATGTGGGTTTAGCTCTCCAGGTTCCCTTCCTTGTGAAAGCCCGTAATATTTTATCAGGACCACGACTGTCCTTGCAAAGAAATACTAAGCACTCCAAATTAGAGGACAACCATCAGGCAGTTTCACCTGTCAACACGGGGCAGCTTGCCCCTGGCCCAGGGCTTCAGCTCCCTCGATGATGGTGGGCGCTTCCATTTGTATCTATGACAATGATCTCCATCACGTTCCACAAAATGAAGCAAGGCACGCCCTGAATGCCTGCTTTTCCAATTGGCAATGGCATTGCTTTGTCCTGCTTAAAAACACGACTACACGTGGAGATGCTGGACCCAAAACACAGTGGCCATCCATCCCTCAATGGCAGGGGCTCGAAGGATTAAGAGCTAAAGTTGCTAAATTGTGGGACATCCCTGCACTCCGACCGGAAACTGGAGAGGCTGCAGGTACAGAAATGGGGCTGGGTGAGAGTGGGGTAGGAGAAGGCCTCAGATTCTCTTTACTGTCTCTGAGACCCTCCAGGCCTGCTTGCAGGAAGGCTGGCTGGCTGGGGAAACAGAACAGCTTTACTCTGATTGAAGTCCTGAGAAATCAATTTCTGTGCAGCTCATGGGCCCTCTAGGGTTTACTCCATTCCTCTACTTGGCCAGTCCTGAAGGAGAGGCAAACCTCAGGCGGCTATGGGGCTCTGCTGGGAAGGCAGGTTGATGGGCGGTTTTGCTGAATAAAGAAGCACTCAACCCAAGAAGGATGCTTCCCAAAACCTGGAGATGCTCTCTCCTTTCCTACATGAGACCTGAGGGATTGCAGACTTTCTACAGCCTCAGAACTTCCCCACAAACAGCTCAGAAATCCCCCTTTATCTTCCTGTCCTCAAATGGAAGTGGAGTTTGCAAATCTAAAAGAAAAGAAAGACAACCTCAAACAGATGTGACTCAACAGATGCACTCACCCTACTTTTTAATTGATTAATTTTATTATTATTAATATGTGTTTGGTGTGTGTGTAAGTGTGGGAATACATATGCCACAGCATCCATGTGGGGATCACAGGACAACTTTGGGGAGTTAATTCTCCCTTCCACCCTGGCGAGACAGTCTTGTTTTTTGTCTTGCTGCATACACCAGGATAGTTGGCTTGTGAGCTTCTGGATTCATCTCCTGTTAAAAGCACAGGAAATACAGGTGGTTCTTTATGTCAGTTCTGGGGATCAAGCTAAGGTCCTCGGGTTTGTGTGGCAAACTCTAACTCACTGAGCCTCCTGAATACATATTTATTGTCCACATGCCCTTGCCACCTTGGAATTTTCCTTCACAAGTCTTAATTCAAATATTCTATCTCCTTGCTCATGTATGTAAATTCAGACTGGAATATATTTCCTGATGTAGATGTCTGGATCTGGTCTCTGCTGCTTTAAGGGCTTACCACTGAAACTCACTCCTTGCCCTCAACATGCCCTGCCGGGTTGAAGGAGAGCATGTTCCCCAAGTCAGATTTGCCCACAGGTTGGGATTCAGGGTGAAGGTGGACACGGGAGGGCCAAGCAGAGCCTTCCATAGCTGTTTCCTGATACCTTTCTGCCCTGGGAGAGCATGTCTCAGGGGTGGAGGAAGCTTGGCATTCTGTGATGTTCTGAAAGAGCTCGGTCCACCCTCACGCCATCAGCATTGGAGATGCTCGGATTCCTCTGTCCCTAGTCCCACAGAATTTCACTTTATTTTGTATCTAGTGCCTGGGTGACATGTGAACACATTCCAAATGTTGCCACGGGAAGACAATTTTATGTCCTGGAGTA
The DNA here is from genome assembly GCA_004026605.1 of Ondatra zibethicus. Classification (NCBI taxonomy): domain Eukaryota; kingdom Metazoa; phylum Chordata; class Mammalia; order Rodentia; family Cricetidae; genus Ondatra; species Ondatra zibethicus. The sequence continues at coordinate 38,836 of PVIU01001353.1, read as the reverse complement.
CGATGGGTGAAGAAACCCCCACGAAGGGGGTCTCTGTATTATATCTTAGCAGGCCCTTCTCTTGAGTTTGATGTGTACTCCATTTCCTTTACTGATTTCTACTGAGTTCTGTGTCATGCTTATAGCACCCATTCACATACTTTTTTTCCTACACTATTTCATAATAATGACCACACCTTCTTTTCCGCTGTCCAAGCCTGTCACGGCTGGGTTAGCATCTGCAGGCTCCCAGATGCTCTGGGAAGCAGTTTTCTCTCGGTCCTTTTACCTGACGTCCACCCGTTCCTCTTTGGGGTCACTGCAACACATGACTGAGCCTCAGAAGCCCCTGCATCCCATAGGTTCAATGTGGTCCTCCTTGATAGTAAATAACATCAACAGAAGTATCTGAGATCCTCAGACCTGGGGGACCACAGCTTCTGTGGTTCAGAAAGACATCATTCAGAGTTGGCAGTTTTCCCCTTGGCAGCCCAGCATGTCTTGCTTGAGTGTCTGGCAACTGAAGAAGACACTCAGCAGAGCCCAGGTCCCTACACCACAAGGGCAACACCTAAATAAATATAACCTGGCTTCCCTATCCTCCCAGGGCTGAGCCATTGCACGGCACCTGTGTTTTTCCATATAGGCACCTCTCCAGTCTGAGGAGCTGGGTTTAACCACTGATCAGTCTGAAGAAGGGCAGACTGGGCTTTGCTAGAGCTTTGAAAGATGCACGTGACTCCCAAGGGCAAGGTGCATATGCTTCCTAGCATGAAGGCCTGTAACCTCCAATGCTCTCCACTGTGTTCGAAACAAAGACACACACACACACACACACACACACACACACACACACACACACACACACACCCTGCCCCTTAGGAAGACATTAGAGTCTGGTGTGTCCTATGACTGTGCTCTTTTAGCCTCTGGGAAAAAGTCCAGAAAAAGTTTAAATATATTTAGTCAGCACCAAAGTAAAGAATTCACTGAGTGTAGAACTTCTTAAAATTTAACATGCTTTGTGTGTTAGGAACTTTCAGGAAGGAGGTTTTTATTTACGGTTGGCCGGAGCATGGCACCATGGGACTGCTATGTGTTCATGGCAGGACTCTGATAGGTTATTCTCTGAGAAACACTGACAGCCAAAAGAATATAAATTGATCCCCATTATTCATAGAGCTTTCTGTTCTAAAGTCCCTGGGAATATTGGATTTGTAAATATGAAGCAATTACTGAAAAGGGACCATATATAGATGGAATATATTATGATATAGGATTTTAAATATGTACATAAACACAATATATATATACAATATGTACATAAGTGCATCTGTATATAATACATACATGTTTTGTATAAAATATACATGTAATACATATTTATATCCATATATAAATATATACATATTCCTAAAGTAACCCATCCTGATAGATCTTACTTGTTTTATAGATGGTAAAATCCAGTTCACTTAAGGCTGCCTGGTGACTGTGTTAGGACTCGCGGTCCCCCAGCTCCTGGCTTGCAGCTCATTGCTCTGCTCCTCAAGCTCCCACGCCACACCCATGAGCCAGGGTTTCACGGGTGAAGCCTCTGCAGGAATGTTCAGCCCTCAGTGTCTTCACCTGTGTCTGCTTGCCTGGGAACAGCATTGGAAATAATCCATGTTGGTTACCGACAAATTTTGGCAAGCAGGCAAATTCTCAACACAGAAACGGTGAAGGGGGAAGATGGGTCGCCGCCGTCCAGTCCCTTGTCTTCAGGTGGTTTTGTTACCGGGCAGAACAACGTATACCCTCCTGGCTCTAACTCAGTTCTCTCCAGTGCAGAAAGAACAATTACTGGGTGGACGGGCTAGTGAGTTGATTTCAGTGAGAAGTGTTTTAATTTGTTCTGAGATCCCCAACTCTCATACTCCGTCTTTCACTGATGTGTACAGAACAAAAGCCAAGTTGTAGCAAACCATCAAGAGCTCACATCTCATTTCACAGCGGTTACTCACAGTGATTATAGATATGTGGTTTGTTGGAAATAAAAACTCATGCAACTGGAAAAACATCCTGAGGGAAAGTGCTGGATTTGTCATCGCTCTGCGAAGTCCTTGGAGCTATTTACAGTCTCCCCAGTCCTTCAGTCTCTTAGTGCTGACCAGAGAAGAGGCTGACACCCACCCAGAGGCACAGACTCACCTGCCCCAGCGCCGTGAGGCGCCCGACATGTCCCCACATTTCACCCACCCAGCCAGGCTCACACACTGCTTCCTGAAAAGATGGAAGGAGTTTAGGGAACAGGTGGGCAATAGCCTCGCTCTTCAATGGGATGTCTCTGTCAGGGAAGAGATGGGTGAACTGTAGGTCTGTGGGGCTTCCTTAACTGCTGCTTGCTCTCACAGGATGGGGAAGGAAGCACTTCTCAGTCGGCTCCTCACAGTGTGGTTGGGAAGCAGACGTGGAGCAGGGCATGGAGCCAGCATATAAACAGCAAGACCAGCAACAGCCCCCCTCCTGTAGCCAGCTGTTTCTCCTAAGGATCCAAAGCTGCAAACAGTGCCAACAACTGGAGAGCAGGCATTCACATACGGGGGCCTGCAGGGGACGTTTCCTGTTCAAGCTGTAACAGTCCACTCTTGACAGCAGCACAGCGGTCGGACAGATCTCAGGGTGCTGAGGGCCTTTGGGTTAGTGTAGCCGTGATGAGCTGCCTGGATGCTAGCCCGAGCAAAGTCCTTTGTCTTTGGGTGAATGGTGTTGAGGCCACAGTTAACGTCTCCTTTGTTAGCACAAAAAAACATGCAGCCGCAGCAGCAAGGGTTGGCACCTGTCTCTCTGAGGACGTGTTACAGAGGAATCACACTGCCAAGTCTCCTTTTGGGGGGAGAAACTGTCACCTATGTAGGCTCCGGATCTCTGCATTTTCCTCCTGGGTCTCTGTTACCACCGGAATACTTTGCCTGGATATTCTCACATCCCAAATCGCACCTGCTCAGTGCTGAGGGTGCAGCAAAGCCAGTGGTTCTAACCCACCCCAGAGGAAGTGAATTCAGGGTGTTGTGAACTTGACAGAGCCTAGAGTCGCCGGGAAGTCAGGCCTCTGGGTGTCCCTATGAGGGGCTGTGATGACTATGTCAATCCAAGTGTGATGACCCGTCTCATTTGTGGGCAGGACCATTTCCTAGGCAGGGATCCTGCTCTGTGTCAAAAGGAGGAAGCGAGTTTAGCCCTGTTCTTTGTTCTCTTCTGACCGTGGACACCTCGTGGCCAGCAGCTTCCCATTCCTACGACTGCTGCCTGGTTTCTCTGTTGTCACAGATGATGCACCCTGACCTGTGAGCTAAATCAAACATCTTCTCTCTTGGGTGGACATTGTAGGGGTGTTTTATCACAGCAGGAGAAAGTAGCTAAGGCAAGGGGTACCCTAAAAGAGAAGGCAACCTTCCCCAACCTCCAAGGGGACTGTTATGGCCTAGGTACAAAATGCCCCCAAAGGGCCTGTGTCTTTGGACCCTTGGTCCATGGCTGGTGGCACTGTTATGGGGAGTTACGGGTCACTTAGGAAGTGATAGCTAGTTAGAAGAAATGGATGGGTCACTGAGGGGTGGGCCTTGGTGCCTATAGCCTAGCTCGACTTGCTTCTGCTTCTGATCTGCAGGAATGTGAGCAAGCAGGTTCACGGTCCTGCTGCCACAGCCTCTCTACACTCCATGCTCTCCCCACATGAGAGACTGCATCCGCTCAAGCCATGAGACAGAGTAAATCCTTTTCCCCTTAAGGTGGTCCCGGAGATGAGGCAGAAATATAACAGATGATCCGATTTCATTTGTAATCCTGGTTGACACACAAGCTCTGGGTGTGTGAGGCAGTGAGAAGGCCCTGCAAATTGGATCCAAAGCCTTGTGTTCCAGATATGTGAGTAGATATATATGCATGCATGCACATACACAATCATGAGAGTAAACACACATGTATACACGCATGTAATCATGTGAACGAATACATGTGTGTGCACTCACACTTGTGCACACACGCACACACACAATCCTATGAGAGAATACATGTTCACACACGCAATCTCCATCTCCAACCCAGACTTGCCCCCTCCACCCTCCTGATGCTGCATGTGAGTCCCATTCCTCTCCTGACCTAGGTTACTCCCAAATTAAAATATTAATGGAAGATTGGCTGACTGACTCCATGAAGTGCTTTTAGAGCTCCGCTATGCTGCTTAATTTTAAAATTCATGCATATTTAATTTTCTCTTCACTGGGAATGCATTTATAAAAATAATAATAATAAGCAATAACCTTGGAGGATATAGGAAGGAAGACAGATGGGCAGGAAGGCATCAAAGCTGTCATTTGTGGGGAGGCGACCTCTTCATTACTGCTAGTTGTATGCTGTGTCTGGGGGCTGCAGACCTGTGTCTAGTTGCACAGGAAGTGACCCCAGCTCATCACTGGCAACAGTGAACTGTACAGATCTGTAGATGCTGAGCCCACTGTCACCTGGATGTATGTGCAGGTCTTGCTCGTCAGACTGGAAGTGAAGGGTAGGTGCCTGGCTTTTCTTCTTTTTCTCTGGTGGCAGTGGATGCCAGCACCAAGGCACCGACACATCCAGGTCAGTGGGCACTCTATGTCTTCTCTTGAGCACCACGCTGGGTCAAAGTCCGACCACAGCAGAGGTCACTGTTACTTTGACCCATGTGGTTCTTGGCCACAGAGCCACATTGTCCCTGTGTAGCTGCGATACGGTAAGGTAATGTTTACCAGAGCTGGGCAGGGTGTTTTCCTGAGTCTCTCTGGCTGCCCTATACTCAGCCATTACAGCTGATACTGTCCCCTCTATGCAGAAAATTCTCTCCCCCTTCCTAGAAGTTGCTCCCTAAGGTCTGATGTTGTGCACCCTGGCAGACACTTTACCAGTTCAAGTTTTAATAAGAGCAGGTGGGGCCTTATTCTCAGAGCTTCTGCGTAGAGCTCTAGGCCACCCTAATGTGGTGATATTTTGTTTATACTATAACAAATAAACCTTACCTAAAGATCAGAGTGCACAGAGCTAAGCCACTAATTAGCCGTAGAGGCCAGGCAGTGGTGGTACACACCTTTAATCCCAACACTAAGGAGACAGAGGCAGATGGATGTCTGTGAGTTCAAGGCCACTCTGGGCTACACAAGAATGAATCTGTCTAAAGAGAATCTGTCTAAAGAGAAACAGAGCTCACACAAAGGTGATCTGAGCACTTGGGAGTCACAAGCCTTTAATCCCAGCACAGGGGAGATGAAGACAAGAGTGATATGGCTGGGCAGAGGGAGGAATATAAGGCGGGAGACAGGAACTCAGTGCAGTCTGAGGATTCCTAGAGATGGATGCAGTCTGAGGATTCATAGTGACAGGATTGCCCCTTTGGTCTGAGCATTGGCAGAGGTAGGAACTCTAGTGACTGGCCTCTCTGCTGCTCTGATCCTTCAACTTTCACCCCTGATAGCTGACTCCACGTTTTTACTATTAACACCAATTAGAATCCACGTTACAGCCTAAGAGGTGGGGTTTCAGGAGGAAGAGTGGCAGAGAAAGAGGGGTTGGGGTATGAGTCATGCCCAGAGAACCAGCTGTAGGCTTAGGATCCGTCAGGCTAAGAATTTGTCCTGGGGCCGAATGGAGCCTGGCGCACTGCGTGTGCCAGCTCAGGAATCTGGAATCTGGCCGCAGAGAGCATGCTCTCTGCCACCCTGCCCTTGACTTCTCCTTTGCACCACACGGCCTTTGTGTTGAGGCTTAGGAGGAAGTCATGGCCCCAGCTTGAGACTGATTGTTGAGCAGAAACGGAGCTAGTGTGGCATAGATAACAGTGTGTCCGGAATTGTTCTTGCTGGGCGGACTGAAGAATCCCCTGGACACCCTAGGGAGAAGCTGGTGGGAAAACCTTGTTAAAGGATTCACCACTGAACACCAAGCATAGGGTGATGGATTTGCTGGGACTGGTCTACAAACAGCCTGGGAAATTTAACCCCTTGCTCTGGACATTACAGTGATGTTCATCACTGGTAGGACAGTCTCAGGAGTAACCATTGGGAAGTATTTACTAACTAACTCAGACTGGCTGCAGACTCATGACCCTCCCCTCTCAAACCTCCAAGTACTGGTGTTACAAATACGTGTGTGAGGTGGAATGTCCTTCTGTACAATGTGAATATATTGGTTAATAATTAAAGCTGCAGTGGCCTGTGGAAAGGCAGAATATAGCTGGGTGGGAAATCCAGACAGATGTACAGGAGAAGAAGGGCGGGGCCAAGAGGAGTGTGAGCCAGCCAACCCTGAAAAGAAATGTCAGCAGCAGCCTAAGGAGAAAGACGCCAGAACAGAGGTAATGCCATGGCCGCATAGTGATATACAGATCAGCAGAAATGGATTAATTTATGAGAGAGCTAGCCAGTAAGAGCCCAAGCCATCAGCCAAGCGATTATATTTAATATTTGCCTCTGAGTCATTATTTCACAAGTGGCTTCGGGGACTGACAGGCAGGAAAGAAACTGATCCAGAAGGACCACCTTAGCGTGACCATTGCACATGCATGTCATACCAGCATTGCCTGGTTTTGGACTCCCAAACAGACCCGAGATATTCATTCATTTCCCATGTCTAACTCTCGCTTGTTGTCCACAGGGCTCCCCCATGCCCTGTTACAATGCCCTCATGTTTGTGGAAATACAGTACTGACTGACTGCACTGTGCTTGGCTCGGCCTCAGAAGAACAGTAAATGAAGCTAATGTCTACTTTGTTGTTTGTGTGTTTTGGAAATCTATGTGTACGTGTTTCTCTTGCATGTATATGCAAGGGAGAAATTATTGGCAGATACAACCAAACTATTGAGGTGATTTGCATTCCCACCCAGCGTGAGTTTTAAGTGTCCCCTGCCTTGCTAGTAAGTAGCGCCTTTCAACTTCAGTACCTGTGATACCGAATGGTGAATGACTGGGGCCAGAGACCGAACTTCCCACTGTGTAATGACACTAAGCACCTTCCATGCTTACCGTCTGGGTGATACAAGCTTGTCAGGTCCATGCTTAATGAATTCATTTTCCGTACTTTTTATTGGCGTTCTTTCTATCCGATCTATGCAGCCAGTGCTTACGTTTCTGGTATCTTTCCTCCTCTGTAGTTTTCTCATTATTTTCTCAGTGGTGTCCTTCAATAAACCCAAGTTTTCAGTCTCAAAATAAAGATCACATTTATCTCTTCATTTTCCCCATACTTAGAGGTTTGTGTGTATGTGTGTGTGTGTGTGTGTGTGTGTGTGTGTGTGTGTGTGTGTGCATGCACGCATGTGTATGTGTAAGTTCCTCTGTAACTCTGCTTCTGTGTGTCTCTTACATGTATGTTCTGTCTAAAATCTTTCGGCTACATGAAGGCTGTGAAATGCTCTCTTCTGTTTTGTTTTCAGGCTTGTTTTTATATTTATGTTCATATCTACACTCCAGATGGAACTGATTTTTTTTTCTTTTTGCAGATGAGCTGGGTACTCAAGATGTAATTTGTTAAAGTCAAGTTTATTGAGGCATGATGCACATGGCTCAGAACTCGCTGCTTGCAGGTGTGCTGTGTGATGGATTCTGGCCAATGCATGCACAGATTCATGTAATAATCACAAACCAAGGCACTTAAGACTATTTCCACGACCTCCCAGAGCTCCTTTGGCACCTCATAGTCCACCCTGCCCACCCCAACAAACACTCGCAGATCACCCTGCCTTGATTTCTCCACAGAAGGAGGCCACATCAGCAGAAGGCAGAAGGCACAGATGAGGAACTCTGAGAGCTACGACTGCCAATGTGTAGACATGTGACAGCCTCCATTCACCAACAACATGGATTTGTTTGATGTGGGATTTCCCTCTGTATGCTGTGATTACCATTAATGAATAAAGAAACTGCTTTGGACCTATAGCAGGGCAGAACTTAGGTAGGCAGGGAAAACTAAACTGAATGCTGGGAGAAAGAAAGGCATAGTGAGAGAGAAGCCATGGAGCCCCAGAGACATATGCTGGGAACTTTACCCAGTAAGCCACAACCACGTGGCAATATACAGATTAATAGAAATGGGCCAAATTAATATGTAAGAGTTAGCCAATAAAAAGCTAGAGCTAATGGGCCAAGCAGTGATTTAAATAATACGGTTTTACTGTTCTGTGTTCTGTCCTCATGCCCTTGTGGTGCAGAGGGCTAACTGTGAACTTGGCAGGATCTGGAATCATGTGGTAGACTGGCATGCCTGCTGGGGATTATTTTGATTTAATTAATTGACTTGTGAAGACCTGCCCATTGTGTGTGGCACCATTCTCTTGACTGCGATCCTGTAAGTGGAGGTAGGGAAATGTGTTATCAGTGTGCATCACTCTGACTCTTGGCTGTGAATGTGATGTGGACCAGCTGCTTCAGCGTGGGCTGTACCCTTGAACTGTGAGCCAGAATCAGCCCTTTCTCCCTGTTGCATTCATCTGGGTGTTTTATGACAGCAACAGGAGAATCACTAAGACAACCTTCCAGCAATTTATTGTATAGAGCATCTTTTAACTTGGATGAAATCCAGTTTAGGAAGTGTGTGTGTGTATGTGTGTGTGTATGCATGTGTTTGTGTGTGTGTGATTCATGACTGTTTAGAATCCTGAGACTTCAGATGCAACAGGATTAAAATCTTTCCTCGTGCACATTATTAAGAGCACCTATGTTTGAGGACTTTGCAGTCAAGTTTTGATCCGCATCTGGTCAATTTCCATATGTTACAAGGTAGGGATCAGCCTCAGATTCCCAGGATTGATGCCCGATGGTTAAAGCAGAGTTTGTTGAAATGCTTCATTGTCCTTTCTCTATTGAAGAACTGGTATTTTTATTGAGAGCCAATTGACGTGCAGGTAACCAGTCTTCATACACCGGCTTGCCTGCTACTATGAATCATCTTTACTTAACACTTTCATTGCCGTGTAGTGCACATAGCACAGACGCTGCCGACTTAAAGTGCATTGGCTGGAGGCTTCTAGCATAGCCGCACCAAACACACTCTAATTTCAGAGCATTCCTGTCACCCTTAAAGAACCTCGCTCAGGATCAATGGCATCGCTACCCCTCTGTGTATTCCCGCCCAGCTGTCAACCCCTAGTCCATTCCTGTCTCTATGAAGCTCTTTTAGAGATTGCACAGAAATGGATTATACATCGTGTGGACACTTGCGTCTGCCTTCCTCTCTTTAGCATGCTGCTGTCAGGATTGTCAGTCCATTGTCCCCTTTTCCCCGGCTGTTGGTAGTGCAGAGTTCTTGCGTAGGCTGTTGTGAACAGTGCTGATGTGAGCTGATACTTACAAGCTTTGGTGTGGAGAGCCACATTTAGTCTCCTGGATACACAACAGAGAGTGCCCTAGGGGACCACGAGGAATCGCTGTCAGAGTGTCCTAATTAGTTTTACTGTCTGCTTGACACTAACCTAGAGTTGTCTGGGGAGAAGAAATCTCCACTGAGGAACTGTATAAATCAGATTGGCCTGTGGACATGTTCGTGGGGGCTCTGAGTGGCCTGTGGACATGATCATGGGGACACTGTCTTGGTGGCTAATTGATGCAGGAGGGACCAGACCACTGAGGGTGGCACCATTCCTAGATGGTGATCTGGCATATATAAGAACGCTACCTGAGCATGGGCAGTGAGCAAGTCAGAGAGTTAGCCAGCAAGCAATGTCCTTCCATGGGTTCTGAGTCCTGGCCCTGACTTCCTTCAGGGGTGGACTGTGACCCGAAAGTGTAGACTGAAATAAATCCTTTCTCCTTCAGGTTGATTCTGGGTAGAGTGTTTGATCACAGCAATAGAAGGGAAACCAGGACAAAGGCTGTGTCTGGGCATCTCATAGTTCAGTGTCCAGATCCTTCATGGCTCAGCAGATCAGCTGACACAGAGAATGTCAGCAGGTCCTCATGTCTCAGTAGATTGGCTAATACAGAGAGGGGCAGCAATTCCTCCATGTCTCAACAGGTTAGCTAACACAGAGCGGCAGCAGGTCCTCATGTCTCAGGAGATTGGCTGACACACAGAGGGGCAGCAGGGCAGGCACACGTTTGCTCAGCATGGCAGGATAGCCCAGAGGAATCCAGTCTCACCCCACCACCCATTACCGCAAGTAAACTACTGAATTTTCCCACTGTTACTATTGAATCAACTTTGTTAGGTGGTGTTGGCTTTTACTTTATGCATTTGGGACTCTGTTGTTTGGGATTTACCTGTTTCTGGTTGTTATCTTCCCATGAGTTATAAGATCTTTTGTTTCCAGAATTTATTTTTCTTAAGATTAATTCATTTCCTATTAATATCAGCACGTGGTCATTCCGGAAGTTATGGCACGAAACCTCCCATCCGTCTTGCTCTCTGCTGCCACACACAAGCCGTCACGTCTTCAATTCTCCAGGGTGAGTGTCTTCTACAACATAAACCTGTGTGACGTGAATTCTCCCCAATCTCCTCAACTCTTCCTGTTGACTGGTTTTTTTTATTTGTTTGGTTTTGTTTTTTTTAACTGACTTACACAGAAAGCACTCACCCGTGAGGGGTTCATGTCCTCCCACTGCCACTGCTCTCTGTAGATGTCTCCTCATGGTTCATCTTCTATTCCATGAGTCCCTGTCTTTGGTTTTGTCAAACTCCCTTTAACATCTTCTTTATCCCTTGACTGCCTCTTTTCCTGTCGTGTGTGTCCATTCTTCACAGCTCATCCGGTGATTACACAGACAGCATGTGCTTTGGACAACCTAGCTTGTGTAGATACTGACTGGGCTTCGGCACTGCTCAGCCCTTTGCTCCTGTGCTTCTCTATGTCTCTACTCTTGGGTCTGATCACTGTCATACAAACTCAGGCATCAGGCTTTATGCAGTATGGGTTTGGAATGAGTGGTTTACCAGATTGGCTCTTAAAACAGATGGAAGAAGAAAAACACTAAAGACAAATCAATATTTACCTTGGATGTCTCAGTGTTTTGTTGTGTGGTTCAGAGTTCCCTCCCTGTAGCCTTCCCCTTCAGCTGAAGGGATCCATTTAGCTTCTCATGTAGACCAGGGGCAGATTCTCTCAGTTAAGGTCAATTTAGGAATCTTTCTCTCTCTCCCTCTCTATTCTCCCCCTCTGTGTGCATGTGTATTTCATGTGTGTGCACTTGTGTATGAGGGTGCAAATGTGTGTTTGTGGCCATGTACACATAGAGGCCACCAAAGGCCAGGAGTCTTCCTCACTCACTCTCCTCCCCATTCTATAAGACAGGGCCTCTCACTGAACCTGGAGTCTCTTGATTCGACTGGACTAACTGAGCAACAAACCCCCAGGACACCTTGCTTCTCCCTTCCCAGTGCTGGAATTATAGGTGAATGCTGCCACAACCAACTTTTGACATGGGTGCTAGGGCCAGTTCAGGCCCTGGTTTTCCCACAGAAGCACTTTACTGTCTGAGTTATCTTTCTGTTCTCTAGAGATGTCGCTCTAGCCCTTGACATTGCGGAAGGTTTTACTGGAAGGTGTTCTTGGCTGCCAACCCTTCACTCTTCAACTCTGAGACATCCCCTTGCAGTCTTTGGTTTGCCTGTTGTCAAGGCTCTGAGGAGAGGACCTTCCGGTGCTGTTTTTCCCTTGCCCATTTTCAGCTTTAGCAGGACTTTTGCCTTCTCACTATGCCTTGGTTTGATGCTAGAGGCAGCTTTGTGAAGAAGCAGTTTCCTCTCAGTGTGGGAAGGAGGGGATAAGTGAGTAGCCAGAAGGTCACATTGTACAGAGATGACCTGACCCCATGCCTGCAAGTCCCCATGCTGGGTGGCCAGTCTGAACCTCAGCTACCTCCTGGAGAAACAATGCTCAGCCTAGAGGAAACTTTTGCATCGCCCACTGAGACACCCAAGGGCATCACAGAAGGGGGCAAGGGACCTGGAAAGTGTAGGAGACAGAGAATGAGAACTCTGTAGAATGCTGCCTTCTGGGAGTGACAGGCTATTGTGATCAAGAGTGTAGAGTCTGTGACCACCTGTGCAAGGTTTGTATACTCCCAAATACACAACCCCCCCCCACACACACACACACGGGGAGGGAGAGTAATAGGAAAAAGGGGTCATCAGGTGTGGGAGGGGGTAAGTGAAGGCAGTGGGGGAGGAAAGTGTGGATCACAAAACATTGTGTGCAAGTGAGAAACTGTCAAAATGTTTAATTAAAGGGACAAAAGCTTATGTGCAATAAAAGCACAGCTGGTCTCAACAAGAGACTTTGTTTCCACTTTCCTTCTATCATGTCCACCTCTTTTAGTCTGAACCCGATGAAAATGTATCTCTTTAGAAGATGGCTGATCCAATGTAGCATTGTCATTTGCTTCCAACCGCAGCCTGTTTTCAGGTTTCGTTGAGATACTCCCTAGCTGGATCCGGCTAAGGTATCCATCCTGAGGGGAGCCATGGTAAATCAGTTCCGCACCCCACGCCTCATCTCCCATACATCACAGGTCAGTATAACCGCTGCATAGAGGCCAGTTTCTTCCATTGGTGCCACCAGGATGACTTGAAGACACATGGGCTTCTGCTACACCTATCACAAAAGAGAACTTCAGATTGCCAGCCCTGGATGTGGACATTTACGATTCCCTGCCAGGCTCCGATGGCTCGCATCATTATAGGTAAGTTGAGCTGTGCGGAACAGGCCCAGAGTAGGTGTGGTCAGTCTTCTACTTAGGCCACACCCCTCTGACCTTCCAGTCATCTTTCCTCCTTTCCTCCCCATCCTGCCCTGGGCTCACTGGGCTTTATTCTGAATTTCGATTTCAATTTTGTGCACATAAAGTTATTTTTTTTCTTTGCCATCCTTGAGAAGCAGTGTCCTCTTCAATTTGTATATTATTCTCTTTGTTAGCTTCAAATACCTTTTTTAAAAAGTGAGACAGGGTTTGACCTCAACTTGCTATGTGGTCAAGGCTAGCCCTGAGCTCCTGACTTTCCTGCTGCACCTCTGGAGTGCTGGGATTATCCCCATAGCTAGCCTTGCTTTGGGTAACTCTCATCTTGTTTTATATGCAAAGTAAACTACCTCCCAGCTTTTCTTTCTCTCTCCCACAGCAAGATATCCTGAGTCCATCCCTCTGTCTCCATCCTCTTTCATATTCTCCATCCTGTGTCTTTTTATTCTTAGTTCTAATCTTGCTCAGCACCCTCTCCCACTTAGTAATCTCTTCTTCATTTTGATCTAATGGGTTGATTCTAACCAATGAGTTTTTAATTTTAATTATACGTTATGTGTGTGTGGTATTTGTGGCGGTTCTATTTATTTCTTTTCTGTGCAGTGATTTCGAGGCCGTCTGGCTTTATCTTCATCTTTCCACACTTGCACCGGTCCAAGCACACACACTGCATTCCCCTCCATATCTGATTTGATTTTCTCGTATCTGGATCACCGTGAGCTGACTTCTGCTCACAGTTTCCTGGCTTGGCAGCTACCTGCAATGTTCAGCTTCAGCTTTCTATTTCTGGAATCGTGTCTTAGAGAATTAAGTGAGCTGTAGGTTAGAAGGGTCCTCTAGAGGGGACATGGATTTGACCCACACTGAGCCACTGCCTTTTGGGAGCATCCTGAACTGAGTTCACAGCCGAGGTCAGTGTGTGAAGGTGCTCACCTGTCTGTGGACCTGCTTGAGGCTGCTTATGGAGCATCTTGTCAGGAGACAGCCTCCTCTTCCTCTCTGGCCTCAGTGACGGGCTCCCCTGGCAGCCAGCAATGTTCCCTGATGTATTTACTCCCCTCATCTCCTGCTCCCCTGGACCTGTGCTTCTGGCTTGTTGATTGCTAGTCAAACACTGTGAACTGAATGTCCCTGGAAAAGCCACACCCACGCTGAAGAGTCTAAAACACTGACTGATTAGGATGCACCAATTGCACAGAGTCAGGGTGTTGCAGATGCAGAGACAAACTATCTTGGATTATTGCTCCTCCCCTTACTTGCCACTCACTGCTCACTTTACTGTTTGACCTAACAATGTTACGCCCAAATCCGCAATCCCCACAAGCCGACAAGGAAACCAAGAGTCCCGTATGTAAAAGCAAAGAGCCTTTATTTTAATCAAGTTTGCAAACTCGGTCTCCCCTCATGACCAACATATTGGAATATCCAGAGAGCCCCGAGCTCAATTAGAATAGGGTTTTATAGTAGTAAAGGTGGGGGTGATGGGTCTCTGAGGTTCTAAGACTCCTGATTGGCTGACATTCGTCTAGGGTTTCCTGGTGCCTGTGAGCTGCAGGTGTTGCTATCTACAGTGCTTGGAATGCCAGGGATTCCCTTTGAATGGTCTGTTCTGGGGGGGGGGGGGGATAGTCAGGTGATCTCAGCTGGTGGTGTCTCCTGCAGCCAGGCTTCTTCTCAGGGTAAACAATTGAGACTCCAGCCTCCATTGAAATTCGTCGATGGCCAGAGTCCCAGGTGATTATGGTTGGAGGAAGTAGAGACTTAGATTATCATGGCTGGCCCTCACAACACCTCTTTAACTATCAGGCAAATGTCTGGAATGTGTTCTCAGCAGACTCCACCAACCAAAAGCTAAGAGCATCATCAGGCGGCAACACCGCACCTACAACCTACAGCAGAAGAGTCCAAGCTTTGCTGTGCTGCCTCCCTCAAGTCCCCACCAGTGCCCTCGGCAAATGTCTGGACCTGTCTTTTGCTCTGCAACTACACCAAGTTCATGGCTCTGCCTCCCTATTGGGACATTTTACTTGGGATAAACCCAAGCCTTACTCTTGGGCCAAGGGGACTCACATTCGGCTTAGTATAAACTCTCTTCCTCCCTTTGAGGTGAGGGCTGCCTTTCACATCAATATTCCATACTCATAAGCAGAGCTCTGGCTTGCCCTCTGTCCACAAAACATACCCATGACATCCTCACATCAGGCCCTTTGTGGGACCAACATGTTCCTATCCTTCCTATGACCAAACACTGGATACAGATGGTGGGAAGCTTAGTGAAGTGGAGGAGAACTCCGAGGAAGTTCAAGAGGAAAGGAAAGTGAGCAGCAGAGCAGAGGATGAAAGGCGGAGGGAACTTTGGGAATTGTTCCCAGCCCCCACACAGAGGGAAAGCGCCAGGCGGCGGCGGACCGGATCCAGAGCTTCTGTGGGAGAAATACGTTCAAGCTTTCATGGCGAACTAAAGGAGACGATCGGAAAACACAGGCAAATCTCACAGGAGCCGGGGACAGGGTGGGTCCCCAGTGGAAGGGACAGAGTGGGATGAAGTTAGCTGCAGCTACCGGGAGCTTCCAGAGTCTGCGGCCGGCCATGCTTGGGCACCTTTCCAAGATCTCATCTCTGTCTCTTGCTGCCTTCTGGCCTGTATCCAGGGCTAGCCTCTGGCCCTCTGGGTCTGTACCATAGCTCTTCTCCAGCTGCTCCTCTCTGGCTCCAGGTGCTTAGATCCCTTTCCCGAACTGTCTCCTCCAGGTGTCTGAACAGGGCTCTCCAGCACTGCGGCACCTCCTCTCAAAGTTAAATCCCGCTTCCCAGTTAAGCCAGCTGCACTGACTCCTTTCAACCCCTGGTACCAGTGAGGGTCAGGCACTCACCTACCTACTTCCAGCTAGCAACCACCAGTGGGCAGAGCCATACTCCTCACGGGGAGGGAGTCTCTGGGGGGGTATGTGTTGAGGGTGGGGAGGGGCTAGACAGACACGCCACCAGGAAGAACCCTGGTGTTACCATGGGAACCAACAGATGCCAAGTGACCATGTGAAGTCCTGGAACCCCTGGTTTAATTCCAGGACATTTCATACTGACCTGGCTGCTCTGTGAGCTGCTCTACCCAGCAACTGTGACAAAGGACGTTTCCCCAAAGGGAACAATTACAGTAGCAGTGGACAAATTGCCGTCCTTGTCACTGGCAAATAATCCAGCACTTTCTTACATACCGGTCCCAAATCCCAGAAGACAGAGGGCCAGAAAGCAGCCCTCCTGGTCCAGGCCTTCGCATTGTCGGTTTCCAGAGCTGGAAGGAGCCTGGTTAGACTCCAGGAGACCAGGGGAGGATGGGCCCACGGCTCCCACCTGAGGACTCCATAGCTGCTCTGTTCCAGTCCTCCCCCACTTTCCCAGGGGTTTGGTACCAATTGATTCTCAAGGCTGGTGGGTACGTGTAGGAGCAGATGGCTTCATAGTGTGAGTGGAACAAATATTTTTAAAATAATATTTAACAGAAGGGAAGAAGGAGGCCTCGCCACAGTGAAAAACCCATAGCACCAGCCAGGCTGGTTCCCTTGCCTCCTGCAGCTAAGTGCCTCCCACCCTACCACACACACCCAGGGAAGAGGGGAGCTCTCTAAGTCCTCCCCAATACCACACATACACACACACACACACACACACACACACACGGAAGGGGGGCTCTCTAAGTCCTCCCACCCCCCCACACCCACAGAGGGAAGGGGGCTGAGCTCTGCTAAATTCAGAACAAACCCTGAGGCTGCACAGGCTGCTGGCTCCTCCTGGCGCCCCAGCACTTACTTAACTTCACCCAGACACCTTTCCCCCCAGGTCCTGTTGCCTCTCATCTCTGAATGCCTCTCACAGTCCTGAAAGGGCCTCTCTGGGTTTTTGTCTTCCCTTGCTGTCCCATCATGGGCTCCTTGGACACCAGGATCTGTGCCTGGGAACTGGGAAATGACCGAATGCCCCGTGCTGACAAAGATGGAGCCTTCGTGTGTGTGTGTGTGTGTGTGTGTGTGTGTGAGAGAGAGAGAGAGAGAGAGAGAGAGAGATCGTCTGATTTCTTTCGCTTTTAAATGGGAGAGATCAAGGGAGGAAAACTGCCTGTGGCGGTCCGAGGTTCAGCAGCTCACCCAGTGAACCAAAGCTCCTTCAGATTCTAAGGCTGCAAGTGGCATGCGGAGTTCCTGGTGTTGCTGCCCTTGGTGGCAGAGAAGTATCCCTTTGCCACAACAAGAAAACAAGCCTGTGACACACCCTGGGAGACGGAGGAGATGGCTCAGTCCAGTGCTCACCTAATAAGCGTGAGGACGTGAGGTTCATTCCCCAGAACCCATATAAAAAATCTGGGTGTGTTCATGCTTGTAACCCCAGAACTGGGAAGATGGAGAGAGGCTGGCTCTGGAGCTCACTTTCCGGCCAGTCCAGGTATTTAGTGAGTTCCAAGTCAGCCAGGGACCCATGCTAAATGGAGGAGAGTGGCTCCCTGATCATCTTGGCAGAGGTTGGTCTCCGGGACCCTACATGCAAACCCATGCACTCTACACACTGCACATGCAGATCCATCCTCGGTGCACACCCGTGCACCCTACTCACTACAAAGAAATCCAGCCTCAGTGTGCACCCATGCACCCTACACACTACAAACAAACCAGCCTCTGTGCACACCCATGCACCCTACACATGCTGCAGATAGAATATTTGTTTATACTGTGAAGATGTATCTTTAACCAAGGCACCTTCTGATTGGTTTAATAAAGAGCTGAATGGCCAATGAATGGCAGGAAGAGGTTAGGTGGGACTTCCAGGAACAGAGAAGACTCTGGAAAGAAGAAAGGCAGGGTTGCCAGCTAGATGCAGATGAAGCAGGAAGGGCAGTACAGAGTAAAAATAACTGAGCCACATTAAAGAATATAAATTAATTTAAGTTATAAGAACTAGTTGGGAACAAGTCAAAGCTGAGATAAAACTTTCATAATTAATAAGTCTCCGTGTCATTATTTGAGAGCTGACTTGCCGCAACACACTGTACAGATAAACCCAGCCTCAGAGACAACCAGAAGAACTTTGAACCTGGGCCACTGGGCCCCCACAGAAGGGAACTTCCTGGGACAGCTCACAGAAATCAGAAGTCATTTCCTCTTGAGCTCACCCCTGCCTGTGCCCTTCCAGCTTCCGTTGCTGGCTTTCCCCAGCGCCAGCAGGCAGTGACCCTGAACCCCAGAGCTGGAAGAGCCTTTGACCATCTAATCTTCATTTCACAACTGGAGCAGCAAGGCCCAGAGAGGTCAAATGTCAGGTCCCAGGTCTCACAGGTCCTTAGCAAGGAGGGTGAGTGCTGCAGACAACTGTCATTGACATTTTTGGAACAGCTGGTTAAGGGCTGATGTTCAAGGGACTTAACCTTCAGAGCTTTCTGACACCCTTCCCGGGGTGGGATGGTACCTCCAGCTGGAGTCCAGGTTCCAGCTCATCTCCCCATTTGACCAACAAGAAGGAGGGATTTGAATCCATTGCCACACAATTGGAAGCCTCAAAGGGGATTGGTACAGCCCTGCTCCCTAGCAATGAAAATGAAAGTCAACTGATTGGCGGACTGGCAGGCAGGATGCAGCCTCCTGGTGCTGATGGGAACTATTGACAGGCACCATGAAGTGCTAGGGAGAAATGGGGACCTCGCACACTCTCCCAGCCCTTTACCTATAGCTATTGATTTGGGGACCAACGTTCGCTGTCATTGGACCCAGCTCCCTGTGGAATGCCCAGCTGTTCTACAGTGTAAGTTGGAAGACTGAAGAAGAACCTGGAAATTCAGCCATGAGTGGCCTCAGGTGTAAAAACAAAACAAACTACCTTTTGATATAGACAAGTGTGCAGATGGACAGAAGTTCCCGGGAAGAAGCCCCACCTCCCAGGAAGCCTTCTGCAAGAACTAACCAGAACTCCAAAGTTCAGAGAGACTTTGAGAGTTGCAACTTCAGAGCCTGCATCTTGGGTTGTCTTTAGCCTTCTTAACAGCCAATCTTTGTCCAGTTATGACCCAACATCCTTGCTGCTGAACGGTGAAAGCTTTTGAAATCTATTAGTGGATCACTGGCCTCCTCCACCCCAAAGCTAAGATTGTTTGTCATGTAACCTCTTTCTCTCCGGCCCTCTGGAAAGTTGGCATCTTCAGAGAAGATAGCAAGGTCCCAGACCTCTGCTGTTCTCTTCACAGCCATCATAACTGCAGCTGGCCCACTGGAACATTCCTATTTGGACAGGACAAATTAAAAGTTCATTCACTGGGAGTCAGTTCTTCAACTCTATATCAATATTCTCCATCTTAAAAAATAGGTATGAAGAAGGGATTTTTTTTTAAGGAGAAACAATTTTGTCTGCTAATCCTCCCTTGCCACTCCTGTTGAAGTTCTAAACCATATTATCTGTCTTGCCATGAAAACTGGTCAATAAACACTAACTGTGGATGAAGAAACTGCATGGAATGTCATTGGTTACTCCATGATCTCCCTGGGCTTTGCCACTCGGGAAAGTGTTACCACGAATAGTTTCCAGAGTGATAAGGGACACGTGTCTAGATCCTAAAAGCTCTGCACCCCTGAGTCCTTCCCAGCTACCCCTCAGATTGCCAACTCTATAAATGTCATGTCAGGATGCCACAAGGAGGAAACAGAGAGCCATCCCTGGGCTCTGGAGGAGCAAAGAGGCTCCTGAAAGCATGTAGCAGCCATTTTCTCCCGGGAGCAGGGTCTGATTGCCTCTGCCAGTTTTATTGTGTCCTCAGGCATCCTTCACAAGTTTAGAGAAGGGTGTCCAGAGATGACAAGCAGGGCACCGGAAATGAGTTTGGTGGTTTCTTTCGGCTCCTTTGACCTCTAGCTTTTATGACAGGAGTGGGCACAAGAGGCCTCAGTGGTCCTCTCAGACAGGACTTTTCCTGGAAGGAGGCATCTCCTGGTGCTGTGGAAAGAGGAAATGAGCCTTAGGGTCAGAACTCGCAAGAGTGAAACATGGCAGTACAGAGCTTTGTCCCATAAACATTATTAATATTTTAACTTTCCCAGTGTACATATAAGTGCACATGGCTTTGTGTATCTACCCTTAATCTAGTCAGCAGGAATGAGACGAAGCACATGTTTCTGAAATTGGTTTAATTCACTTATCATGACTGTCTCCAATTGCATCCATTTTCCTGCAAACAGCACTCCAGTGTGTATGTGTGTGTGTGTGTGTGTGTGTGTGTGTGTGTGTGTGAGAGAGAGAGAGAGAGAGAGAGAGAGAGAGAGAGAGAGAGAGAGAGGTGCTGTAGGGATGGCACAGTACTTTACGACACTTGCTGCTCTCACAGAGGACCTATAAGAGATTGGTTTGGAAGCCAGGTGGTGCTGGAACTCACCTTCAATCCCAGCACTGGGGAAGCAAAGACAGGAAGATCTCTGTAAGTTCGAGGCCAGCCTGGTCTATAGAGTGAGTTTCAGGATAGGCTCCAAAGCTACGGAGAAACCCTGTCTCCATAAACCAATAAATAAATAAAAGAGTTTGGTTTGGGTTCCAGCATCCACAGGGTGGCTCACAACCACCCATAACTATAGTTCCAGCAGATGCAATGCCCTCCAGTCTCTATGGACTCTGGAGTGCCCATGGTGCACAGACATATTCACACACACACACACACAAATAAATAAATAAATAAATAAATAAATAAATAAATAAATAAATAAATAAATAAACATTTAAAACATAAGTTAAAGTTATATATTAAAACTGGATACAGTAAAAGCACGAAGTTGTTTTATAGGATGCCTCCAGATGAGGAAAGGCACAAAGCCAAGAGGCACAAAGAGACACAGAAGGTGCTTGTTCTGTCTCCACACCCTAGAAATATCCTCTGTATTATGGACAGGGTGACGTTTGCTAAGCCATGGCTTCAGCCTGTTGGTGTCTGACAGTACTTCTCATTTCTGTCTTTTCATTAATCTTTCATATAATCAGGGGGTGAAATTTCCCGTACGAAAAGAATCTAGCTGGCATTTACCTCACTAATCGGAATAAACTCCAAAATGGGATCACCAGTGAGCCCCTGTGCCCATTCTCCCCTCAGATTTCTCCTCACTGAGAGAGCAGGGGCTGGGGAAAGGCTGCAGAGACAGGCACAGCTCTGCGCACAGCATGGCGGCGCTGTGATGATTCACATCATCGGGAAACTACCGAGGAAAGGTTCTACTAGGGGCCAGAGATGTGACCCAGTGCGTAGGATGCTTGCATCAAAAGCAGAAACTGCTGAGTTTGCTGATTGTGTAGAGTTTTTTAGTTTGATATAATTCTAACTTGATTTTTGCATTTGTTGATGCTGGACTTGTGAGCAGACAAAAGAAGAAATAAAAAGGCATACGTTGGAATAAGGTGATCCCTGTGTATAGAAGATCAAAACCGTGAAACTTCCACCCAAAATGTTAGAGCTAGTAAACAAAGGCAGTAAGGTTGCAGAATTAAAAACAAAAAAGGAGAGTTTATTTATGGTGGTAATAGAGAATAATTTGATCTCTGATGACACTGATAATGGTTAAATACTTACAAAGACATTTAACTGAGAAGGTGCAAGATCTATACACTGAAAATCACAAAATATAATCAAAGAGACTAAACAAGACAGAAGTAAATGGAGAGCTATTCTGTGTTCAGGGATGGGAAGAATTTGTTTGGCAAAATGCCCATAGCAGCCATGGCGATCTAAACATTCAATGTACATCCAACCAGAGCTGGAGTGACAAAATTCAATGACACAGAAACAACTCCAAAATTCCTGGAAACACTAAGAACTGAGCAACTTATACAGAAAGGGGAAGATGCCTAGCCCTGCTCTGGTCAGACTTTGACAAAACGGCAGCAGCCGCAAGTGGGACGTTAGGAGGAGAACAGACATCTGGTCCGTGGGACAGAATAGAGAGGCCAACAATATACCTGAAAGGGCATGGCCACCTTCTGCCTTGGACAAAGGCTGTGAGAATTCTCAGTGTGAAATGCTGAGGGTTTCACACAGACCTTGAGGGCTCAGAACTCCAAGTGGAAAAGAATGAACTGACCAGACCCTGAAGTCAACACAAAATAGACTGAATCCCTGGAGCCCTTAAACTGCTAGATGAACACACTGTGGAAAAGCTGGCCTTGCCTTGGCCTTGGCCATACGTCTGGGTACCACAAGCGATGGAATTCTTGGTCCTCTTCATTTCTGAGCCCTTTGCTCAACTTCACCTCCCACGTGTTCTGAGAACGTGTTGCTGAGCCCCGAACAGTTCATTGGACGTTACAAGCTAAGAAGAGCTTAACTGAGTCTCTCGCCTTCCAAATGCTGTCCAATGTGTGGACGTGCTTGGATAAATGTTCAGATGTATTAACTAAAAATGTAAGCCTGATTTCCCATGGCCTGGATCTCTCTGCACACTTCCCTGACGAGGCAGGTGTAGACGTGAATCTGTCACCAGCTGCTGCCATGTAACAAGTGATCCCAAGACTGCATGGCTTAAGACAGTAAACCTGATATTACACAGGATGTAAATGCTAGGAATTAGGGGGTCCTGGGGAAATTGGGGTAATGCTTTATGGTTGTTTCAATGGCAGTGAGGGAGCTACTCTCTTTATTCAAGGAAATCACTGAACCACAAATGTCGTAAGCAGGGAAGAGAAACCGTCTACTTCAGCCTCCTTCCCCGGCCCTGCTCCAGTTTCGCTGTTAATCCCCCTTGCTCATGCTGTCATGGAGTTGAGCTATTTTTTTTATTGCTGCCCTGATCATGTATAAAATAAGCCTCTCTCATCTCCCACCAGCACACAGATACACCAGTATTTGCTAAAGAAACTCTCAGTGAAAGAAAACTTTGAAGGAAGCAATTCTGCTTTCAGAGCCTCTTCCCTGGCCCCGTTGAGGTTGAGGATGCTGAGTCAACCCTTTAAGGGGGAAGACACCACCCAGCCCTGCTTGCTCTCAGGATGAAGCTCCTGACTCCCCGAAGGCCCTGCATACTCCTCGCCTGATCTGATGAGCTCCGGGGCTGATTCTCACCTCAGTCATCATTGCCCGTTCCTCTCATTGGCCATGGCAGCTGCTGATCCCTGCTGCAGGTCACCTTGACCGTAGCTAGGGAGATTTTTCACAGGGTCCTCCACCAATGGCAAGGGTGTCCCACAAGGGACACTAGGCAATGCTGATAAACAATTGCAGCTGTCAGCTGGGGCCAGAACACTAGTGCTGAGCTCTGTGTGATGTACACTACCAGACAGACCTGGGGGCATATTGCTGGGAAACTGGGAAGACCTGCTTAGAGCTTAGATAAAATTGTCCCCCACATCCCCTCCCCAGGGAAACTGAGTATCTCCCAGTCCCCAACATTCCTTCCCCAGGGAAGCTGAGCACCCCCATCCTGAGCTGAAGGGATAGGGTTGTACTTTCCCCTCAGGCACAGGCTATGTCTGGCACCGCATCCCAGAGCATGCCTCAGTCAATAACTCCTGAAAACAAAACCTTAGCAGAGGGATGGCAGAATTTGTGAATACACAAGCATTGTTGGTATATATGTGCATTCACTTGAATGTGTGAACATGTGTACTTGTATGTACATCAGTGTACATGTGGAGAGCAAAGCTCAGCATCCAGTGTTTTACTTCATTGCTCTCTAACTTGATTTTTGAGAGATAGTCTTTCACTGAAACTGGGGCTCACGCATGCAGCTGGATAGCTAGGCTGGCCAGCCAGCGAGCGTCAGAGATCTGTTTCCCCAGTGCCACGGTTATAGACACAGGACACCATGCCCAGCTCTCTACACGGCTGTTGAGGATCTACACTCTACCCTCCTGCAGGCGCCTTACCGATTGAGCCATCTCTTCAGCCAATCTGGAAATTTCTGAGGGAGCAGGCACAATCGCACAGGTGTGGATATGGGGATGTTTTGAACAGGTGGCCAATAGCAGCAGGGAAGGGAAGCAGAAAGGGGAGGCTGAGCTGATGGTGCCCTGCACACGCCCAGCAGTGTTTCAGGACATGAGTGCCACACCAACGTCATACAGAGTGGCAGCTTATAGGGTGTGAGCAGGACCAGGGCCAGTGTGATCCTGTGGACCTGGGGCTTGTGTCGTATCTCTATCCCTAAAGCTAAGTGACAACTAAGGGGACAAGCTGCTACTCCATGACCCATGCGTGACCATCAGTCCTGCAGGAACAGAGCCAGGGCAGAGAAGCCATACCCAGGCTGTATCTGTTTTATCACTAGCGGCAGAAAAGCTGCCATCTCTTCAGAGAGACAGGAGACAGGATGCACTGTCAGTCAGCCATTACAGAGGCCTCTGAAGCTTCCCAGTATGGAGGACAGAAAGTGGCCTGTGAAGGGAAGGTGTGGAGTCGGAATGGACGTCCTCCCCAGGTGCTCGGCAGGTGCTCAGAACACATGCAGAAGGTGGTTCTGAATTAAGCTATCAAATGCCAGGACCTCACCCAATGGGCACCCTAGGCCAGAGTAATATAAGCCCACTTGTAAACGGAAACTGCTCCTTCTTTTCCCGGACACCCAGATCTGAATAATCACACAGAAACT
This sequence comes from Ondatra zibethicus, assembly GCA_004026605.1. NCBI lineage: Eukaryota > Metazoa > Chordata > Mammalia > Rodentia > Cricetidae > Ondatra > Ondatra zibethicus. The sequence continues at coordinate 14,522 of PVIU01001353.1, read as the reverse complement.
GTATTAATTACAACACTGTTTGGCCAGTAGCTTAGGCATATTCCTAGCTAGCTCTTCCATCTTAAATTAACCCATTTCTATTGATCTATGTATCACCACAAGGCTGTGGCCTACTGGTAAGTTTCCGGCGTTCTTCTACGGCAGCTACCTGGCGTCTCTCTGACTCTGTCTATTCTCTATATACATCTCTTCCAGTCTGGCTATGCTCTGCCCTGCCATAGGCCAAAACAGCTTTTTTTTTTATTAACCAATGGTAATAAAACATATTCACAGCATACAGAGGAGAATCCCACATTACCCACTGACTGCCAGAGTGGCTCAGACTACACTGACCCACGCCTGTGATTGCTGAGAGCTGGTCACTTGGCAGTTCAGCCTTGCTGACTCACGATGCTGTCACTCAGGTGTTTCTGGTCTTCTTGCTCTGTTCCCACACTCTTGGCATACTGCCATTAGTCAAGTTTGCTGGACATCCTCACAAGATGCCTGCCTTAACCCCACCCATCACATCAATGTCCTTGTCACAGACAGGAGTTTCAATTGTGTGCTGGCTTCTCTGGCAGAGCAGTAGAAGCCCTTCCCGAGTCTTTGTGGCTTGCTTCTTGCTTCTCCAGGGTGGGGAGCATTGAAGGATGAGGAAGCAGGGGGTAAGAAGCAGAGGTGGCTAAGGGTGCAGAGGTGGCTAAGGGTGCAGAGGTGGCTAAAGGTGCAGAGGTGGGGAGGAAGCAGAGGTGGGGGAGGATGTAGAGGTGGGGAGGAAGCAGAGGTGGGGGAGGAAGCAAAGGTGGGGGAGGATGCAGAGGTGGGGAGGATGCAGAGGTGGGGGAGGAAACAGAGTTGGGGGAGGCCCTACTTCATCATATTTCAGCTCCTTCCACTTTGGAACATCTGTGTAGACACCAGGGATCTTTTGTGTGTTTGGTTTTACTTTTTATCATTTTGTTTCATCTTTAATGCCTCGTGTCAGTTAATGATCCATATTTGTCATTATTTGAGCCACTTGTTGTTACAGAAAGAGACATTTTTAATAGAACTGAGAGGCAGAAGTACACATTTTACTCAGAATGATGGTGCACACCTGTAATCCCAGCACTCAGGAGACAGGAAAATGAATGGATCTCTGTGAGTTCCAGGCCAACCAAGGCTACACAGTGAGACCCTACCTCAACAAATGAACAGATAAACAAAATTTTAATTTTAAAGTAAATTTTTAAAAGGAAAAAATAAATGAGCGTTTTGTGGTTCTCTCAAAAAAGTTATGGGAAAATCTGTCTTATTAGCCAATCATGGCTTTCTAGGACACTCCCAGTTTTTTCAGGTACCCACTGCTCCCTTTTTTCCATTTTCTGTAATGCTGATAGATGTGTTCACACCATCTACTTACTTGGTCATGCTGGCCTTCACTCATTCCTTGGCCTTACACACATTGACTGGGGGCTTCCTAGCCCTATACTGGACACTACAGAAAACAGGTCTGGTGTCATGCCCTCCATCCTGTAATCAGAGACTGCTTTTTCAATTCCCAGTCACCCAAACCCAAATAATCACACAAAACTATATTGATTACAACACTGTTTGGCCAATGGCTTAGGCATATTCCTAGCTAGCTCATACATCTTAGGTTAACCCATTTCTATTAATCTGTATATTGCCACAAGGCTGTGGCTTACTGGTATGGTTTTGGCATCTTTTTCCTTTGGCAGCTACATGGCATCTTCCTGACTCCACCTTCTTTCCTCCTCTATCTCTGCTTAGTTTTCCTGCCTTGCTATATTCTGCCCTACCATAGTTCAAAGCATCTTCTTTATTAACCAATGGCAATAAAATATATTCACAGCTACAGAGGAGAATCCCACATCACCATCCTGAAGTCGAACAATTTTCATGGGAACCATGACAGCACAGGAGAGAAGGATGTGCGCTTGTGGGGAACCTACTGAGCCATGAGGGACTTCCTGGGAAAACGTGAGATACAGCTGAGACTTAAAAACCCAGGTCGATGGGATTGGGAGGCACAGTGGCCCCCACCCTCACTGAGCCTTCAGAGTTGGCCTGGAGGGAGTGGGTACTACCAGAATAATTTACAGACAACTGAAGCCCAGAGTGCTGTAGGCCAGAGCTCAGAATTTGATTCAGGACAATTTGGAAGGGAAGATGTGGAGAAAGATGTTCACATGCGGTCCTGCCCCTTACCCTCTGCCAGGGCAGACTTGATTCTAGGTGCCACACCCCACAGAGCACCTAGAATACATAAAACTGATTCTCACCAAAGCATGGATAAATGGATGAGTAAATGAATGGCTGAATGTGTGGATGAATGAATGAGTAAGTGGATGAATTAATAACTAATCAGAGAGTAAATGAGTAAGTAAGGAGTGACTTGGACTCAGCTGACTTTCTGTATCTATCTCAGGTATGTCCTAATGACCTAGGGCGACTCCTGAGGTTTGAGTTTTTTCTCCTGGATTTATTGGATTTGCACACAAACTCACCCTGAGCAGGATCCATATCTATTAACACATTGATCCCTGCATCTCCTGTACACTTTACTGAGTATTTAGGGCACTCAGAGGCTCTGTACACTCTAGGGCCACAGAATGAAGGAAGCCACCTGCTACACAGATTCCATGCTGACTTCCCCTTCCATGTGGTCCCTAATGTGCAGGGAAGGGGAGCTGCGTTGCCCTCCAGCCTCTATTGATTCACCCCGTCTGTCTGATACAGACCCCTTGGAAGAAGCCATTAGGCACGAACTCTGATTAATGACTATCAACGACTACCGTAGCACACAGCAGCAGCCTCCCCTGCTATTTCCAGTTCCCTGCCAAAACATGACAATTTGCTAGAAGCCAATTTGTTTTAAATAACCAAACTACAAGTTGCAATTAATGAAGAGAGCATTTCTGAGAATGTACTTTCACATCTGCATACGCAGAGGCAAACTGCACCCATGGCTGTGTATACACACCGGTATTTTATACAGCCTTCATTTCAGAACTACGAGGGAACCTGTTTGATTAAGTGCAGACTTGGGGTAATCACAGAAGATCTGAAAAAAGGCTCCTAGAGACAGGCAAATCCCATCTGCATCACTCTGCTCCATAGAGGACAGTGTGTAGGGCTGGGCCAGTACCCACCTGCTGGCTCCTGATGGTGGAAAACTGGAGGCTGCTGGGACCTCAGGCTGACAGTTGGGGCCTTGGCACAAACTGACACCTGTCCTCAGAACCCAGCCACTCTGAAAGGCAGCCACAATCTCAGAAGCCTATATTTCTCTTTGAAGGCCAAGTGTGGGTCACACAGCAATGGGAGGAGCTCAGAGTTAATCAAGTTGGGGCCCTAGAATGGGAATTATGCCAGCTCTGTGGGCAGCTCTTCCCAAGATCTCTTCAGTCCCAGAACATTCCTGCCTTGACCCAAACATAACTCCACCTGTTCCTTCACACACACACACACACACACACACACACACACACACACACACACACACACACACAAACACACACACACACACACACAGAGAGAGAGAGAGAGAGAGAGAGAGAGAGAGAGAGAGAGAGTCAAATGTACACCTGCCCTAGCATACACAGCAGTTACCAGGAGCAAATCCGAGTTTGGCGGAGCTTACAGTTGACAGTACCACTTGCAAAGCCATTTTTAAAAGGAGAAAATTAGGTCTGGAAATGAGAACGCTCATCTGGATGCAGAAAGTAGGTCAGGTTCTGCGATCGCAATCCTGAGAGTCCAGCCCCGTCTTCTCAGATCTTCGTGGCCTTTTCATTATGGATGTGATTCTCAGCTGCAGCCTGGCTTTCTCTCCCCAGCTAGAATGCTGTGATGTGCGGCTTGGCGTGACCTGGGTCCAGGCTGATAGCAGACCTGTGCACTTCAGCTCATTACTGTCTCTGTAGATCCTGATCCTCCATCCTTCCGTGTCCTAAAGAGGATCCCTGTGGAAGAGTAGATCACACTCATCAGACACAGAGTACAGACAGCTGCCTGATGGAATCCCCTCTTCCTACTCCTCTCTTTTCCCGTCTCTCCTCCTCTCCCTCCTTCTCTACCTACCCCTCTCCCTCCTCTCCTTCTTCTCCTTTCTCTTCTACCTACCCCTCCCTTCTCTCCTTCCTCCCCTCCTCCTCCTCTACCTACCCACTCCCTCCTCTCCCTCCTCTCCTTCCTCCCCTCCCTCCTCTACCTACCCCTCTTTTCTCTTCCTCCTCCTTTCCCTCCTCCTCTACCTACCCCTCTCCATCCTCTCCCTCCCTCTCTTCTCAGTGCTCCTCTCCCCCTCTACTCCCTCCTCCTTTCCCTCTTTTCCCTCTCCCCTCCCCCACCTCTCCTGAATGTGAGCAACCTCCAGACGTGATTTCAAGGTGACCAGGTAGAAATACAGAACACACAATCCAGTTTAAGTAGGATAATCTTTTCACAGAGTTCAGAATGTAACATATTCTACAGGAAAATGATCTGGATCCCTTCATGACTCAACACCAGGAGCCGAGGAGAACCAAGGCCTTGGACAGATGGAGACACAGAGAAAGCACAGCCAGAGGCAGAACAGACAATCCTGAATCTTGATTCAAAAAAAAATTAAATATAGATGCATTTCTGAAAGCGTCTGGAATCTTGACCATTCGATGAATATTTGATGCTGAAGGGAAGTGAATTAGTTACTTTTCTGCTTTTGTGATAAAATAGTAAGACCAAAAATCAATGTAGAGAAGAAAGGTTTTATTTCAGTTCATGGTTGCAGAGGGACAGAGTCCATTGGGGCAGGAAAGGCACGGCAATAGACTGGGCAGCATGATGGCAGGAACAAGAATCTGCTCACATTGTCATCCACACACAGAGGCGGAGAGAGAATTAAAAATACAGGAAGTGGAATACAACTTTAAAATCTCAAGCCCACCTTGACACTTCACCCCTCATGCTTCTACCTCCTAAAATGTTCCATAACATTCCCAAACAGCCTGCTAACTGGGGACCAAGTGTCCAAACTCACATCCAGCATTCTAAATTCACTGGACCCCAAACACTTATGGCCATGTCCAAAGGCAAAATGAGTGTATTTAGTCCAATTTCAAAACACTCCAGTCTTTCAGTCTTGCACTGTCCAGAGGTAGCCAAATATCTTCTTAGACTCAGTACAACTTCTTAACTGTAATATACTGCTATAAAATCAAAAGCAAATTGTGTACTTCTAGCATGTAATGACACAGAATATACATTATCATTCTAACATGGAGGAGTAAGGGAGTGTTTTTACAGAAATAACCTAATGTTATTAACTCTAGTGGCAGAAGGATTTCACTGGGAAAGTGGGTGGTGTGGTGTTTGGCTGGGGTCTACTGCAGGTGGAGGGGTGAAGCAAGGAGGAATGGGACTCCATGCTCCTGTTTAATGAATGGGGAGATTTGTTTCATGTTCCTTGTTTGAAATCATCCATAGTCAATCTGAAAACACCAAGGAGGGTTGCAGGGCCCGTGTCCTCCAACCAGAGGGTTAGATGGAGCTCACAGAGAAGGCGGGTGGTGGCAGAGAGCAGGACTGAGGGATAAGAGAAGGATCAGGACATGGGCATGTCCACTCCTGTGACCCAGGCTGGTGCGTGCAGGGTCTTTCTTGGATGGCACACACACAACATAAGCTCATCTCTCAAGTGCTTGCTCAAGAGGCAAATGAAAGACCTGCCACAGTGGGTTACGGTGGACCCATAAACAGTGTAGTCTTTCTCTGTCCCACCAGCCAGCTCCCAAATAGCCACACGGAGACCCATTATTAATTATGAAAACTCAGCTGATAGCTTAGGCTCATTTTCAGCTCTTATAACTTAATTTAGCCTATTTTTTATTAATCTATGTCTTGCTCTGAGGCAGTTCACATACTGCCCATTCTGCTTCCCTGCTTCCTCTATGTGTCCTCACATCTCCACCCTTCTTCTTCCCAGCTTTCTTTCTATCCCCAAAATCCTGCCTAGCTATTGGACAGTCAGATTTTTATTAAATCAATCCAAGTGACATATCCTCACAGTGTACAAAAAGATTAATCCACAATAGGACAGTGTCTTTCCGGATGTCCGACAACATCTGGTGAGCGTGAAGGTTTGTGTGGTTTACCTCACACAGCCAGGAAGCCTTTGGGTGGTGGTGAAAAGCTCAGGTCAGGTCTCAAGGCAGAGTGGGACCCAGGGTGTGGATACTCAGTGTTCCCTGATGAGAAGCTGTTCCTACCTGAGCACAGCCAATTGTGGCAGCAAGGGTGAGAAGAGTCATGATGAGAGGTAACAAAGCAGAGGTGACAGAGGGACAGAGACCTACTCAGCGGTGGGAAGGTGAAGGACAGGGGTTTGGGCTTAAGGAAGTAGATGGAAGCATGTTCTAACACAGGGATGGAGCATGAGGGTGAGAGCAGGGATGTCTGGATGTCTGGGGAGGGGCGTGGACTCAAGAATGTGCATGTGTTGGTCATTTTTCATCATGGGTCCTTTCCTGGGGAATCAAAGTACAGCCAGTGAGACCCAGATAATGACACACAGAATGGGAAGCAGACTCATGCGCCAGAAGGACTTCTGGGTGCTGAGACCAGAGGAAAGGGTGTCCATGCTAGGCAGGGCAGGAAGTGATTCTGGTGTCTTTGAAAAGGGTCATTTGTTAGCGCAGGCGAACCACTGGAGGATGCCACAGGAAGCTGGTGGGCTTCTCAATAAAGGTGTGTCTGGAACTCTTGGTCTTGTTTTGCTGTTTGAATGTGTGATACTTTTGTGAAAAGTTTAAAAAGGAATATGATAAACGTGTATTTACCACCAAGATTAAAGGAGACAAACAACATGATTTTGCCAGGACAATAAAGCCAAGCTAGATGGCTAAAAGTGAGAGTCTGAGGCAGTCCCCGACTTTGTCCCTGAAAACCCCCAATCTCCTGAAATTGCGTTCAACACTAGATGTCCTGAAATTGCGTTCAACACTAGATGGATTTATTGGGCTGAAGGTATATGTATGCTTTCATTATCAATACTGACGGTGTTCTCTATGCTCTTACAATCACCTAACAACAATCTTATCCCTCCTTTTGCAAAATGCTTTTTATATTTTAATATTATTGATACATGTTGCTATTATTTATTTTCCCAGCATACCACATCACACTGTAAATAAATCCCCATTCGTGCAGATATCTTTTGTCTGAAACCAATTTTCTTTTCTTTATTTTCTGCTCCAAAGGATGCTTTTGTGAATGCTCTTATGCTTATTTTTATGGTAGTGCCTCCAGAACAAACCTAAGAGCTTGAACTGTGCACACATTTCCAAAGTTACAAAATGTTACAAAGTTACAAGAAGCTGGGCTGGCTTAAGATGTGTGAGAAATCCTGTGCCTGGTATCTTCTCAAAGCATGTGTAGTGAGCTAAACTGTGCCCCAGATGCACCATGCTTATTTCTTAATATCCACAAGTTCATTAGGTGTGTGTGTGTGTGTGCGTGCGTGTGCACGTGCACATGTTTGCCTGCATGTAAATATATGTAGAGGCCAGAAGTTGAAATCAGATTTATTCCTCAATCTCTTCTTCGTGTTGTTTTGGGCAGGTTCTGATGACGAACCTAGAAAGCCTTCCTCTTGTTCATAAAGAAAACCAGTAACTCTGGGGATCCCAGTGTTTCTAACCCCCAGCACCAGACATATGCTGCTGCACTCAGCTTTTTAACAGGTGCTGAGGATCCAAATCTAGGTTCCCGTGCTCATATACCAGATACTGTACCAGCTGAGTCATTACACACACACACACACACACACACACACACACACACACAGTTTCTCTGGGAACTCTAAAAGGAACCCAGAAGCTGGTACTCTGAAGTATCTTGAGTGGGGTGATCAGTCCCTGCTCTTCAGGTGAGTCTGCTCTTGGGTACCTGTGAGAAAGGCTGAAGACTGGGTGACAGGTGGGGTATGAGGGAGGCCAGGAGAGCCTTGGAGATGCTGGGATGCTGGCCCTAAGGATGGAGGCTCCCCTGGTACCAGGCAATGTAAAGAGTGTAGGTCAAGCATCCCCTGGTACCAGGCAATGTAAAGAGTGTGGGTCAAGCAGACAGAAAGGGAGAGCAAGCAGTCTCCCTCAGAACTTCTAGGAGACAGCCCTGGGATGCCATGACTCTATCCCAGGGAGGCTGATGGCCACCTTCTGCGTCCCAAGACTGCAAAATCCACAAAGCTGTGCCATTTCAAGGAGGACAGATGGCAGTTTGTAGCTGCAGCAAGAGGGGGCTTTTATTCCTGCGGCCAGTCAGGCAGAAAGGCCATGCTAATGTTCTCATTTGTGTTTTCCCTTCCTCTCCAAGTCAAGAGCTTTAATGTTTCTCCCTTTAGGTTTCAGTTGAAGTGTTTCTAGATTTTTTCTTTCCCATTGTCATTTAGAACATCATTTCCTATTTCTGGGTATCAAATCCTTCTGCTGGTGCCGTTGGAAACACTTCTCCCTGATCCGTGGTAGAACTGACTTTGCCCATTCAAGCATTCTACATTTTCATGGGTCCAAATTTTATTAATCTCTATTTGGTGAATTCTTTACTATCACACAGAAATAAAGATATTTTCTTAGATTTTCCTTCAAGCAGTCGCCTCTCACATCCAGGCAGCTAGTCCATCTGGAATATATTTTTGCATATGTGTCATGGGAAGACCTAAAATTATCTATTTCCACATGTCTGGCCAATTGTCTCCACACCCGTTGTTAAACAGCCCGTCCCTCCCATCCGGGTGAAATGCTGCTTCGTTCACAGTTATTATGAGTTCCATGGAGATGAATCCTACACTCTGATGTCTCACAACTGTCAGATCCATCCTTGGCCCCTTTTGCTGTTAGAGAGCTCTCTGAGTCGGCTGTCAAGCTCTGTTAGCTTCTAAGATTTAGTTTGGGATCGCATTAAGTCAACGCATTTGTCTGCAGTGCACATCCATCTTCTTATTAGTGTGACTTCATGTCTTCTCTTTTCCTTTTTCTTAGCTGGTTCTTCCCCTCAGCCTGTGCAGCTCCCAGGACAACTCAGATTTAGAACAACCCTCCTTCCACGGGGGATCCAGCAGGGCTGCGGTTTGGAGATGCTGGCATGGCTCCAACCGCCCCACGGGCTCCTTAAACATGCACCTCAGGGCTGCAAAAACCTCGCCTTGCCAACACCATGGTTCAGGGATCAGCATTTCTTACAGATGATGCTACTTGTTCTGGACCACGCTTTGTGTTATTTTAGAGTTGCCTGTCCAAGTGTTTTCTATATACTGATACATCCCAGATATTTAAGCTCATCCAAGACTCCACCCACAGCTTCCAACTCCAGAATCTCATCATCAGATAACAATGCAATTATTCTAATCTTCCCTTAAACTTCCAGAACGTCAAAGCAAACACCTCCTGCCCGCCAACCTACCTCAGCATGGTCCTTCCACCTCCTCTCCATTTCAGAGAGTAAAATCTCTTTCCAGTACTGCTGTTGGCCCAGACCGAAGGTCATCCCGTCCCTCTTTCTCTGACTTCCACAGTTGGCCAAATGGTCTAATTGTCCCCAGAGTTGGACTTTTGTCACCTCCTGCACTGTGACCACCTTGAATAATCACAAGGATAACAGCGGCCACCTCACCTTTGTGTTCCAGGCCCAACACCACTGCTCCCTTTAGATTTCTTCATACTGAGCCATTGATCAGTGAAGTCGGTGTCTCTCCCTTGAATCAAAGGTGCCTTCGTAGCAATGAGCCATCAGGAATTACCTGGCCCACACCTACCTGCTTCTTCTGCTTAGAATCAATACCCCAAAGCATGTATGAGCAGACACATGCTCAGAGTTCAGCCATAGTGAGGTCAGCACACCAGGTGTCCATCTTCATGGGTCACTGCCAATGCTGTCCTTTCTGGAGCATGACCTTTCCCAAGGAAGTGAACAAATATATTCACCACAAATGGGGAACCAAAATAAAATTCCACCAAAATCCAACTTGATGAACCAGTGACTTTATTGGGGTTACTGACAAAAGTGTGTGTAAGGATATATAAGATTCGAGCCTGTGGGAAGAATAAAAGGTAAGAATTTAGACAACCTTAAGCAGCTCAAGAACGTGTTCTAACGCCAGAGAGGTGGGCGTCTCCAGATCTGGCTGCACTGTGATCAGGGCACAGATCAAGAACCACCATGACTAGAGCCCAGAAGACCACAGGCTACCTGCTTCATGATGGGCTGTTGGTAGCCAAGGATAGGGAGTAGGAATGGGGGTTTATGGGGCATAATGGGCAACTTACTTATTTTTAAAAGCTTCTTTTTTTTTCTTTTTTAAAAAAGAAAACAAACTATGCTTTTTTTTTCATTATACATACCAATTCACGTTCGTACTCCTTCCCTTCCTCCCATTCCCTTCACAAACCCTCCCACTCTACCCCATCCAATCCTCTGAGAGAGTTAGGCACATTGCTTTGAAGAAGGTCCAAGGCCCTCCCTACTATATCTATGTTGAGCAAGGTATCATCCAAAGAGAATAGGTTCCCAAAAAGCCAGTACATGCAGTAGGGATAAATTCTCGTGCCACTAACAGTGGCCCCTCAGTCTTCCCAGCCCTGAGACGGTCAACCACAACCAGAGGCACTAGTTTGGTCCTATGCTTGTTCCTTCTCAGTCCAGCTGGAGTTGGTGAGCTCTCATTAGCTCAGGTAGACTGTTTCAGTGGGTGAACCCATCATGGTCTTGACCCCTTTGCTCATATTCTCACTCCTTCCACTCTTCAACTGGGCTTTGGGAGAATAAGCTGCTTTTAAACCTGCAGGGCCTACTGTCTCATTTTATAACCACTGGGTATTTAGGATCTAGGTCAGCTGCTTTTCTTCTGAAGTCCCCAAAAGCTGGCTTCCTGAAATTCCAATTCAGTTTCAGGGCCTTGTCTTGGGGGTCAGGGGTCCTTTAGTGTGGGTGGCACAAAGGTTACTGCATCTCTGAGACCACATCCTGAATCTTAAGGAGCCTTCCTTGGGGACAGAATGTTTGAAGTCAGAGGACATTGTGACCACCCTTTCCCTGGAACAGGCCTTGCCGTCTGCCCCTCCAGCGTACCCTTTCACTTGCTTACAGGCTTTGATCAAATGAACCGTAATGAGGAGTGTGGCATCAGGAGTGTTCTTTGGTGTCCCTTCTATTCCTTGGTGTCCGGCCTCCCTTCCTTTTTTTTTTTCCAGATGGCTGTCTTCTCACGTTGTAAGCGCCGTCAAGCGGGGAGTGTTTCTCACTGTGAGAGCTGACCACTCGAAGCTGCTAAATATGGATTTGTTGAACTAATCAAAACATAGTCTTTTGTCCATGAACATAGTGTTCCTCACCACATATTTACTTTTTAAATGAACATTCCGTAGTTTCTTCTTCAAAAGGCATGCTTATCTTTTACATTTCATTTTTATTTACACTCAGGATGCATGCAAAACAATAGGTTCATCTTGACATGTTTATGCACTTTGCATAATGTGTTTTTAACATATTTATCACCGAAGCCCTCATCCCTCTCCATCCCTGTTGATCCCTTCTGTCTTGCTAGAGTCCCCTTTCTGCATTCGAGGTTTTGATTTTAGGATTTGGTTTTCTGTTAGGTTGATTCTTCACTATCTTCTGGGGTTGTGCTAAAATAGTATTTTAAATACAACATGATCTAATTGTGTATTCTCCTGTTTAGAAGCACGTGCGCGGTGGGGGGGGGGGCTTTAGTGCTTGGCGTCCGTGCCATTTAGTTCTATAAAAGCTTTCCCAGTTTGTTGTTGCCATATGACTGCTGGGTGTTCTGTGCAGTTATACCATCAACAATTAATTCCTCTCTCTTAACCCTTTCCATATTTTTGTTCTCTGCCTCCTTCCCTTCCTTCTTCCCTCTCTTCTTTCCCTTCCCCTCTCTGCCTCCTTCCTCCCTTCTTCATTCGCTGTCCTGATTAGAGAAATCAGAAAATACTGAACATTTTAATAATCAGTATCCATGGTTTGCTTTAGAATTGAAGAGGGGAAATGAAATTTGTGACCCAGATCAACCCGTTTCCATATCAGAATCACTGCTAAGGACACTGATGCCCAAGCCCTGGCCACAAAGATCCTTAACTGGGCACGGGTAAGACTTGGCATTGCATGGGTTGAGACCTTCCCAGGCGAGTCCATCACTTGCAGCCATAATGAAGACCTTCAACCCTGGACCCAGGGCCCAGCCTGGTCAACAGCTTCCTCTTTAATAGCAGTGATTTCTTTCTTTTTAAAGTTAATTAGTTAATTTAATGTATATGAGTGTTTTGCCTGCATGTATGTTGATATGTAATGCCCACAGAGGCCAGAGGATCCTGAAGAACTGGAGTTACAGATGGCTGTGAGCCACCATGCTGGTGCTGGGAATTGAACCTGGGTCCTCTGGATGAGCAGCCAGTGCTCTTTGCCACTGAGCCATGGCTCCAGTCCTTATTTTCTTTCCTGCAAGACCAGCTGTACATTTAAATGCACACTTATCTTGCATATAATATTTCTAAGTTTTGTGTGAGAAGCTTGTGAAGATGTCTTTGCTAACAGATGTTCCAGGTGAAACATGTCTTCAAACTTAGCTCAGGGTAAGTGATGCTCTGGGCCTCGGTCCTCATCAGCAGCCATTGAGAACCTCCTGTTGTTCTTGGTAAACTTGCAGCAACAGTCTCAAATGTCCCTGTGCACACAAATAATTCCAAGACCATTTGAGCATCCGTATGCCCAGGCCATAACCCCCACACATCTCTCTGGAATTCCCATGGGTACATCTTTAGTTCTTTGGGTTAGACCAATGTTAGGACAAACTTGAATGAAATCACAGTGCCCAGAAGTAGGCAGACGCTCAGGATCTCCAAGGCCAGCACTGAGAAACAGCACACTTTCTAGGCCTAGAGGAAGAATGCCATGCTCCTGCGGCTTAGGACGCTCTGTTCTCTGAGCCAAATTTACTATAAAAAAGAGCCAGTCTGTATTGCTGAAACTATGCACACTGGTTGCATCAGGGACATTCTAGATCATTCTTTGATGGCTCCATCAAACACCTGGAAAGCTGAGACAGCCATGTGCAGTTAAACAGCGTGGTGGCTCACATGGACATGCATATATTCATTGAACTCCTGCCCCTCCTACACACCATAATCTGCTTTCTTATTTTGTTTTCAATGACTTTGCCTCATATAAGAAGAGTTGAATTATTAATTTTCTAACTCTCTCTATCCAAAGCTTCTATACTCACTGCGGAAAAACAAAGCTAATTCAATATCAAAGAAAATTAGAATTTTTCAAATGTCTATAGCAAACAGAATAAAACAGGAATCAGGATCGCTTTCCCATTTTATATGGCGCTGCCTTCTGAGTGCTGCTGGAACAAATGATGTCGTCTTTTGTGGCTCTCACTGCCTGTTCACAGGGGCGAGATAAAAGATAAATGGCCTCATAAATAGAGAAACAGTCCCCCAGGCAACAGAGAAGTTCCTGCTTTGATATGCAAGACTTCATTCTGTAAGTAACCCACTGCAAGCTTGTATTCTCAGGGACTCACAAGTGCAGGTTGGTGCGCGTCAAAGCAAACTCAGCCATGCACTTTACCCTCTTACGGTCCGGGAGAGGTGTGGGAACTCACCCTGTGTGGAAGTGGAAGTTCAGAATCTCAAGGCTGGGCCCCATTGACGATCCCATCCATTCTTTTCCACTCTGGAAGCAGGATCACTGGGGTCTCAGAGAGGGGAGAACAGGAATAAGGGCCCACTGTGACCACAGACTAAGCTCAGATGGAGCCAAAACAGCCTGTGCCTCCCAGACCTCACTGCCAGGTAAATACTCAGGAATGTCACGGAGATGCCACTACAGGAGTAACTGACCAACCCTTCCACTTAGCCCAGCTGAAATGAGCATTGGGTAAACGCAGATGAAAGGTTATTGAGTAGCAAAAGCCCCAACAAAACCTTGAAGCCAAAGTGGACAGCTGGAGTGTGCACACAGAAGGCACGTGGCTCAGCAGCCTTCCTTTCCCTGGACACAGGAAGTGAGAATGATGATCTACAGAGTCAAAAAAGGCCAAAATTCCTAGTTCAGAGTGGAGCACAGGCTCGGTGGCTTACCACTGGATGACATGGACAGGACAGTGTCGGCCACACATGGCAAGTGCTTCAGAAATCGGCGCATCTGTGATGACCCATAGGAGGCCCTAACTGGAAAGGGCCCCACCAAGCCCTAGTGGAGGGGAGGGCAGGCTTCCAAGATGCACAAGGCTGCACTCACTAGATACCTGAAGCCCCATTACTGCCCCCAAAGGCAGAGGAGACTTCTCTTTCTTGGGACAGCCTCTCATAAGTGTACTCTCCCCAGGAAGTCATCAGATAAGCTCATTGTTTCACCAAGCTAGTCAGAGACCCCAGCAGTCAGAGACCCCAGCAGTCAGAGACCCCAGCAGTCAGAGACCCCAGCAGTCAGAGTCCCCAGCAGTCAGAGACCCCAGCAGTCAGAGACCCCAGCAGTCAGAG
>PVIU01001352.1:0-220265 GCA_004026605.1 Ondatra zibethicus | reverse complement strand
TCTGGGCTTGCGAGCTAAGTGCTTGGTGACCTTTATTTTATAGCTAGGGTCCACTAATGAGTGAGTACATACCATAATCATCTTTCTGGGTTTGGGTTACCTCACTCAGGATAGCGTTTTCTATTTCCATCCATTTGCATGCAAACTTCAAGATGTCCTTGTTTTTTACTGCTGAGTAGTATTCTAATGAGTATATAATAGCAGCATTGTTTGTAATAGGCAGAACCTGGAAACAACCTAGGTGCCCCTCAATGGAAGAATGGATCAAGAAAGTGTGGATTATATACTCATTAGAATGACGTTTCTTTTACATCTCTAGCCCACCTGCCCAGCGGAGATGGTACTCATGGTGAGCTGTGCCCCTTTGCATCATTCAGCAATAAAAAGAAAATCCCTCAAAGAGGTACACACAGGCAAAGTTGATGGAAGAAATTCTACAGTTGACGCTCCTTCTTCCCAGGTGTGTTAACAACTGAAGCCATGGCTATTCACCCCTTGTCAACTCTGACGTACAACTATCTCATTTTGAAACATGACCGTTCCTTTCTTTCTCGTACTCGAGGTATGTTAAGAGAATGGCACAAGACAGAGTAGAAGTTTAAAAATTCAACAGTATTTAAAACTCCCAGTGCTTTCAAAGTTCAGTGTCTCTTTAAAATAATATCTCCCCTTAAATGTGGGTTCCTGTAAAATAAAAATGAAGTCACCTACTTTCTTATTCTAAAAGGGAAGAATAAGGATGAGGTTACAGTTCAATCAAAGCAAACCCGAAATCCAACAGTATGAACAGCTTAGTGTCCTATGTGTAGGATTCCCTCATGATATTCTGGGCTTCAAAGGACTTTGTTAGCCCCATTTCTGCAGCTGAGCTGTCTGAAGCACACATACACACACAAATACAGCTTTTCTAGTAGGCGCAGGTGGTCACCTCATACTCTTTGCATCTCCAATACCCAGGGGTATTCACTGAACCTGGCCTCTCTTCAAGGACTCCGACTGCCACACGGTGCCAACCCTCAGCTTTTCTCTTAACCCCCCTTCACTTTTGCTGCTCTTATGTTGCCCAGCCCCGTACCGCGTATGGGGTTTTTATACACTATTTGCCAGGTTCTACCGCAAGCAAAATGTGTAGCGCTGGTTTCCCTTGAACTTCTGTTTCTGTTTGCTGAGTCTGATAGAATTTTTCCAAACAGTGTTGGTCTTTTATCAATCACAGCTGAGTTTTAAGCTCCAGGTAATGAGCGTTCCTTGTTCCAATCAAGCAAAGGTTTTACTTTCACAGATTTGCAGTTTGGGGATGTATTGTACAAATGTCACTGATAGAGTCTTAAAAGGTTTATTTCAGCTTATAGATTACAGCTCATCATCCAGAGAAGTCATGGCAAGAGCTCCAGACAGGAAGCTAGAAGTATGAACTGGAGGAGAGGCTCCGGAAGAAAGGGGTTTACCTACTTGCTGTTGTGTTGTGGAAGACTTAACCATGTAAAGATGTGCTATGTTTCTTTTAATGTATGTTTAATTATGTAAAGATGCATTGCATTTGTTTCACCTTGACTGCCTAAAGCACCTAATTGGTCTAATAAAAGCTTACCAATCAATAGCTAGGCAGGAAAGGGATAGGTGGGGCTGGCAGGCAGAGAGACTAAGTTAGGAAGAGAAATATACATTCAGAAAGAAGAGAAAAAGAAGGAAGAAAGACAGGGACATTTCTGGAGCCAGAAACCAGGCAGCCACCAGACAGACAGACACTGGAGGAAGCAGAAAAGTAAAACAGAAAGAAAGGTAAAAAACCCCAAGGCAAAAGGTAGATAAAGAGAAGCAGGTTAATTTAAGCTAAAAAAGCTAGCCAGAAATAAGCCTAACCTAGGCTGAGCATTCATAACTAATAAGAAGTCTTCGTATCATGATTTGGAATCAGGTTGGTGACCCAAGGATGGGTTCAAGTTCAGTGCCTTTTTTCAGTATACTCCCCCAAATGAGTAATATCAGAACATCAGCTCTATTTTTTATACCTCCCAGCCCCAACTGCCTAGGGTAGCACTGCCTACTGGGGTTTGCGCCTTCTTTCACCAATTAGCAATGAAGAAAGAGCGACATACATGTCCACAAGTCAATTTATTGGGGACAATTCCTCAACTGGGATGCCTCTTTCCAAGCATGTCAAGCTCACAACTGAAGCTAACTATGGCAGCAAGGAAAGTTTTTTTTTTTTTTTATCAAACATGTGAACGAAAAGAGATGTCTTCTCACAGAAAGAGGCTACATGATCAGCCCGTGTAGCTCTTACAGTCCTTCTTGGATTTAAAGCAAGCACATTAGCTTCTTGTTGACCGATGTATGCGTGCCTGTCATGTGGGACTTGCTTTGGGGGTTATACAGGTAATATTGCCATGTACCCATGTTCATACTGGTGTCTGTTGGAGCCAGAGCTCCGACACCACTGCCTTGCGTTTCTTTGACTTCTTAGCTCCCACGTAGCTGGCTACGTGCTGCAAGTAAATCCTGTTCACTGTATTTAGGTTATTGTTGCTCATGGCAACAATTAGAAGATTAAAGGGGAAGATAAAAATAAGAAATAACAAAAGGGGAACACTAAATACCATAAAATCCATGGTATTTTATATGGGAAGGCAAAAGAATTCCAAGTAAGAAGGAGTTGTTTAAGATGCTGTGTCACAGCATCCTCAAATGTGACTAAAATGTAAACCACTCATAGGATTGCAATTGGAAAATCATAGTAAGTATGAGTATTACACACAGGAAAAGGTGTTAATAATAGTGGGAAGGGGAAATAGAAGTGGCTGGCACATCTTAGCTAGTTTAAATACAGCCCTAACTCCACGCTTGCTTACTGAACACATTTAAACTAAGTGTTTTGAAGTTTTCTATGATTTGGGGGTGCTGGGGAGGTATTTCTGTCAGTAAAGTGCTTGTCATGAAAGCATGAAGACCTGAATGTGAGCCCCAGAACCCACAAAACAGAGTGTCTAGTACAACATGGTTGTAATCAGTTGCTAGGGAAACAGAAGGGCAGATCACCTCGGCTGCCTGGCCAGTCAGTCCAGCCCACCCAATGAGCTACGTGCCTGTGAGATACCCAGCTCCAACAGACACAAGTGAGGGCACGGAAAGATCCCCTCAGTTGGAAGTTCAGATTCTGCCTTTTGCATGCCCTCCGTGTCATGCCAGCCGGCTCAGGTTCAAACTCTTTGGAAGTCTTCTTCCTAGTCCTTCGAGCTCCTTTGCTGCTCCAGCCGCTCTCCTAGTGCCTCAATTCTGCATTTGTGACAGCATAAACTCAGTTAGCATTTGTTGGAGATCAACTTCAACAAGGGTACCCCTTCCCTGGGTAGGGGCAGGGGGACTGGAAAAATAAGAGAATGAAGATGTGAGTAAAAATAATAAAACAGAAGCATAAGATAGTATCAGGAGGGAGCGCCAGTGAATACTGAAATCAGCTGCATTTAATTTTCCACACACTTTTATACCCCAACACAAAAGGGAGAAGAAGACGACAAAAGACTGCTTTAACATGATCCAAAGGACAACTAGAACAGTTACTTGCTTCAATACTTTGAGATATCAAACCATTAATTCATGAAGAAAGTATTCTGTTGTTTAGGCAGTGAACCCACTCTAGACTGACTATCCTGAAGGCAGCCATTCCCTTGGTCAAATCTCTTGATTCAAAAGAAGGAGCAGAAGTATGCTTGAATTTTCTGACATTCTTAATGTCACAAACACCAAATAGCCACACCCTAGGTCAGTGTGTGTAGCCACACTTGTTGTTAACCTCAAACTCTCTGACCTTCAGACAAGGTGGAATAGGCTCACAGTTTTGGGCCACAAGCACCTTCATTAGCAGAAGAGCTGCTTTATCTACTATTGACCCGTGTCAGTCATTAAGAACTGGAGTAAGATGGTAAACATATAAGAACAATGTCAAACCACTCAATAATTATTTGGGAAAGTCAGTTGAAAAACCAAAATCAAAACTAGATGTTCACATTTAATGGTGAGAATGTCTAAACAGGGGATGGTATCTTTCCTATGCTGAAATGGGAAAGATTTCCAGAGCAAGAGCTATAAGGTAGAAATAAAGTTTTATTTGGGGAACGATATCAGGTTCCTGACTTTATCTGTGTTGTCAATTTGGATATTCAAGCAAGTCCTTAAAAACATCTATGTAACAGCTAACTTGTTTATAGGCTTTATTCAAGAGCAGAAGCCATGACTTATGTTGTCTTCATAGTTTTTGTTTTTCTTTTGGCTTTTTTGAGACAGGGTCTCTCCATGTAGTCCTGGTTGGCCCAAAACTCAATAACCAATCTAGCTTTGGTCTTACAGAGGTCCAACTTTCCTGCCTCCCAAGTTCTGGGATTAAAGACATATGCCACCACATCTGACTCTCATCCCTACAGTTCTTTTGTCTCATTTTACAGAAAATATTTCCCCCAGAGACAAAAAGACCAGTGTTCAAATATTGTTAACAGCAGAAATGTAAATGTTTTTCAACCTTTAAAATGTTTTTCAACCTTTGCCCTCTCACCTTCAAAGATGTCTAACAACCTCAGGAGATTTGGAAGGAATTAATGGGAAATACGTACGTAGCTGCCTAACCTTGACTGTAGAATTTCATTTACAGCAAAAGTCTAATTCAGTCATACCCATTAACACTTAATCTTGCAAATTGTACCTATAAGACATTCTGTTCTTAGTGTTGTAAGAGGTTGAATCACTTGTCTATGTATGAGCATTTAGGGAAGCTCCCGAAATGTCAGTAGGTGTTATGTCTGAAAGCAAGAAGCGGCTCATGAAGATGATGTTAGAACATATTGGTGCTAGGTGAAGCTTGTAGTCAGCCTCTCTGGGTGCCAGGTATAGCCTGTGGTCAGCCTCTCTGGGTACCAGGTACAGCCTGTGGTCAGCCTCTCTGGGTACCAGGTACAGCCTGTGGTCAGCTCTGTTCTTTTGAGAAGTCTGATGGACGTTTTCGACAGTTCCTGTTAGCTCATCTCTTTTTGTCTCTCGCCTTCTTATGGGTCACCCAAACTCTTTGTAGACTTGCTTGCTCTTTTCCCTTTGGACATATTTTGTTGGCATTGTAATCTTGAGGTTATACACCTTAAACTGAACAATAGAACTAAATAATGCTAATGTTAAACCAAGGAAGTCAAAGACTGAAAAAAGTTGGTCTTTGCTTGTAGAAGAAGTGGCATTGATTAGATTCATTTTTTTTTGCCACAAACTCTTTCCCATGATTTTTATTTTAGGTGTAATGTGTAGTCTTGGCTTCTATGGAGGCTTAGCCGTATCCTATTGACCTGTAGGCTCCCAATATGCTTCTAGTCACATGCCCTTTGGCTAAATCTTTAAGATAGTATCTATTGCTTGCCAAGAGTGATATGGGATGGAGGTCATTATCAACATCCTCTGAAGGTTAATATGCTTCTGAGATCAGGGGCTTTCATAAATGCAGGTAGAGTTTGGTGCTTGGAAAAGGAGACCAAAAATCTATTTGCAAGATGCCAGAATTCAAGGTGTCAAGAGAGTAAAATCTGCAGAAAAGCAAAGACACCGCAGGAAGTTTATCAAATGGAAATGTGTGTCAGAAAATGCCAAACACAGGAGTATGGTATAGGAACCAAGCCTAAGGACGTGTCAAGGCCAGTAGTGGAGCTATGGGACAAAGGAGCTGAGACAGAAATCCGTGGCTTCAGGTTAGCTTTGCTTAGCTTCCTACCTCTGTTTCCTCCTTGGGGTGGGATGGCGACTGGAAGAGTCCAATAGCATTGCTAGGGAGGGAAAGAAGTGTGCCCTTCCTTCCTACAGCTTCTATGGGGTCTTTGCTTGATGACAAGCTGGGTTTGTTTCTCTTGCTAACCGCAATCCTGTCTTCATTCTCCTCAAGGTATATGTTCTGACTTTTCATGCACAGTGAATTTAATCAGCACCTTAATGCAGATTTGATACCATAATTCCAGTTACCAATGTAATTGTGCCATTTCTACTAATTACTCCTACCTGGAACATCATGTTTTCAACAAAAATGGTGGTTTTAAATATCGAATGGAATTATACTAGTTTTATAAGGTCTATAAAATATAATATCAAACAGTAATGTATGATCAGTTCGAAAGAAAATGAGAACTGCCTATTCTGCCCCCCTCTGTTTAGTTATCATACTAGACACTAGGGACATCCACTCTCTGATGCAAGTGATACAAAAATTTTGGGCCTTGGTTGTTGCTCAGTAATAAAGCACTTTCTTGACATAAAGGCACTATCGGCTTAGTTCCCAGACCTTAAAAAAGAAAAAAGTAGCAACAAGAAATAGTTATTTGTTTTTGAGAGGGTGAATTTCAGAATTAAGATTGGTTTTCTGTGAACTTCTACATATATTGCTACTAACAATATACCTGGTATTTTGATTTTTGTGTTATACGTGTTATACAATGCATGCCTTTAAAACATAACAAATAGTGCCAGGTCTCTCATCCCTCAATTTTAGCAAGGGCATTTTTTTTCCCAAGCCCCTGCTCACATTCACCGTCAGAAAATGAAACAGAGTGTTAGTTACAATAGCCCATTTCCAGACACTATTGGGAATGCATGTGACTGAACTACAAATGCATATATTTTGCATAAAATCATTCCCTGTTAGTAAAACTGAACATAGCAAAGGCCCATATTTAATATAATTATGTGCATGAAGTTTTGAATACTATTCTTTCACTAAAGGAATGTATACATTCCTTTAGTGAAAGAATAGTATTCAATATATATGAAATCTGGAGCAAGGATCTTTTAAAAACTGGGTTAGCTTCTGCAGTTCCATGCAGAGATCTCCACGAGTTGCGCAGCATCGATTTTGGGCGATACCACCAGTAAATGTAAGCTATTTCCAGCCTGTCGAGATCATATCAGAAGGCTTCTGCAGAGTGTCGGCGTTTAGGAAGGAGGTAGAATCTGAATGGTATTTAGGAAGAAAAGCCTGATAGACATCTTCTGCCCTGCTGCATAGAATTGTTTCAGGGAAATATTATCCTTTGTTTGCTTTGAAGCTTTGTCAGACTTGAATCTGAAAACATATTGATTTGTTGTCAGTAGGCTGCCCATGCTGAATGGGTCTGTTTCAGCTCTATTGTATGAGCTTATTATAGTTCCTGACTCGAGGCAGATAGTACTCGAAGATTTACCTCCACGTCACCTTTGACACAATTCCTTCATGTGCCTTCAATATGATGCATACATAAAGGGTCAGAAAAATCTGTCTTGCCAATCTCAGATGTATACCCCTTTGTCGTGACATACTCTGGAAGTTATTTTTCTTTACTCCCATTGCTGATGCTAAATGGTTAGGGTATGGTCTGTGGTGTTTCTTTAGAAGAGGAGATACTAGCCATGTTGGGTTTATCAGCTGTTAATTCCCCCCTTCTTATTCTGTATTGGGTTATCCAAATGCCCAGAATAGAAGCTGACATATGGCATCTCTGTTGTACTGGATGTACATCTGCACCACAGGCAGGCCTGAGTTCAAGTTTATTGAGTAGATTGCCCATGTAGTTAAAATAATGCTTTATGATTATCCTGTTAGTTTGGAATGAATCTCCATGCTCCTGTAGTCTAAAATGTGCAGTGTGCCCTGTTTTACAAGAAACAGGAGAATCAATGAGTCAAAAGTTGCACTCAAAAATTTCAAAGAATGTTTTTGTCCATTGAAAATTTTCGTACATTTATGAAATGTGTTTTGATCATGAATCGGTCACATCTATTTTCCTACATCTCCCCAGTATCCCTCACCCTATCTTTCTCCCAACTTTGTGTCCTCCTTTTAAAATGTTATTAATAAGTTCCTGAGTCCAGTTAATGTTGCTCACATGTGCATAGGAGGTGCACCATCCTCTGGGCAAGGTAGCAGGGGCAAACACATAAAGGAACCACAGAGGTAAGAGTGTTGGAGCAGAGAATAGGAGGAAAGGTCAGTCCATGGAGCTGTGATGTTGTGTTTGAGAAACTTGTACCCACAAAAGCAACAATATTCTCTGTTCTGCCTCCTCCTCTCCCCCCCTTTTTAGATTGGGTTTTACTGGGTGACTCAACACTCATGCATGTCTGTTCAGTCCAAGAGAGGAGGTGGTTTGCCTGACCAGAAGGGGAACACCTTACCAGCAGCTGCAGGACTCCTCTCTGCCATTCGCTGTAAGGTTGCTCAGGAACACTGGATCTCCACCGAGAACTAGATTTCTAGAATTCTAGTTCTAGAGTTGATATGATAAAGACATATCAACTCTGAGTATGCCGCTAACAGTGTTAGCTTCTTCATGTTGCAAGCATTCTAAACTTCTCATCAATTTCTCTCCATGTTTTCCTGTAACAGATGCCATGCATACTGACAGGATGCATCCCCCCCCCCAAAAAAAAACTCCAAACCATTGGGCTCATATCTGGGCACATTTAGCCTTTAAAATATTCATTTAAAAATGATGATAGCATTATCCAGGCTCTTCTATGTTATGCACCATGGAAATATTTTCTGTACCTACTTACTTCCTTGTAAGAAAAAAAGGTCTAAAGTGTTTTTATTTTTTGGCAAGTTTCTCTATAATTTATTAGTGATTTTTTTTATCTCAAAAGCTTCTTTCATACTTATTCTTTATCCACACAGGATGCCAACTGTAGTGGTGGTGAGAACTGCAGGAACTGCCAAGTTCTAAAAGAACAAGAGTTTATAATGAAGCTGAGCACAGGCAAGGAAACCAGGGCAATTTCTAGGTTTTGATGGTGTTAGGTAGCTAAGAGGGCATTGTTTGCTGAGGTTTTATCTGAACGAACATCTGGCTGATACAAAAGAGTGGACTTACAAAATAAAACAACATACAAAAAGCAGTAACCGGGGATGAAGAGAGAGGGTATTCCCCTAGAAGCAGTGTGTGTATGTGTGTGTGTGTGTGTGTGTGTGTGTGTGTGTGTGTGTGTGTGTGTGTGTAATAGAAAGGTGGCCAAGAGGATGGCAAGGGAGGAAGATAATGGTACACAGGCCAAATCAGATGCAGCTTGAAGGCCCTGTAATTTCCTTGAAGGAGTTTTCTGGGTTTGCTGGGACGTTCCCTGCTGGTTTAAGCCAGGATCTGACATGTTCAGATTTAACACATTCACTCACTTTTGTGTGAAGCATGGATATCCACTGGATTTATTTTATCTCCTTGATTTCATTAGGAAGGGAAAGCAGAAGATGACTTTTTATTTTTTGGACCTCCTCATTCTACTTCTGTGAGTCTTTATCTTTGGACCCAAGGACCTCTGGCTTTGTCTTTTTTGATTCTTAAATTTTGGTTAGAAGAAAAGTGATGGAAATGTGTGTCTTGTAATTTGAGCATCCACAGCAAGAAGGCAAGTTTTCCAGGGAATGTGCATCCAAGGTGAAAGTGTGCAAATGATAGACGTCTCATAGAGGGACACATACTCACTCTAGAGTCCACAGAAACAGGATGTCATCATCAGAGAGACAGTTCTCAAGATTTCAGACTTTCTGGACAGAGCTGGTGATAATTTTTGTCTACATAGGAAAGATGGAAAGAGAAAGCAAGAATCAAGTGTAATTACTAGGCTTGGAAGGAGATGGTGCAAATACACCTGAGACTGAAAAGAAAGAGCAGGGTTGGGTACATGTTTAGCCAGAAAATTAACACTCTTCTTTAGTCGGCATTTGAAAACACCATTAAAAATTTAATACAGAATCCAAGTTCTATCTATTGTAAAATCTTAGGACAAAGTAAAGGTTTCCAATATCAACATAGCAAACCAGGTCCTGCTGATAAGATATTTTGCTCACCGGAACCATTCTCCACTTGAAAACCTTGCCTTAATAGTGCCAATTTTCTTTTTAATAACTTAAAAGAGATGTATAAAGTATCACACTCAATATAAAGCCAAAGCATACATATTTGGCTTTCATGGCACCCTGTGGTATGACTGTTTGGCATATTCATATTCATTCGTTTTCCTGTATGCAGATTGCTGCTCTGAAGATGAGGACAGCCCTGTCCCAGGATGTCATAGAAACCCTAGGAATTCCTCGCTCCAATATGCCTTCCTGCCTTTGTTTTCTCTGCCTGGAAACATTAGAACAGAGAGTTGGAGAGAACTTAGGTGGATGACAGAGCAGAAGGCCCTCCCGGGCTCTGCTAGTTATTGGCTGGTGACCTGGGGATTCATTAAACCTCTCTAGTCATCATATGAAAATGAAGCTAATAACACCTGTTCCACAGGGATGTGGTGAGATTAAATGAGGGAACGCTTGCGTGCACTTGACACGCATCGCAGGTACTCCATAGACAATAACTTTAACTCTTACTGTGGGACATGACGGTACCTTTCCAAATGCAGAAACCTTAAGTGCCAATTCACCAAGCTCCTTGCAGACTCCAAGGCTAATGAAGGCTATAATTGAAACCAGCAGTAATGCCTTCAAAGATTCATATCAAGAACGAAAAAGAAATATAAATATCTACAAAGTACGTCATCCATCAGGGGCTGTGGTGGAGGTTGGTCTTGTGTAACATGAGGGCCTGCTTGTCGGAGTTTCTGTCCTGCCCAGTTCCTGCAGCCGTTTAGCCCCAAAGAAAATCACACAGTGGTCTCCCTAAGATTATAAACTGATTGGCCCATTAGCTCAGGCTTTGTATTAGCTCTTATAACTTATATTAACCTATTATCCTTATCTATGTTAGCCACATGGCTCAGTACCTTTTTCAGCGGGGCAGGTCATATCCTGCTTTTTCTGTGGTCTGGGCAGGACTGTGGAGGAAGCTTCCTTCTTCCCAGAATACTCCTGTTCTCATTGTCCTGCCTCTACCTCCTGTGGGGCAACTGCATCCACAAAAAGCCTGACAGAGCTTGGGAAGTTATCCTAGATAAAAAAAAAAAAAGAGTAAAGCATAGCTTCTTGGTAGCAGCAATTTCTCGGATCTGCTCAGCTTGCTAGAGGCAAACGCTCTCATTTAAGAGAGCTTCCTGACTCAGCTTTAGCTGCAAAACCCTGCAGCTGTTTAAGAGGTCTTGCCACAAAACCCTTTAATGGCGTTGATGAAAAGCTGACCGCATGCTCTTTGATTTTCAGCTGTAGCAGGAAAAAGGCTGCACCATTTTAAAATGCCAGCTTTCTGGGCTGTCCTGACAGGGCAAACTCTGACTCTTTTAGACAGGCGGTCCAACTACAGAGCATTTGAATATTATTTGTGAGCACACTGTAGCGGCTTGCTTGCTGGCAGGGACCTTGAAATGCCATAGAGTTGTGGCAATAAATATGGCTACAGCTGGTACCTCCGCCATGAGGCTGGAATCACAGAAAGCTAAGGAATGGGCTGGATCTAGCTGTCAAAGCCATGGCTTTAATCCTACCCATATTGCTTGGTAAATTAAAGACTCATGTAGTCAGGAAAAGAGAGATATACAGTAAAGAGAGACTCAAAGAAGAAAGAAAACCTCTAAATGGTTTACAGTGTGTTAAAAATATATGCAGGCTTGGAAAAAAAGGTTAAAGTCCTTAAAATTCAAAAAGAAACAGAGTAGTTGGGTGTGGTGGTACACGCCTTTAATCCCAACACTTGGGAGGCAGATGCAGAGAGACCTCTGCGAGTTCAAGGTGTGGTAGCACATACCTTTAAACTCAGCACTTGGGAGGCAGAGACAGGTGGAGCTCTGTGAGTTCAAGGACAGCCTGATCTATAGAGTTATTCTAGGACATATACAGATATACAGAAACCCTGTCTCAAAAAACCAAAAATTAAAAATAAAAGAAATAGAGGTTAAGATAAAGACACATAAAGATGGAAAACACACAGAGAATCTTGATACTGTATGTTATTATGCTCTCTTTGAATTGCTTGAATGCTGAGGAAGGAGCAAGAGCTGCTAAAAGATATTTGTTTATAAATGCTGCTGAATTAATCCAAGATAGGTGACTTCCAAAATTGAAGTCAAATGTATGTTACTTTGGAGAAGAGGATTTGCTTTTCTTTCCACAGGAAATGAGAGGCTGTGCATTCATTATGAGTTAAGAAAACTCAAGTATGATCAAGGAAGACCACCTGAGAAATCTCTGGTAGGAACAGATGGCCCAGATGTCTGAGTTCTACATCCAGAACAGATTCAAGATGCTGCCTGAGATGATCAAGCCTCAAGGGATAGTCCAGTCAGGACTTGATCATAACTCTAAATTTTCTTTATGTCTCTGTAAGATTATCAGCTTCCCCAACCAGCTGGAAGTAGCCTGGAATACTATGCCCACACTCCCAAAAAATGGACTATGGATATTTTCCTTTGTTTAAAAAAAAAAAGTGGGAGAAGTGGTGTGGGACAATCATTTGTATGCTGTCAATCATGTTTTAAATAAATGCTGATTGGCCAGTAGCCAGGCAGAAAGTGTAGGTGGGACAACTAGACAGGAAGTAGAGGCAGGGCAATGAGAACAGGAGTATTCTGGGAAGAAGGAAGCTTCCTCCACAGTCCTGCCCAGACCACAGAAGAAGCAGGATGTGACCTGCCCCACTGAAAAAGGTATTGAGCCAAGTGGCTAACATAGATAAGGACAATGGGTTAATATACATTATAAGAGCTAATACAAAGCCTGAGCTAATGGGACAATCAGTTTATAACTTATGGAGACCTCTGTGTGATTTTCTTTGGGGCTAAACGGTTGCAGGAACTGGGCAGGACAGAAACTCCGACAAGCAGGCCCTCATGTTACAGTCTTGAGTGTAGCTTTTGCCTTGCTAGAGCTTCTGACATGTCCCTGATTCTGTCTGAGTGCCTTCACTCTCTTGGTAAGTTCTCTGTTGTCTGAGGTTTCTGTCCTGCCTGGTTCCCACGTCATTAAGTCCCAAAGAAATCACACAGACGCCTACATTAGTTATAAACTGATAGGCCCATTAACTCACACTGCTTATTAACTCTTATAACTTATATTAGCCCATAATTCTTGTCTGAGTTAGCCATGTGGCTTGGTACCTTTTTTGGTGAGGCCGTTACATCTTGCTTCCTCTGAGGCTGGGTCACTACTGCAGACTGAGTTCTCTTCCCAGAATTCTCCTGTTCTCATTGCCTTGCCTCTACTTTCTGCCTGGTCACCCCACCTGTTCTTCCTGCCTGGCTACTGGCCAATCAGTGTTTATTTAAAATATAATTGACAGGATACAGACCATCATCCCACGCCAGTTCTCAGTTTGTCTTTTCACGAAGGACTTCTCAGTCCTCCTACTCTTGCGTTCTTGGCAATTGTGTGCACCCATGGTTCACTCTGATTTAGTCTACCCTAGTTCCATATGAATTTTAGGTCACATGAACTGGGAGCCTTAATTGAAATTTCCATGGCATTGCTGTACATTTTCCAGAGATAAAAATTTTGTTTAGTTTATCCATGATTTTTCTCTAGTACAGTACTTACCGTGGCCTGGGTGAGAAAAGAGGCTGTGTAGTCTTGGGCTTATACCTTCATGGAAGATTTAGGCAGGGCAGTAGAAGATAAAAGGGATTTTGCATACAAGAAGCAAGGTGATTTGTTGTTAGGGTAATTTTTTTAAAATAGAGAATAAAGGACCAATAAAAGTGTTTTAGATGACTAAGGATACACGAGGGACATAGAAACACAGGGCGTGAGACAGCGTGCTCTGCAGGGATCTGGAAACCCAGGAAATTGCATCTCTTTCTCAATCTGATTTTCCTTTTAGCACATTGGATGCATTTGCTTATTAAATATTTTAATTGTCTATTTTTTGAATAATACTAGTTGTCCATTAAATGCAGGCAAATTTACACAGACATTGAACTGTTTTCTCTGACAGTCACAGGCCCAGAGCTCTGCAAGTTTTTCTCTTTCCAATTCATCTCCACTAACTTTGTTGACTGTCACAAGGCAGGGCTCAGGTGCCAGTCTTTGCTTTCCTTCTCTCCTTCCCACCACTTTCATTTCCCCAGGGTCCTCATCGGATCTTAGAGCTATAAATTCCACGCACACGCTGATAACTTCCAATTAGTATTTCTAGCCAGGTCTGCACCCTGAACTCCAGACCCACATGGCTAGCTGTCCACTCGATCTATCAGCTTTGATTCGTAATGAGCAGCTCAAATGTGACATTTCCCAAGTATTGTTCTGGATTTCACCTCCCATTCTGATTATATAGTCTCAACTGAGAGACTATGCAACAACTTCTTTCTACATTTTCTGAACACTTTCTGCTGTCTTTGGCCTTTCTTTATGTGTCTCATGCATAATGTGAAGGCAATGGTCAAGTCATGCTTGCTCTTTCTTTTTAGTAATATGTCGTCTGACTGCTCCTTAGCTCCACAGCCACTGCAAGACAGCTGCCCTCTGACCCCAGGCACTTCACTGAAGTGTCTAGTTTCCTTGCTTCATCTCTGGATGCACATAGTCTCCCTTCTCAATAGATTTCAGAGTGATCCTCATCAACTCATCTATATTCTTTGTACAAAACTCTGCTTTGGGGTTATAACCTATGAAGAATAGAAATCTGTGTTCTTACAATCCTGGTAAGGTGCACAAGATCTGACCCTCCCCCTTCACTTGGGAATTGATGTGTTCCTATTCACCCTGGCTCATTCTCATTTCACGGGTTTCTTCGCTTGTCCTTTCATACACTAGTCAAGCCCAAGTCTTAGGGCATCTGCACCTACATTTTCTTCAGGCTGAAATCCTTTTTATGTTCCTATGCTCCCATTAATATACATTTTCTTGAATATTATCCTGTGAGGCTTTCCTTGACAACACTTTAATGTTCCGTGTTTTCACCTTCTCTGATCCCTACTCTAACTATCTCTATCCCACAGTACTTACCCGTGTGCTGAGATAGCCCATATCTTCTCCTATACAGTAGTGCAGATCTGCTGAGTCCAAGATTCCTGGTTATTCCATTCATTGCTTTGACCTCATGACCTGCAAAGGTGCCTGGGATTTTGTGAGACTCAGTAATAAGGAACACATGGTGAATTAGTGAGCGTATTAATGAATGGATACAGAGATACCATTTTACCATGTTTTTATTTATTTGCTCAATGGGGTATTTATAGACTACACTTCCACCCACTTCAAAAGTGTGTCTCCAGGTCCTGAATATTTCTAAGATTCTAGGTAATTTACTCCAAAGAGCAGCAAAGCACATGCATTTTTTTATCCAGGCCCTGAGGATGCACTACTTTGGTTCAAACCATTTATTCCCTGTTGATCTCAGGCAAGCAGTCAATTATGAATCTAATACTGCCTGGCACAGAGCTGGCAGCACAATAGAAGTAGCTACAGATGGCCCGATACCCAGCTGGGTGCTTGGTGAATGTTCAGATCACATACTTTAGACTTTGAAAAATCCACTGATATGGATCAACTACTCTTTTACCCACTCCCATCCTTTTGTCTTCATGTATTTAAAAAGCTGGTCCTAGTTCCTTACTATAGATTTAACAATATTCTGAGAGGACACTGAACTAAATATACATGTTTTATATCCATATTTAACTCTGATTCAGTAATGAGTGCTTAAGTCTATTGCTCTCTTACACATCAGTGTAGTACCTGAATACTCACTTAAGTAGTCTGCCTGTCTGGAATGTGAGCAATTTTAGGAAATGGCTTGTCTCCCAGGCATTCTTTCAGAGGTGTGTGCTCTGTTGATGAGATCTAGTCAAGGCACTGCCTGACAAACATCTGTGCTTGCTTAGATCTCTCCTCATTTCCTTGGTCTATAGTTACCCTCCCAACTCCAACTTAAGATGACACTTCTTTTCATTCTTGATGTACAAGGTTTGTGAGATATCTTCAGACAAACAGGATTTTGTTTGTCAGAGGCCAAATTCCATTTTAAAGCTTTTAATCTCTTTGAGCTTTTATCTGGAGCACTCACAGGTCAGCACAACAGCATTTTCTTCTGTTCCTTTCTTCAAATTCCCTCTTCTGACTTTCGCATTTATCTTCTTTGATCTTGCTTCATTCAGTCTTTAAAAGTGGAAGTTGCACTTTGAGTAATAATGACTTGATGGTATGATGTAAAAATATTATGATATGGTATATGATAATAATAAGATGATGGATGGATTTATATTAAACTCACTGGAAATCAGCTTAAGTGGGGATATACACTCCACCAGCAAGTCATCACTGTCTGGGGAGACATGAGTTTCTTCCTTGTTGCTAGAATAGGATTTTAAATTTTTTTATTGTACATTAACAAAACATTCCAATTTTACCCTCATTGCATATGAAGTTTCATGTTCTACAACAAGGAACTAGAAGAGCTTTTTATCCGTAGTTTGCTGTGCTGTGATGATCCTGTGAAAATGTCATTTTAATCATCACTCTCCCCCAGCACTACTGCCATCAAGTTAAGAAATGCACAAATATTTATTTAGAAATCCCTATAAACGTAAAAGGTTTTTGACTGAAATACATTTATTCTTTTCCCTCAGGGCCTTCTAAGAGAAATAGTCATTTTGAAGTGGAAGAAAATGAGTTCAAGATTTCAGAAATCATCTAAAGCTCTTGATGATACGAGCTGCAGAAGGTGCGGGAAAGACAGAATGCAGAGTGTGTAGTGGCTTTACCAGAAGCTAGGAGCACTAGAAACAACAGAAGCAAAGCTGTGGCATCTGAAGAGGAAAGTTTCTTGCTAACGTGTCAAATATTAATTAGAATACAACTGCTCTTTATGTGGTCATTCGCTCTTTTACAAATGTGCCTATTCTTAGTTCATTTGCACTGTGAGGGATCAGGGGTCTTACCACTGCACATAAGTCAATAAGATTTCCCTTGTATTTTCAATTTGAAAGGCTTATTATTTCTCTATGTATTTGTATGTGTGTATATTTCTATCTGTGTGCATGTATACATGGGTTCCTGCAGAGTGCTGAGGAAGATATTGATTCTCTGGTGTTGGGGTGCCAGATAGTTGGGAGCCACCTGATAACTGGAACACAACCCTCATATTCTCTGCAGGAGCAGCAAGTGTTCTTCACCATGGAGTCCTCTCTTCAGGACAAGATTTCTTTTAAAAACCCTTTAGGAAAGCAAAACTAAACTTTTCAGAAAATGTCTCGTGATAGAAAAACAAAGATGTTCATAGGCTAAAAGAATAAAGAGATGGAAGAAAGGAGGGAGGTGGAGGAGGGAAATCATGAGAGAGCTAGCTCTCATTGCAGGGTTCCTTCTTATAAGCACTAATGTACTGCTAAGCAGGCAGACTGCTAATGCCATCTGCATGCATTGAGCCTGCAGTGTGAAAAGTTTGCCAACAAAAGACAGGAATCATGTAGAGAGTCACACAAGGAATTATTGCTGCTATGTTGAGTTCTTGCTTGTTATTGGTTTTGTAAATGTTCAACCAATGTTATAAGCATAGTTACGTAGGCATTTGAAAGTTACAATAGTTTCCATGTCAAAGGTATATGGTAAGATCAAATGAGGACTTTTCATATTTTGATTTTACTATGTGACTGATGATGGAGGTAGGTATAAGTTTATGATGTCTAACTCAATTACCTTTACAAATGCACATCATACGTGGAACTGGATTGTAGCCACTCAACAGTTCTATAATTCTATTGCTCTGCTCATGATTCTTTGTGTTTGGTCTTGCAGACATGCACATCTGTATGTTTATGCTGTGCATACATCGAGCATATGTTTGTTAAAATGTACGTACTTGTGTGTGGAGAGGACCAAGACTGATATCATTGCCACTCCCCACCTTATATACTGAAGCAGGGTCAACAGCTAAACCTAGACCTTGCTATTTTTGTTGTCTGACTAGCCAGCTCACTCTGGGGGTTCCTAGTCTCTGCCTCCTAAGGAC
Organism: Ondatra zibethicus; assembly: GCA_004026605.1. NCBI lineage: Eukaryota > Metazoa > Chordata > Mammalia > Rodentia > Cricetidae > Ondatra > Ondatra zibethicus. The sequence goes on along the minus strand of PVIU01001352.1, from coordinate 202,407 downwards.
TGGGATTATAGCTGGGCTGCCAAACCACCTCCACCTGCTGGAGATCCATATTCTTGAAGCTATAAATCTCTGCAGCTGCTAACATATAACAATGTTTTATGATATAGAAATTGTGATTCTTAGCTACCCTCTGTAGTTCACACGCAGGATGTCTGTGTCCTCACTACCTCAGCCTGGGGGCTTTGTATAGGGTACAGAAGATAAACTGCCAAAGTTTATGCAGCTTCTTGATGAGCCAAGAATGTCGTGACAAAATAAGGGTTCATCAGTTTGGAGCCAGTATAGATGAAGCAGCACAAATCACTGTTCTGAAGAAAAGGTTAAAAACAGAAAGTGTGATGAATATTTTGTTTTAAAAGGATGGCAATATTGCCGGTACTTTTAGTTTATGTCTTAAAGTATAGAGCTAAGATTCCTCAACATCATCTTTCCTACTTATTGTATAAATGTGGCTCCTCTCACAAGCCTATAAGTGGCAGTGGAGGCACTTAAGGCTGCTGGATCGGGCCTCATCTTTAAAACAAGTACTCTGTAGAAATATCGGCAAAACAGATTCACAAAGAAAAGTTTGCTTTCCCTTCAAGGATACTTATAAATACCCTAGCTGGGAGAGGACTGGGGAATTTCTCCTTCCAGGTGTCAAGATTTGCTCAGAAGTTTGTCTTCCTGTAGTGGTTACTATGATGAAGCCTTGCAAGGCCTTCCTTAGTCCACTATAAGGTCTCATTTACGAAGGATGTGTGGCACAGGCTTGAAGAAACATGCTTACCAGGGTCTCGACAGAAAATCTGGATATTGATCTGGCATCAGAAGGGGCTTCTGCAGGGCTTGAGGTGATGTTCTGTGAAGGATAAATTGGTAGAATTATTTAGCAAGAATTGAATTCCATTTTCTATGGTGACTAAACCAGACATGCTTTTGGAAGGCATCTCTAGAGGCAATTGGCAAATGTGTTAGAGCAAGGGCCTGGCCAGATAGTGAGACAGGAATGAACTCCTTCAGTATCTCGGATGCATAGTGGGAGATTTGTAAGTCAGAACTAGCTCTGAAGCATCCACAGAGAGCACTGGGGAGGAGTAGTCCTGTGTGGTTTATTTTGGGTGGCTCTTGGTTGTCTCAGTCAAGATAAAATGAAAGATGAGAACAAGTTTAGGCAGAAAAAAAATCTATCCATTTTCTGTTGAAGTCAAAGTCAGACTGTGGCAGGTTTCAAGATCTTATGCTTTCTTTGTGTTCATTCTGACTTTATGAGCCCTGCCTACACAGATGTGAACCCAGCAATTAGGCAGCCTGGTTATCTGGGTTATCTCCTGATGAGCTACAGCCGTGACTCTGGGAACCTAAGGCTCAGCAGCAGGGGGCCATGAAGGCTGAGAAGGCATGGTGTATTTTTCCATTTCAACAGCTTCCCACACTCCCAACGTAATATCTCACAGACTGTGACAAGCGAAGTTTTCTGAAGAATTCAGCCCGATAGTCACATATAATCTGTCAAGGTAATAACTCCCTCAGGGTCTTAGGGAGAAGTGTATTTCTAGCCTGACATTTAAGAACACTGCTGGTTACAGCCCGTGTCCTACCCCTCCTTTCAGAGACTGGTATCCAAATGCTTCACCATACGCCAGCCAACTGCCAATGCAAGATGGCATAAGGATACAGCTATCATGCTCTGAGCACGCTCTTCAGATGGTGTTAGGGTCACAGGTGGGACAGGGAAAACCACTTTTAGTTAAATCAGACATCCTTGTTGACACAGCTTGACTGTCATCGCAACAGCATATCAAAACTATGGACCTCACGGTGGTACTCAAGAGGCTATTAGTCTCCTTGGGAGATCAATCACAATTTGCTGTTTTACTGACATTTTAAAGGTTTAACTAAGTGTTCTTGGATGCTATCTGGTAACGTAATCATCAGAATTGTTTTCCTAAGTGAAAAAAAAAGTCATCTTTGGAAGAGGAAGCAATCAAAAGATTTCTGTAACAAAATGATGGTATGAGTTAAAATTTCATGTTCCAGGCATGCTGATCCTATCCCAGGAGTTCTCAACCTGTGGGTCTCAATCTCTTTAGCAAACCTCTATCTCCAAACATATTTAGACTGTGGCTCATAACAGTAGGAAAATTACAGTTATGAAGTAGCAATGAAAATGATTTTATCTTTGGGGTCACCACAACATGAGGAACTGTATTAAAAGGTCGCAGCATTAGAAGGTTGAGAATCGCTGCTCTAACCCCTCTTAGACATGAGCCATGATTCTTCTGTGTGCTTGCATCATCTTGAGAGGAGAGCCCTGACATTCAGCCTCATTAACTGGATGCCTTCGGGTTTCAGTGAGGCTCCCCTTCCTTTGCTCACTGTGTAGGGTCCCGTTTCCCAAATCCACTGCTGCCTCCCATGCATGGACGTCTCCATTCTCTATTAGTAAATTTTGTAATTGCTTTGGCATGAGGTTTTTTTTCCCCCATACATTTGGTTTTCCCCTACTTGGTTCAGTTCAAATATCACTTTCAGGGAATTTTGCCTTTGCAAATCTGTTTTTACTGGAGTCTGGGGACATACAGTCACTGTCAGTAAAGTATTATAAAGGGAGATTCGAGAACACAATTACAATGGGCAAGAAAAGGTAAGGAGTATCACACACAATGATACTTCTTGGCTCTTCCCTGCTGAAAGCATTTGATCCTTCATTTTCTTTCAACACCACCGGCCAAGTCACCCTCTGTTCTGCTAATGTAAGAGTTCATGCTTTTTGTAGGTGCTCCTAATAAGCAAAGGTCAAAACAACACTTTCAACTTGAAAGCATGTCTTTTTGCAACAAACAGCATGTGTTATGAAGATAGTACTGTGTACCTAATTATTTTTAGTTTCAGGGTGATTGCTGTTCAATTATGTTACTGTCTAGACAGTATTAACTCCTAGTCAAGGATATGAAAGTATTTGGGGATTGGCTTGAGAATTTGGCTACTGTTTAGTGAGATGATCTCACCATAAACATGAGGCACTATCATAAAAGACTGAAAACTAAGGAGGGAGTCAGAGGTATCTCAAGAGGACCAGAGGGATCCTGCAGGGAGAATACCTACTTAAGGAATGAGGACAATCACCTAAGAGGATGGAGATTCCTCTTAACCACAAAAGGAGGACACTCACCTGCAAGGATAAGAAGCATCAGAGGGAGGGCACTCAGTTCAAGGAATAAGAGGGAGTCATCAAGGCAGACACTGACCTAAGAGGATGATAGATAAATCTACCAAGAAGGACTTTCACTTAAGGGGATGACTGGAAGCCATCAGGAAGGATACTCACCTAAGAGGATGAGGAGGAACCACCAGGAAAGACACTTACTTAAGGTAATGAAAGGAAGTAATTTTGAAATATGCTCATTGGAATCAGAGGTAACCCTTGTGGGGGGGTCACTCAAATTAAGGGTAAAAGGGGGAGGCTGTGCTAAAGCTGAGGTACAAGGGGGTTAGTTTGGATCTACAACTATCTCCTAAAGCTGATGTTAAGACTTAGTCTCTAGTTCATGGCATTACTAGAAGGTAGTATCTTTAAGAGATGGGGCCCCAAGGGAAGAAGTTAGGCCTTCTTATCTTTGAAGGGAATTGTGGGACTCCAGACCTTTCTTCTGCTTCTTTATCTGTCTTTGTTATGAGGCAATGGCTTTACCTCAACCACTTGTCTGCCATGATCAGCTGGCTACCTTACACAGGACCCACAAGTCATGGCAATGGTAAAGTCACAAGGGACTTATGCCTCTAAAACAGACCAAGTAGGCCTTTGATTTTTTGAAACTCTTTTTTTTTTTTTAGTGGAAAGGAGACTAACCAGGATGTTCAAGGACCATCAAGTTAGGGGACACAGGGAGGTACAGAGGTGAGCAAGAAATGGCTGTTAGACTGGAAATGGCTTAGAACAGTTCTACTCTGGACTCACAACATTCCAATCATTTTCAACCCCACTGAGGTTCTATTCCATGCATTGGCTTTGTAAAATGCTCAGTATAGGGTTACTGAGTTTCTGACTCTATACTAGGAAAAACCTACTGTATGCAAAGCCACTCAAACCAAATATTAGTGTTCTCGTTGGCAGGAAATGCCAAAGTTAACACTTTCTCTCATTACATGACTTTCCCTATTTTTAATATTGAAATTTATTTTTCCAACGTATCCACAGATAACACAAGTAAAATGCGTAGTATTTATTTGACAAAAATAGATAACTCTTTTCAATGAAAAAAGAAGATATTGAGTCTATAACTTTAGTTTTTGCCAGCATACTGTCTGAAATTTGTTTTTATATTTTTATGACATAAATTTTATAACCAGTCAATATGTTGAAGTACATGTCTAAATGTTTCATCATGGCTACAGAATACGGGGCGGGCAGACTCCTTCTGTGGCTTGTCTTGCTTCTCTCAGTTTCATATGGGATTCTGGCTCTGGTTAGAACAGGTCGTCCTGTGAATGATTCAGGACACTCCCTGATGACCTTGTCTCAGAGTCTTGGCTCAGGGATCCTCCCCTCCCTATCTCTTCCCACTTCCACTCACACTTCTCTAACACATCAGTCTTTTGCTTCCAGTCACATGAAAGAGCAGACATCCCAAGGGATTCCGCAGGAAGAGGAGCCCAGGATTAACATATCTGCTGTGGATCCAAAGTGTGCATTCTGAGATCATTGTGAGAGTTTTGCTCCAGATTGGCTATAGTTTCTGTGCCATCAGTGGTCCTCTGGATAATACATCCCTGCCTAGGCCTTTCCTGTTTCTCTCTTGCCCTGCGGGAATTCCTCTTGAATATAGAGCTTAAGCACAATTCTGCCTATTAGGCCTGTCCTGTGAGAACAAACTTTTCTGCCTTTCATTGAGGTTGTAGACCAATTACTTGGGGAACTAAAATCATCTTAGAGGGGGCTAGAACATCCTTGTGGAAGCTACTGCGGATAGAAGCAGGATATGCGTTCTCTTAAGCATCTCAGCTGGTATGGAGACAATGTGGCAGTAATGACGTGTCTTTTTTCAGTGCTTTCCCGTACACACGTGGTCTATAAACACAACCTAAAGGAAAATCTAACTGTGTTTCTCCCTGTGATTTCACTTCTGTAAAGTTCCTTAGCAGCCGGAACCATGCGCTAGTGTTGGTAATTGGGTCAGTAATAACCCTTGGGGAAGAAAGGGTAGAACAGTGATTGAGGACAGGCACAAATCACATCTCAGTGTAGATCCTCCATGTGAGCAGTGTTGCTAGGCAGGTTCTCTACTACGGAGCCACATTTCCAGCCTTAGCAAGGTAGACCTGGTTTTCCAGATCTCACCCCAAGTTGGGAATTAGGACTCACCCAATCCTTCTGAAGGAGTGAAGGATGTTGGAGGAACCGACTGACACTAAGCTGCTTTCTGCTTTGCTGAATTATATGCGTGACAGCTTTTGAGAGAGGGTAATACATGCTAAAAACTTCTTTATGGAGGCTTTCATCCAAGTGAGAAACAGGACAGGGGATGGGCAAAGAGAAACCAGAATATTTCATTTGTATCTGATATTCCTGGCTGAAATCCGCGACTAGGCATAGGCTTATTTACTGGTCTCCACAGGTCGTAGTCTCAATGTATGAGCCTGCAGCTGGGCACCACAGTGAGAAAAGATGAGGAACTGGGCATCTTCTGCCTAGTTTTTTTTTCTTTTTTCAAAACCCAACATAAGTCATTCAGTTCATCTCCAGAGAGGATATGAAAAGGCCACAGGCTAAATCGGAGTTGGGCACTAGAAGCAGGGAACAAGTCATCAGTCATTATTCATTCATCAATGGCAGTTGTGGAGTGACCACAGGGTTTCTGGTCCATAGCAGTTAGTGATGAGCAAGGCAGGCTGCTCCCTGCTTCTCTCTGCTGGCTAGCACCTGAAACACTGAAGCATTTCCTGTATAAAATGAAGTATTCTCTAATTTTCAGTGTCATGGCAGAGAAGGGTAAAGTGTGAATCATCTAATACGAATGAATTGTAAACTCCAGGCTAGGAACTCCAGGAAGTACGTAGGTACAGCTTCTGCCTGCATCGTGCTGTTAGAAGAGATAAACTAATGTCTGACTCTGAGTTACTCTTCCGCCTGGAGAAAGTATGTACCATCTGCTTCAGATCTCTGCATCACTGCTCCTGCTCTAGAGTAGAACAGATGTCTTACTTACAGAACCTGAATCTCATTCTCCATCACCCTAGAAGATTAGAGATTGTTTCTCTCTCTTTCCCAAAACATACACAATTAACGTACTTCTCCCTCTATTCTATCTATCTATCTATCTATCTATCTATCTATCTATCTATCTATCTATCTATCTATGTATCTATCTATGTATCTATCTATGTATCTATGTATCTATCTATCTATCTATCCATCCATGTATGTATGTATGTATGTATGTATGTATGTATGTATGTATCTATCTATCTATCTATCTATCTATCTATCTATCTATCTATCTATCTATCTATCATCTATCTATATATCCATCTGTCTGTCTCATCTATCTCTGTCTATCTATATCATCTCTATCTGTCTGTCTGTCTATCTATCATCTATCTTTATCAATCTGTCATTTACATATCCTCTTTCTCATTCTTTAATGTCAGCATAGGAACCCACATTCATCCTTTATTAGCTGGTGGCTTGTCTCATAACTCTCCTTTCTCTAGTGTGTTCCCTGAGCCTCACAGTCACCCTGAGTACAATCTAGCTTCATAAGGGTTCCACACAAAGTGTCTGAGCCATTGCACTCAAAGATCTGGTTTCCCAAAATGCACTTGTCCTTCTTTTTTTGTGGCGGGGTGGGGGGAGCTCTTATGTTTCTTACCTTTTAAAGAAGATATGGTCAAAACTTCACTGGCAGGTACCCAAGGATTTGACTAATTTGTTAAGAGTAGTTGTTTTTCTGGAGAAATGGGCTTTGCTTTCTCACAAGTGACCCACAACCATCCATAGCAACAGTTCCTGAGGATGTGATGTCCTCTCTGACCTTCACAAGAACAGGACACCCGTAAAATGTGTGTATCCACGCCAGAAAAACAGGAAAGCTCATAAAAGCAAATGATAATATTTAATAAATAAATAAATACATAAAAATAAAAAGAAGTGTCATCTACAGGTTTGCTGTTCTTTCTAGAAAACCTGTTCCTCAAGATGTTCATGTAGAACTCTCTGGATTTCTCTGTGAGGAGTGTGGTGAGCGTCATTACAGAGGCAGTTTTGTTGTCCATTTACCACATGTGGTCTTAAACAGCATGGAGTAGTGTCATGAATGCATAACCAAAAGTCCCACTCAGAGCCTTTCTTGCAGAGGCTTAACAAATATTGCTGACTGAGGAAGCCAATACTCTAAAACTGTGATTTTCAGTCATATAATATACACAGAAGTGATATTCATAGGAAAAATATATTCATTTAAAAACTGTTCAATTTCTTTGACTACATGTAATGACAAGGAGACATTTTCACTGAGGTAGAGGGAAGAAGAAAAGATTTTTTTATGTAGAGGCTGGGACTACATGAATAATATATGGCGTGCTCTATGGGTTGCCACTGCCCACAATTGAAAGAAGAGAAAAAAGGGGAAGGGAAGGAATAGAGAAGAAAATCAAAAAATACAGAAATTTAACAGACAAAAATAGTGGAGAAACAAAGTTGGGGATGCAGTAAGTGAACGAGGATGGTGAAGAGCTTGGGGAAACCTGTTGTGCATAAAAAAATATAAATTAGGACGTAAAAATGGTTGTGGATCAAGGAAGACTAATTCCTCTGATCTGTCAAATAATGAAACTTCTATCTAATATTTAGTGATTGTCCTGTGGGAAGTAAGAAAAATTGAGTACAGAATTACTAAAACATAAATGCATTATGCAAATTGCTCTTTTTATAGCTGAATAAGTCTCTTCCTAAAACACCTTAAACATGTTAAGAGGCATTTTGCTCCAGGGACCTGAGCAGAAGGCTTCTGGTGAGGCCTGTGCACACATCTCAGCTCTGTCACACAAATTTGACTGGAAATTTCATTTTTTTCCCTATATATCTGTTATCTGTTCCATTGGAATAGTCATACCTTAAAAACTGGTTTCTATATGTACAAATATATCATATATACTAATATAATAACCTGTCCATGCCGATCATGACTGATACAAAAACAGCACTGCCTACTCTCTGAGGTTCCATATTCCCAATCTGCTAAAAATTATACATTTTTTTTTAAATGAAGCAGGCTTGGAAGGAAACTCAGCTCCCTCTTGAATAAGAAGTATCAAGGTTAAAAGAGACATATTCATCAGTGAATCGAACCTGAATCTATGTCAATGTCAACCCAACATCTACAGGAAAAGCAGAGGGTAGTTGTTCTGTGAACAGTCTCTAACAAGGCTGAATTGGGGAAGAGGCTGTAGAGTTTTGTCCTGGCAGAAGGCAGCAGAGTCAGCATCTACTGTGATAGCTTCGTTGGCAAGGTACCCAGGAACTGGCCTGGGAAAAGCAGCAGCTAACAGAGTAACTCACACTGCTACTTAAGCAAATTACTATTTGTAGTGCTCTTTAAGAATGTCTTAGTATCAACTATTAAGTGTTTTGAAAGTAACGGGGAAGGGACAATTGCTACCCTTCTGCTAAACACTCTTGCTTGCCCTGGTAACTGTCCAGGGTCTCCAGGGACACTCCAATAGCATGGTGATGATGGCTTTCTCCTCTGCTTCTAGTTTTAAAGGATATTTTTAATATCACATTTAGAAGATATTTATTGCACTTATTTATACTCTGTCATGCTTTATCAGGTCAATCACTATCCTTTTGGGAATTGCTTATTAAAAATTTACCTGCATCGATATGGAACCAAAGCAACAGGAAAGGAACTTTCCCAACAGCACAAACTTTTCAATAACACAGCATGGACTGAACATTTTGTGATATTGAAATACTTACATAATTGCTGCCTACGAGACTGAGCTGAGCTCATGATTCATCGCAACATGTAAACGAGTAGGAGGAATGGCTTCAGTTTGGGAAGTGGAAAACACTTGATGAGAAAAGGTTTGAGTCTCTGAAATGAAATATTTTGCAGTTCTAATTAGAGTCCAATCACAGCAGATATGTTAGTTGCAGTTTTTATATTTGCATTTATACCTCAGACTTACAGATATATTCAGAAGAAACCCCCAGGAATTCCACTATTTTCAGATAAGGCTTTTCAAATCTACAGAAATGTCCCCAAACTTCTGACTATAATGAACTAATTGTACGATTTGATATACTGCCATGATAAGCTCGTTGTTGAGAAAAGACATTGCATTTTCCTTTGGTTCAGTTACATTGAAGTTTATATGGTCAGTCACTGCCTCAAATTTATATTCCTTCTTGGGAACGCTTTAGATATCATGATTTTGTGTTTTAAGTTATGACTGAGATTTAGTGTTAATACAACCAAATAAAAAACTATTCCAGAACATGCGATTCTGGCATAAGGAAGCAGTTGGGAGTTCTTCCTGGGTAGACCACTTTGTTGAGACTTTGGGTAAATTATCACTTCATGTTTTGGGCTTCTTTTCTGTTTAATGGCAATGGTGATGCCCCCTCATTAAAATAAATATTATGAGAATTTGAATGTGTGAATGCAATAAAATGTTTTGTAACCTTCATATCTACAACTCTGAGAAAATTGTGGAAGAGAAGATGGGAAGATTGTTAAGAGGCAGAGGATCAGGATATGTACAGTGAATTACCATCTTCTATACTTGACAGGTAAGCTACACCCATGAATACTCAACAATATGACTGCCTGAACAAGACAGAGAAGGGGGTGATGCAGGAGAGGGGGTGTTGCAGGTGTTCTTCCCTGCCCCCCAACTAGCTTAGCCCCGAAATAAGCACCCAGAAATTATATTAATTAAATCACTGCAGGGCCCATTATTTCTAGCCTCTTATTGGCTAATTCTTACATCTTGATTTAACCCATTTCTATTAATCTGTATATCACCACGTGGCCGTGGCTTACCAGAAAAGATTCAGCATATCTGACTCTGGTGGGTCCATGGCAGCTCTCTCCTTCTCCGCCTTTCTTCCTCCTAGCATTCAGTTCTGTCTTCCCCACCTACCTAAATTCTGCCCTATCAATGAGGACAAGGCAGTTTCTTTATTCATTAACCAATGAAAGCAACACAGAAACAGTAGGAACTCCTATACCAAGGGGGGCACTCCATTATGGCCTCACCTGTATGTGAAGAACTATAGTTGGCCAATGTTGGTTGTGAAAGAACTCAGTTTCCTCTAGGGAAGAGCTTCCACTCAGGAAGTCCAATTGCAAGTGGTTGACTCTGGACATACGGATATATGAGCAAGCCCAGATAGATTTTGGGTAAATATATGTACACACACACACACACACACACACACACACACACACACACACACACACACAGAGGCTATACATACAGGTGTGCAAATATATATACTCATATACATATGTATATACCTGCAATAATAGTCATTAAAGGAGAGATCATAATTCGGGAGTGGGACACAGGATGAGTTAGAGGGTAAGGGGGAGAGTGGGAGTGATGTGGGCCTAGAACTCATATACGAAGTTCTCAAGAAAAATAAAATTATTAAATTAACAGACAAAAACATCCCAAGATGTTAAAGTGGTACCTAGCACACAGCAAAAATTCTATAAATTTTCACTATTATCAACATCATCTCATGAGTTAAATAAAAATTATGTCTCCTCTGGGATTTCAAGCATGTTTTACATTGCAATCTTAAGAAAATATTATATGTGGTTGCTATAGCAATGACAATTTGAATTCATTGCCTTCGGTGAATACAATTTGAAACCCAATTCCACACTATTATTACTCATTGTGCTGTAGTTAAAAATAAAGCAGGGAAGGAACAGAGGGCACAAGCTGTTGCCAGGGCTTCTAAGCTGTGCCTACGTTCTCTGTCAGCTGCGATGTCTGCAAGCTCCCAGGTAAATGCCCTGGCATTCATATTATCATGTAGCTGACAGCCTTCTCATTTCTCCACTCTTGGTCTCTTCTTTTGGATGAAAATTGTTCCCGTTCCCATTGCCATAACAACAGGCTGCTCGCCTTAAAACAAGATATGCTCTGAGTCAAAGGAGAATCGTTTCCATGGTAACTGCTACATATTTAAGTACAAGAGCCTGCTTTTTTAATCAGTCAAATTGTCCTTTGTCAAGAAATAACCACATACTGTTCTTAATACAATTGCATATATTTTTAAGGTATGAGAAATGGATAAAATCAGGTGAATTTCAAAAAATTGAAAACAAAAAACTGCCTAATCCTTTTTCATATAGCTATAATTTATTTTTTATAAAATGAAAGCCTACATAATACATGTATGGGCAGGTCACAGCACATCTCTGCAATGCAGACAAACTGTTTCTATGTGATAGGTATTTGACCACGTGTGAACCAAGTATTATCAATAAAAGTTAAAATGTCTGCAGCCCAAGTATGTTTTACACTTTCGTTTTTATAATAAGTAATGTCTCCTGCTGTTAAATCTGATTTCATTTTTATATTACTTTCTCTTGTTTGCTTTCAATAATCAAGTAAGATGAACACACCCACTATCTCCCGAAAATAAGTGCATATCTGGAGATGATCTGATTGCTCCCTTATACCCTATCTGCTTCTTCTAGCTGCTTCTTTGGAGAGAGGAAAAAGAGGCTGGTGTTCTGGGAACTCAGATTTGTGGTAGAATTCACTTCTATTGTAAGTCGGAGGAGTATTGAGAGCTACTTCAGGGCTATCTCAGCGAGCAGACTTGTGATTTATCATCTGAGGGAAGGATACCTATCCGTGTTTGCACATGACTGGGTTAAAATTCTGCTCTCTAATTCTGTTAGCTACATGACTTTAGATTTAAATTCTCTTAAATGCAAAGTAGAGGTTCATTGACATAAATCACAGATTATTGAGGGATATGATGAAATAATATATGTAGAAGACTCAATGCAAGCATTATCTCTTTGGTACAAAGAGTATGCATATTGCTAACAATTAATAGTGACTATTATTATTGCTGTTGTTCTTATCAGGAATCTGACTTGAATAACAGTAGTATCAGGTGACTGGTACCAGAACACCAATAACTCTCCAACATTTTTCATTATTTAAAATATAAATAAAAAACCCTATTAAGTTAAAGTATAAAAGCTTGCCGGTGCTGTAAGACCAGAGTTAATTAAAATACTTGATGCAATTTAAAGTTGTGTTTATCACTCAAGTTTTTGAAATTCAAGAGAAATGGACTTGGATTTTACCTTTCTCTCTTAGTTCCCATGGCACCCGGCAACTCCACAGCATTGGGCTGATGTAAATGTCGGATTTCCTAGGACAATCTTGAATTCACATGCTCTGTTTCATTGTTCCTATATATGAATTCTACCTGGAAGATCCGGCATCCCAGTATTGCATAAAACTTTTTGTCACTATAAATGAGTGACTTGCACTCCCCAATAGTGGCATAGTGTGGTTCCTCTAGCCCAGGTTCCAGGTTCTGTGGTGCCAATGGCATCTGATCTGAAGCCCTGTGCTATACATATCACAGTGGCAGAGCTTCACAATGCTCAACTACCTGACAAGGTCCTCCAGATAACAGCAGGGTTATTGTCCACATCATTATCCATATTGTGCTTATTGTCCACAACTCCAATAATCAGCTGTCCATTCTTTCCAGGGTTTGATCTGGCATTGAAAAATATTTCAATGACTGTGTCATAAAACAACAGGAGAGCTGGCTGTGGCTCTAGTTGCTGTCTCTTCTGAAAGAATGCATGGCCACCAGTACTGTCTCTCCTCTGGTGCAAGCCCTTTGCTTCTCAGTGTTGAGAAAAGACATCTAGGAGCTGGTTGAACCCCATCCTCATTCCCCTGGCTTCCTCAGCTCCCTGTTCAGAAGGATCCTCAGCTCACAGCTATCTCCCATCTTTTCTGCATGGGAAATTGAGATTTTGTAGGAGTAAATCTAGAGGTCAAATGTCTTTAAGAGGTTTGCAAGGGGATAAGAACAAAATCAGACAAGACCAAGAACTCCTAAAATTCAAGTACGGAGAAGGATTTGGACAGGAAGTCAAGCAGAAAAGTCTAGCTTCGTCTAGTTGTGCTACTGAAATGAAAAACACCATGTGCGTAATTCATGCACGACAGAGGTTTATTGCTCACAATTCAGGAAAGTGGGGGGCCTAAGTGTGTGCAGCCAGCAGGCTTGGGGTCCAGTGAAGGCCATTTCTCACCGATGGCACTACATGGAGAAAGAGTTGCAGCCAAGTGACTTATGGTAGCCATCTCCAGACCCTTCATAAGGTATAGCCTTCACCACCTCAGTGTGTTTACAGAGAACCCACCTCTTAGTACCACCACAATGGACCTCAGTTTTACCATGATATTTGAAGGACACACATATAAAATGGTTCAAATACTTTGAAACAGCAGGAAAGTTATGGTTCTTGGATAATTATGGACAGCATGGATTCGAAGAGGGTGTCTGGAATGAGCAACCCAGAAAATACAATCCATCCTGTTTTATGAATGTTCTAGGATTAGCAGAGCACGTTGCCAAAACACGAAGGTTTAAAACAATGGAAACTTCTCACCACTCAGTTCAGGAAGCTAAACGTATGAGTGTGGGCAGGGTAGTCTCCTTTCGAGGGTTTTGTGGGGTGGTTCTCTCCATGCCTCTTGCTGGCTTATGGTGTTTCTAGTCTTGCCGTGACCATGATTTGGTTTCTATCTACCTTACTGGCTTCACCCCACTTGTTCAATACCTGTGCCTCCTCTCCCAGTGTTTAGAACACCAGCTGTGTTCGATGAAGGTTGCAGAAATCTTGTACAATACCATTTTTATGCCTTATATCCACAGCAATGATATTTCTAAATCATGTCACATCTTGAGTTTTCAGTAACTGAGTTCCATGGTATAGGAGAGAAGATCCCATCCATTGTATTTAGTGACCCCCATCTCCCTGCCTTATCTTTAATGTGGTGAAATATTCAGAGGATCTGGAAATGTGCTCAGCCTGCAAATGAAGGTCAAGGATTACATCAGAGCAGGGTATGGTGGGACATGCCTATAATCTCAGTACTGGGGAGGCTGAGGCAAGACAATTGTGCGCCCTAAGGTAGACTATATAGCATAGTCTTGTCTATATATAACTATATAACATAACCTTGTCTCTCAGAAGGAAACAAAACACAATGACATCATAGAATGACTTAGAGGTTCTTTTTTTTTAATCCTGTGCATGAAAATCTAAAACAATGCTTTAGGATGGTTGATAGATTAAAGAGATGAGCAACAGTGAAGGGATGGTTATTGTCACAGGCTGGACTGCTCTCCATGAGACATGTCACAATGAAGGCTACACAGGATGGATGTAATAGAGAGAAACTTGATTCAGAGTTCAGGTTGGCACTTGTCTCTATAAGAATTACACATGGATAAATAGGCATTAACTTTGACTCAGTTATCATATGTGTCAAGTGGAGTAACATTTGCAAAGGTCGTCCAGCTCAGCCGCCCTGTTGTGCTTCTATTCCCTTCTTTCCTAGAGGGACTTATTGATGAACCCGTTTTCCCTCAAGTTCACATCTATTCAGCCAAAGTCAGATATCAACAGATCTGCTTTTTCCACGAGTATGGTAGTAAGACAGACATGGAGGACTTTATATTTCCATTTTAATTCTCTGTTTTTCCAGACCACATTCCTGAGAATAGAAAAACAAATTCAGAAAACCTAATTGTAACCTAGATTTGGCTAAGATCTTCTACTACCGCGACCATATACCATGTTCTATCAACCATATAGGCCCCTGCCTTCCACAGCACAGACAACTGGCGGCCAGGTTAAGCATGCAGTCTCCTTTCCACCTGCTCGGGTGAACAGGTGCATCTGCAGCAGAGCGTCTGCCTGAGCCTCAGGATTTAGCTGCTCTAAATTCCAGCTTCTTAGCACATCTCTGTGTCCTGGAAGCCAAGGATCTGCTCTGTAGAGCACTCCTCTGCCACCACCACCGAGCTGTGTTGTGGAGGCTGGAGCAGGCCCTGTGAATGAATCTGGTAAGCAGCATTTAAAATTAGAGTGTGGCAACTAGGCCTTTTTCTTTCTTATGATTTCCCCTGGGCATTAATTAAATGCAGCATTTTCAAACATTTCTCTCTCAGAGTTATTTCCTCCCATGTATTAAAATATTCAGGCTATGAATGCAATGGGTGGCGATATTCAATTCTAATGACTATTTCTGAAAAAGCAGGCATTTGCTCATACCCAGTCTGTGATAGACTCTGGTGAAATTAAAATATTTCCCCATTGACATGCAGATGAATCAAGTTCGAGATTGCTCTGTTTGTGGGAGGGGCCCTTTCTTCCCTAATGGAGAGTTAAAATTAGGACGTGTTGCTAACACCTTTGGGAAAATGTCTGTCCCCCTTACCGTCTACTACCCACCCACTTTTCATCTCTCTGTGTTTCTGTCACTTATTATTTACCACACCCCTCTCCTTTCCGCTTCCCTCTACCTGCCTTCTCCTTCCTCTATCCCTCCCTCCCCTTTCCTTTTCTCTCTTTCCCTCTTTTCAGCCTCTCTTCCATGTAGACAAATTTGTTTATTTTGAGACTTTGTAATGTACGTTTCAAGTACGTTTGAAAATAGCAGCAATAGCTTAAAATAATTTTGGTTAAATTTATATTAGACACAAAAGTTTCCTTTTGAACTCTAATATTTTCTTTATAAAAGTCATTGTTTTGATTAATGTCATTTAGTTAGCTCTGAGTATTGAAAGCAAACCCAGTTTTAAGCATGCTGTTTAATATTTAGCTCACAAATATATTTTATACAAACAAATTTTATGTTTGAAAGCCATTTTTTCATAAATAATGTTTTTAAGTTTTCGTTCTTTTATTTTTTGGTTTTTTGAGAGAAGGTTTCTCTGTATAACAACCCTAGCTCTGTATAACGGCACTAGCTCTGTAGACCCGGCTGGGTTGATCTCGCAGAGATCTCGAGCCTCTGCCTTCTGTGTGCTGGGATTAAAGGTGTGTGTGCCACCACCCGGTTAAGTTTTTATTCTTATAAGCACAGAGAGGGAACCAACAACAAGAGACCCTGCTTTTTATGAGTATTTAAGAATCTCTTCGAAAACACCTTATGTAATATAGGACTGATTTCTGTTTGGCTTTAGCTATGTGTCTAGCCATTTGCCATATTGCAAAAAGCAATCTCTAGTCTGCTGCTGAATGTCTGCATTCATTCTTCTCATGGATTTTATGCCTGAAATATGTGTCCATGATCAGAACACGTAAACACATGATAAGCTTCTAAAGGTCAGAGGAGGCTCCAGAATGTAGGTATTTGGTACAAATAATAGTAGAAAATTTTGAGTATTATTACTCAAAATTGGTAAGGCATATTTTGGATTTGGATCATTGACTCTGAGGTATGAATATGAGTCACCTAAGCATACAGAGAAATCTGAGAGACTTCATGCCTATATTACTTGGATGAGCTAAATTTTGGTGAGTGATTACTGTGCCCTTTTGCCTTGAACTGGGACAAATGCCTTGTAAACCCTCTGTCATAGAGTAAATTTCCATGGCCATCCTGCAAAAAGTACCAGATGTACCTCAGAAAAATGAAAACTAGATTTCACCAATCTGACTGCTGGAAATTAATGTAAATTAAATGAAATCAGTATGTAAAAGAGTTGTCTCCAGGTGGTCTCTGAAGTGCTGTTTACTATAGTCATGAGATCAGTTAATGAAGGATAAATAAAATATGCTCTATGTGTCGAATGGCATTTTACTCTGCTTTAAAAATAATGAATGCTGTTATATGCAATTATGTAAAAGAAATTGAAAGTCATTATGCTCTATGAACTAGTCTGGACACAGAAGCACAAATACCATATGATTTCATTCATATGCATGATCTAAAATGTTAGTCTCATAGAAGAGAAGACTGGTGGTTTTCACATGGTGGGAAGGGATAGAGAAACGTTGTTAATAAGTGGTAGGATTTAGATAGATTTAGGAAGTTTTAATGTGCTACAGTATGAATGTGTACAACTATTAGTCATACACATTTAAAAAGCCATTTTTAAAATAAAAAGGCTATTTTGTGGTGTTCATATTTTATAATTAATGTTTCTACCATTTTAATCAGCCTAACTTTGGATAAAGAGCATTTTATTCATCAATGCAAGAGTTAAACATTCATTTTATTAAATGTGGCACATACTTTGCTATTTGAAAGGTAATATTATTTAGGGTTGTCTCAAGTAACAGAACTTATAGAATAAATCTATATATAGCAGGGAGATTTATTAGATGGTTTACAGACTGTGATCAGCTAATCCAACAATGACTGTCTACCAATGGAAGGTACCAAGAATCAAGATGTTGTTCAGTCTGCAAGACTGGATGTCTCAGTTGGTCTTCAGTATACACCAGAATCCCATAGAAGAAGGCTCTAATAACATTGAAGGAATGGAGCTGCTTGCGTGTGTGTGTGTGCGTATGTGTGTGTTAGAGACAGAGAGAGAAAGAGAGGGGAGAAGCAGACAAAAAGAGTAAACTTTCTTCTTCCATGTTCTTTATATAGACTTCCAGCAGAACGTAGGTCCCAAATTAACAGTGGATTTTCCAACCTCAAAAGAATATGGATTAAGGGTGTATCTTCTCTAGGAAATTCTAGGATACCTCAAAGACCCAGATTAGCAGTGAATCTTCTTACATCAAATGATTCAGTTGAGAAAAATTTCTCTCACAAGGGTGCCTAGCCATTTGTGTTTTATTTAATTCCAGATGTAGTCACCAAATATCCATCACAAAAAGGCAATCTATGAAGAATCACCATGTGTGAGCTTTCAGTTTTGTACATTGCATGGTTATAGCATTTTGAACTTTGCTATTGGGCAAAACATTTCACTGCAAAGTTTCTCTTAACAAAGAAGGGAAGGCAGATCAGGTTCTCAATAAGAAGCAGTTAAGGTGATGTGTTTATATGGCATTCACTAAGTCAGATCATGTACAGAACTTGCCTCATTTTATCTACTTAAACAATAGAAGAAAGTCTTAGCAATGCCAGAAACCTCAACATAATGAAAATGTTCATTTTTCTCAGTTCCTTATTGCATACTGTGGGTGGTCTAAACTGACTAAATTCAGTATTTTGCTTCTGTAATCCTTGCACTTATTTTAAATGCATACTCAACAGGGCAAGGGGTTATACATTTGTAAGTACAGCTATGCAAGAGGCCAAGAGAGGAGGCCAGCAAGTTGAAGGTAAGGACAAGCAGGTAAGAACCTGTTCCAAAATAAAATAAAAAATTACCTGGGGATGTAGCTCAGAGAAGGAACGCTTGCTTAATACATGCAGCCCCCTGAGTTCCTCTTCAGCACCAGCAGGAGCAACATCTTTAAATCTTCCTTTGCATGAGGAAAACATCAAGCAAAAGAGCGCCTTTCAATCACAGATACCGTTTGCTAATATTTGTCTCAAAACAAAAGGCAAACATTTTCTTTCATCTGCCATGTGAAAATTATAATTCGTGATTGGCCCATCTCTGCCCCTCTCCCAAAATACATCAATACATCTTTTTCAGACACAGCACACATTTAACCTGCTCAGTTCCACTTTCAGTGAATGAGTAGTAAATAAAAACTGTTTTTTTTTATATTTTCCCATTTTTAACTGTGCCTCTATCCATCTATCTGTCTATCTATCTATCTATCTATCTATCTATCTATCTATCTATCTATCTATCTATCTCTGTGTATGTGTGTATTTGTGAACATTTTCAGGTTAATTTGGAAGTACATGCTGTTATGGGTATCACCCTTTCTGCCCTCAGAGTTTGGACTTACAGGTAGGTAGCTGTGTTCATCCCTTGATTAGGTGGGTTCTGCAATCTGAATTCCTGTCCTCACAATTGTGTACCAAGCACTTGAATCACTGAGTCATATCTCCAGACCCAGAAAAGTGCCTTTGAAAAGTAAAATGGTATAAATATGACTTAGTTAGGGTTTCTGTTCCTGTTAAGAGACACCATGACCACGACAACTCTTATAAAGTAAAATATTTCATTGGTGTTGGCTTACAGGTTCCGAGATTTAGTTCACTGTCATGGTGGAAAGCATGGTAGCACAGAGGCAGATATGGTGCTTAAGAAGGAACTTAAAGTTCTGCATCTGGATCACCAGGCATCAGGAAAAGAGAGCTACTGGGCCTGGCTTGAGCATTTGAAACCCCAAAGCCCACCCCAGTGGCACACTTCCTCCAACAAGGTCACACCTACTCCAACACACCTCCTAATAGTGGCACTTCTTAATGACCAAATATTTTAATATATGAGCTTTTGGGGGGTCATTCTTATCCAAACCACCACATTCCACACCTTGGTGCCTATAGTGTTGTAGCTATATCATTCAGTCCATGATGTATTCAGTCTGACTTCTAAAGTCCACAGAGTCAATAACAGTCTCAACAATGTTTGAAAGTCCAGTGTTCAAAATCACTTCTGAGACCCAAGGCAATCTCTTAACTGTGATCCTCTGTAGAATCAAAATTAGAAAGCAGATTACATACTTTCAACCTATAATGGCACAGGATATACATTACCATTCCAAACTGAAGGAAAGGGAACAGAGTCAGGAGATACTGGACTAGAAACCAGCTGGGAAAATTCCAAACTCTGCCCTCCGTTTCTGATATCAAAGTGCCCTTTAGATCTCCAATTCCTTTTAGCTTTGTTAAATACAATACACTTCTTTCCCTGTGGCTGATTCCATTCCCTGTTCCCTTGGAAGGTATCTCACAACTCTGGCATTTTCCAACACCTTGGGGACTCCAAGGCAATGTTTTGCCTTTACAGCTCCATGCAAAGACATTCCTGATATACTCCTGAACTCAGAGGCTTTCCTTAGTTGCAGAGGGAGATTTCATGATCCATCTCTTATATCATTGACTCTAAAGCCAGAACTATGAAGCTGCCAAGTTCTTCTGTTTTCTGGGGCTGGAACATGGCTGCCTTGTTCAAATACATTTTCATCAGCTTTCTATTTCTGAAGGTTTCCTTCACTGCCTTAGCTTGGCTGTCCTGGAACTCTAATCTTTAGACCAGGCTGGGCTCCAACTCAGATATTAGTCTGCGTCTGCCTCCAGAATGCTGGGATTAAGGGGTTATGCTTCCTCACCTGGCTATAAACTTTAATTCTTTTTCACAAGTTGAAAGCTCATCTGAGTGGAGTCTGACTCTGACTCCCTTTATTCCATCTAGCATCAAGTTTTTCCTGAGAAAATTTGTCTCCTCGAGCACTGGACTTGACTCCATTATACTTTTCCTGGTTTTCCTTTTCTCCTCAAACTGTACATTTTGTATTTTTACTTGTTCAGCTTGCTCCTTTTCATTATAGGTCTTTATAACTGTGGCCACTACTAGCCAAGCAACTCATAATACTAGGCTACCTGGAAATATCCTCTGCCAAATGACAAATCGAAAACCCAATTTAGTTTGAGGCAGACTTTTTCAACCAGGTAAGAAATCAGACACATTCTTTGAATGGTCTCTAGACCACACACTAGTATTCTCATCTGAAACCTCTTGAACCAGGTCATCACAATCTACATTGCTCTCAACAGCACTGTGTAGGAGGAGGGTGCTTGTTCGTCTCAGCTACCCAGAACCAAAATAATCACACAGAAACTGTATTAATTAAAGCACCAGTTGACCCATTAGCTCTAGCTTCTTATTGGCTAACTCTTACATCTTAATTTAACCCATTTTTATTAATCTGTATATCACCACAAGGTTGTGGCTTACCAACAAAGTTTCAGGACATCCATCTCCGGCAGCAGCTCCATGGCATCTCCTAACTTCTCCTTCCTCCTCCCATGCTATAGGCCAAGTCACTTTTCTTTGTTCATTAACCAATAAAATCAACACATAGACAGAAGGACCTCTCACACCATTTTCCCTTTTCTGTTTAAACAAAAAGGAAGGTTTTAACTTTAACATAGTAAAATTACATATAACAAAACAGGTATCAAACAAGAATTACAGTTACAATATTTATATCTACTTTATCTTTTATCATAACTAGGGAAAACTATAACTATAAATTCTTCAACTCTATCAAAGACTCCAGAAGGATATATTACCGAAGTAAATAGGAAGTACATTGTAAGCAACTTTCAAAACCATAGAATTGACAGAGACATCTTACTGCCTGGACAATCACCCAAAGTTTTTCTGTACCATTAGGGCATCCATCTTCAGCCTACTGTTCCATAGTATCCAGCAGACTTGTACATGAAGCATAAAATTTTAAAGACAGTTCCACCTACATTGGCAGTTTGTCAGTCATTTTCTTCTGTGTCCTGCAGACTCTTTCATGAAGCAGGAACTCTGAAGGACCATCTCACCTTTAGACAAGTTCAGCAGTCATTTCTCTGTGGGTCCTGTATGTCCAGTTAAGCAGTCTAGGCAGGAGCAGTTTCTTGCCCAAATGGCTAGCAAACTCCATAAGGAGTCACTTTGATACCCATCTTCCTCTTGAAGTAAATGGTGCTGCCAGGAGCAGACGTGTCTTACTGTCATGAAAAGTCCTAAGTTTTTAAAATATTTTAAATGCCATATTCTATAGGTCTCTGAAAGATTTAAAGAATACCTAACTAACTGAAATACATCTCTGTACATCTAGAAAATTTAACTAACATAACTACAAACGACTATTATAGATGATAATTTATATATTACATTTTTAAATGAGCTGCACAATACATTAATCAAGAGCAGAAATATACATATAACAAAATTGACCTTAAATTTGTATCAATAGAGCAAGATCCATACCAATGTGAAACATCCATCTCTATATCATATCTCCCTTTAAACATTAACAAACATTTACATACAGTATTTGGGAATATGGCAGAAGGACCTCCCACACCATACTGTCTTCCATGCTCCTACTATTATGGCCCATTAAGCCACACTTAAAATTTTCAACCGCTTTCCTAATCCAAACTCTCCAAGTCCATGTTCTTCTAAGAAATGTGTCCATGCCAGTCACCGCAATACCCAGTCTCTGGTACAATCTTCTGTTTGAGTCTGGATTTCTATTTCTGCAATGAAACACCATGACCATAGCATGTCTTATCCAATTGGTGCTGGCTTACAGGTTCAGTGGTTTGTTCCACTATTATCATGGTGCAAAGCAAAGCAGTAAATAGGCAGACATGGTGCTGGAGAAGGAGTCAAGAGTTCTGCATCTGGATCAGCAGGCAGCAGGAAAAGAGAGACACTGTCTTGAGCATTTGAAACCTGAAAACCCAACCCCAATGACACAGTTTCTCCAACAAGACCATTCCTATCCCAACAGAGACGCACCTCCTAATAGTGCCAATCCCTAGTGACCAAGCATACAAATATATGAGCACATGGGGGAATCTCTATTCAAATTACCATACAATAAAATAAGGAACAATTTAACTTTAAGACAATAAACATTTGAGTCTTTCATTTTGGGGTCTTCTAGGCCTGATGATTTACCTCTGTGGTGAAACAAAAACCTCACGCAGAAGCATTTGGTGGAGATCTTTGTACCTCATGACAGCTGCTAAGTCAATAGAGGTCTGAAACTCATATATTGCCTTCAGAGGCATACCATCAATGACCTTGCATTATCTCATTAGGGCTACACCTCCCCAAAACTCTGTCACTCCTCACCAGTGCCATAGGAGAGTGGTCTAGTTTCTAAACCTGTGGTTCTCAACCTGTGGGTCATGATCCTTTGAGGGTCACATATCAGGTTTCCTGTATATCAAATATTTGCCTTATGACTCATAACAGTAGCAAAATTACTGTTAATTATGAAGTAGTAACAAAATCATCTTATGATTTGGGGTCACCAAAACCTGAGGAACTGAATTAAAGGGTCAAGCCATTAGGAAGGTTGAAAACCAATGGTCTAAACAATCACAATAATTAGAAAATATTCCTTAACTGATCTACATTTAATACCAAGATTTGGTTACTGCAAAATCCAAGAATGATATCAACACATGCTATGAAATATCAAAAGTAGTAGGATCTGTAATAATATTAGAAATTCACTTACATAAATTAAACATTGATGTTAGTAGTATTGATAACACAGTCATTATATTTAAGTGCAAATCTTCTGTCAATGTTGGGATCAATATCTTCCTAGTTTTATTAAACACACACATTGAATGAGTTTAACAGAACCTGTTGAGCTTTCTGAACAACTGAATCAACAAAATAAGGAACTTCATGGGAGAAGCAGCCTATTTATAGCTAGCATTATATGAACTAGTGTATAGGTAATTATATATATTTACCATATTTTGATCAGATTTTGGTCATATATAGATTAAATTAAGATTGTATCATAGGCAAATTACAGATTAGTAAACTAACAGGTTTTGGCTCAGTACAGAACACCTAGTGGCCACAAAAAGGGTTTCTTTGTGTATGTTTCCATGTGTATAAGTATATAGTCAGTTTTCCATATATAAGAATTTCACATTCATGAATCTAATGAAACATAGATGGAAAATGTTGGAAATAATTAATTTTTCTCTGGATATGTATAGAAATTTGGGATATGATTCTCTTTAAAAACTGCACAATGGTATAACAATGACCTAAATGGCATTTGCATATTTTAGGAATTGTCAATGAACTAGAAATAACTTAAACTCTATAGAAGAATGTACCTGCATTTATGAAGATAATTGAATGTTTTATATAAGGAGCTTATATAAGATACTATATTTGCTGTCTGTAGATGGTTGATACTTGAATCAACTCTCTAAGACTAGCCACAAACGAATCCAGGTACCTGTGCTTCTCGCCCCCTCCCTCTCCCTGTCTCTTTTTCTCTGTGTATATGTTGGCATGCATTTCTTAAGTAGTTCTAAAATCATTGCTTCAGCAATATCATTAAATTTATTTATTTGTTCACCAAATGTCTATTGAATGCCCATTATGTAGAAATACTGTGGTAGATGCTGGGTATATGGCATCCACTAAGGTAAAGAGAAAATCTTCCTCAAACAGAATTCAAAACACCTAAACAATAAACAAATAAGAAGTTTAGTAGCCCAGTGCAGACTCAGATGTGACTACATAGACTATACTTGTTATCTCTAGCCAGACTATAGGAATAAACTCTGTAAATGAGGTGATAAGATATGGATGATGAGCATAAAACATGCATACAACAGAAAGCAACTAAAGGAAGAATGTAGTGTGCTTTCTATAACTAAAAACGTCAGTTTTCTAGGTTAGAACAAAGGAAACGTGATGTAAGTAAGCTGAGAACAGCAGGAGGAAAGCATGGGAAAGAAAACAGTGGCCCAGCAAGCTTCACAGATACAATATTGAGAACATGCAAGGAA
Organism: Ondatra zibethicus; assembly: GCA_004026605.1. NCBI lineage: Eukaryota > Metazoa > Chordata > Mammalia > Rodentia > Cricetidae > Ondatra > Ondatra zibethicus. The sequence goes on along the minus strand of PVIU01001352.1, from coordinate 177,921 downwards.
AATAAGCATGGTTAGATATTGGCTACAGTTCTTATGAATTATTTATTTAATGGACATTATGGAATATACGATTAATATTAATTTGATATATTATATTTAAGATTTATATGGTTTGAGTTAATAATCCCATACAACTCAATGCATTTATTATGTAAGGCTATTCTTTTTAAAGTTTCCTTTCTAATAACTTTCAAGCTATTTTCACAAGTCAGAATTTCTGTTGGCTTTGGAACATATAACTAAAAATCTTTAACAAGAAGACAAATAAATATATAGACATGGTGAGCAGGGAAGAAATAAATTGAAGCCTCTTTCTCCCAACCAGTCACCCACTGGAAGATGAATTATAGGTACAAAAGCAAAAAGAAATATATGTCAGACCTTTGGGTATAAAAAAGAAATATGAAGGGCAAAAAAAAACAACCGATATTGGGACTGTTTCACAATGGCTTACTTTTTCTCTATCAATTTCCCATTTTTTTCTTTAGTTTTGTCAATCTTGCTGGGTCTGTACATTGCAATCACTAATGAATACACAACCAAAGGGGCCTGACTAGATCTGGAGGTTGCAATAAAACAGAATGTGTCTGAAAAGCCCCTGAATGGCATTGTTCTCTTCGTTGTCTCAGTGGCCAATTGCACGCTTTTCAAATAATGATAAGGTGGCAGCTCTCTACTGTGCTCACTGCTGGTGAGCCCCAGCTGCGGAGGGCCAGCTGAGCCTCGCCTCTCCAGAACACAAGGGTGTCAGAATGCAAAGGACGCAAAAACTGGGCATCTTGCAGCCACAATACCCACAGGAATTAGTGTTGTGCCCATGTTTTAGCTCCCACTTAATGGGAGCAGTGGTTATAACTTTACTGCCTTCATTGCCAGTTTGTCTCCGACCTGACCCAGCTGCAGGGCTTAGAAAAGATACATAGGAACAAAAGGGGAAGAACACACTGGGAATTTGTTACATTAACTTTTTTCTAAGATGATATTTCCCCAGAGAATCTTAAGTGTAGGTTCTATAAATTATTTTGACTAGGTTTATATATATTTTTTAAAAAAGTAAGTTAGAGTTCAGTGAATGAAGCACCATGGAGAGCTGGGCAGTGGTGGAGCACGCCTTTAATCTCAGCACTCGGGAGGCAGAGGCAGAGGCAGGCAGATCTCTGTGAGTTCAAGGCCAGCCTGGTCTACAGCGTGAATTCCAGGACAGCCATGGCTACGCACAGAAACCATTTCTCAAAAACCAAATAAACAAAAGTACAATAAATATCAGAATTCTCCCTTACCTCATTGGGGTGATGGGTCTGGGACAAATTGCTACATGAGAAGTGCAGAGGCTGGGTTGTTTGCAAGTTCATCGGAAGGGTTGGGCTGGCTATCACCAAGCAAAGATATTATCCTGCGAGTTCTCAGTAAACAACTGTAAAACTTGCTAAATTTATGAAATGACTTCTTTTAAGTGTGGGAAAACTGGAGAGATGGCTGTGATCCCCCAAACGAGAAAAATGCGGTCCTTGCACCCTTCACGTGGACAAGAGGAGTGGATCCCTGACAGCAGAGGATTCAGGAGCAGGAAGCAAAGATCAAAATTATGCGGCAAGGTCTAAAGATGTGTTAGTTCTTGGAAAAAGAGCACAGATATCTTTAAAACTGTTTACCTGCAGCCTTGGTCAAATATGAAAATGCTCATGAGAGAGCTTGTTTGGAGGTTCTAGCAGGGGAGCGCAGCTACTCGTATACCATTGACCGAAGACAGGTCCTCCTCTATTAGGGGAAGGTCATCCTCTTCAAACCGAGCGCACAGCTTTGGGAGGGATGCACATGGAGTGGTGAGGGAGGAAGGAGACACCTGCCTAGCCAGCCAGATCAGCCGATCAACCCTGGCGATCAATGGGGTAACAGATGTTGCAGCCAGATCGCCCTCACATTGCTGGGCGGTGGTGGCACAGCACTCGGGAGGCAGAGACAGGAGGATCTCTGTGAGTTCAAGGCCAGTCTGGTCTACAAGAGCTAGTTCCAGGAAAGGCTCCAAAGCTACAGAGAAACTCTGTCTCGAAAAACCAAAAATAAATAAATAAAAGAAAAAGCATTGCTCATGACCTGGGGAAGGCTCCACCAGGGCTGACAGTTAATTCTCTGCTGCACATTTATTTCTTCAGCCAACAATGACATGAAGTGCTGTGTTTATGTGCTGGAGGAGGAGGCCACCTGGCTGCTCAGCCCAAAATAACCACACAGAAAACTGTATGCATTAAATCATTGCTTGGCCCATTAGCTCTAGTTTCTTATTGGCTAACTCTCACATCTTAGTTTAACCCATTCCTGTTAATCTGTGCATCGCCACGACGTCATGGCCTACCAGCAAAGCTTCCAGCAGCAAAACAAGGCGTCTCTCTGACTCCGCCCTTCTTCCTCCCAGCATTCCATTTAGTGTCGCAACCCCCCAGCCTCCGTTCCCCTGCAGTTCTGCTATCGGCCGAAGCAGTTCCTTTATTAACCAATGAAAGCAACACATAGACAGAAGGACCTCCTACACCATTTATGGCTCATTAGAGAGGAGGGATCTTGGAAAGGACATGTCAAGCAGTTAAATGAGACCCAAAAAGATCACACAGAAAGAAAAGTGTTTCCTCAGTCAGAGTTAAGGTAATTCTAGACTTAAATGAACATACGCGCCAGGTAAGCTTACTAACTGGTAAACTGTGTCTCCTGCCCAAACTTAAATACATATCTAACAAGTAAAATCACAATTCACTGATATTGTAGTAATAAATAAAAAAAATGTTTTAGCATATAATTTCATTAATTTAAAAGGCCAAAAATATTTATTTATAATACATAATTTAAATGATATGCAAATTAAATAGATTATGTAAATAAATTACATAAATGTACGTTAATTAGATAATGTAAAAATAATTTGTGTAGGAGCATCAGACAGAAGTAGTTTACTATACAAGGATTTCATCTACTTTACATTTTTATGAACTCCAGTACAATTATTCTCCAGACATGATTTGTCTGTCTGTGCAGTTGGATAAGACACATGAGAATTGTTTTTACAGTTTGATATAAACATCAGTGAAACTCATTTATACATTTATTCACTGGCAGAACAAAACTCAATATTCTTCGAGAAAATAATAAAACCTTTTCCAGCATGGTAATACCTACAAATCTGACATCCCTATAATGTTATACAGAACATTATAGGTCTCTAAAGTATCCACAAATGTAACGGGTAGCTAGAAGTGAAACATAGTTGGAGGAAATGTGTGTAGAGTTGACAAGAGTATTAAATAGCTGTCATAAATATTTCAATAGTTTAAAGCAAAATATGTTGATATCTGAAACATAGGGAGAGTCTCATTAGTTTAAAAGGAGAAAAAAGAATCAAGTGGAAAATTTGAAACCACAAATCAGTGCAATATATAAATTAAAATAACAGCAAAAGCATCAGATAGGCTTTATCTGCCAGAAGGAAAGATTCAGGAGCTTAAAGACTGAGAAACTGAAAACGTTCAAACTGAAATTCTGAAGAAAAGAAATAAAAAAATCCCTGAATAACGTGTATTATAATCTCAAGTGTTCTCTTATTAAGAAACTGAAGTCTGAGACAGAGATGAGAGACTGAGGAACAAAAATTATGACTATGTTATTGTCAAAATGTTTCTAAATTTGTCAGAAATGTCCTCAATACACCAAATAGGATTCAGAAGAAGAACAATAGAAATATCACCCTCCTGCTTCATAAACTGCCAAAAAGTTAAAGTACCAAGGAATCATGAGGTATGTAGGAGGAAAACAAGATTATTTCCTACAGGAGAACAAGGAGAAATCAACTATGCAAGTCAGAAGACAGAAGGGCACACTGGCTTAAGATGAAAGAGAATAACTGATTTTTAACTGATGTGCAATTTTTTTTCTATCAGAGAGGTATCACATCATGTTTTATACATGTCTACATTGTGCAATATCTGGGTTAAACTCATATCCATCTCCTCAAAATTTATCATGTTTTTGGTGGGAAACAAAGTCCTTTCTTGTAGCTTTTTGAAATGTGTAGAACATTATTGTTCTCATGAGTTACCCACTATACAATTACCCAGCAGGCTTTGCTCCACCCAACTATAACCCAGCACCCATTCACCATTTCCAGCTCTTCTCCTTCTAGTGTCTGCTCATCACCATTCCGCTTTCAACTGTTTTTTACATTTCACATGTGAGCAAGACCACACAAGACTGATATTTTAGTACCTGGTTTACTTCAGTGAAAATAATGACTTTTAGCTCTATCCACCCTGGAACAAAGTAAATGTCTTAATATCAGACAAAATTGGTTTCATGTGATGAAGTATCATAAGAGTTAATAGGTTGTATTTCATAAGAGTAAATTTCATCAATAAGATCACATGCATTGGAGAACACTTAGAAATACTTCAACATGACAGAATGAAATTATCCTACTAGTATTTATGCCTTTGTCAGAATGTCACAATCTATAAATGGTCTGCATTTTGGTTATGGGTATTGTTTCCTTGTAGGATGTTCATACTATGACGGGTTTTTGGTAGTTGCAGTGTTCATTTTCCTTCAACCTGGTTTCTTAGGATAATATTGTTGTCCTTCCGAAGCAGTCAATCATGATGGATATAAATCCATTAGACTAATCTCTGTTAAATTTTCTAATGCTAGACTTATGTGTCAGTCTTTCTTTTCCTTTGCCATTTAAGTTGTCAAACAAGAACTTGCTCCTATGCATGTTCCCCTGGATGTCAGAGTCACAGATAGGGGTTGACTTTCTTCTCATGCTCATCATTTCTTCTTTGGATCCTTTTGATGATGATATGACATTTGGAATTGCACAGGAAGGTTGGGACCGTGAATGAAAGCAGTGCCAACTAAAACATGCAGACTCTCAAGCCAAGGAGTGAACCCAAGATGGCTCGACATATGGGGTATGTTATTGAACAATGCTTTGTAATCCTTTCAGTCTCAAACATAAATACATAAAACGTATATAATATGTCATACTTTCAGACCCAAACATAAATATATAAAACTATATATAATATGCCATATGTGTTGGTTCGAAAGAAAATGGTCACCACAGTAAGTGGCATTATTAGGAGCTGTGGCTTTGTTGGGGTAGGTATGGCCTTGTTGGAGGAAGTATGTCACATAGGGGTGGGCTTTGAAGTTTTGTTTCTTCAAGCTATGCTCAGTGTGGTACACAGTTAACTTCCTGTTTTCTATGAATCAAGATATAGAAATCTGAGCTCCTTCTCCAGCATCATGTCTGCCTGCATGCCAGTTGACATGACGATAATGGATTAAACTTCTGAATTGTAAGCTAGCCATTAAATGTGTTCTTTTATAAGAGTTACCTTGGTCATTGTGTCTTTTCCCAGCAATAGAAACCCAAACTAAGACACCATATTTGATAATATTTATACCTGGGCTTAAGAAATATTGAGTTATATATTTAATTGCATAGTAAATATGAAAAGCCTGGGGGAATAATATATCTAGATATTTTATTTACTTTTCTTCAAAGTTTAAAAATCTTGAGAAAGCATATATATATATATATATCCTTAGTTTTACACTTTTATGATATATCTAACATATTAAATGTGTTTGCAATTATATTTCCCCCATGTCACAAATTTATTAAAAGGTTAGAGACACTCTGATAGCATTTACATATTTTATGCTACTATAGATATAGATTTTAGTTTCAGGATAATATTGTTTTTCTAGTTTCTAGTTTCTGTATAGATTATAGTACTATAAAATCTAGTTTCAGGATAATATTGGCTTTTTAAATGCTTTATGTTATTACATTATATTATCATATGAGGTCATTATAAGTTATCACTGGGATTTTAATAATTTACTAAATAAAGCAGGTTATTTAAATCAATCAGACCAAGATACAGTCTGCTAGAGATTGATGCTATTGTGTGGTTTAACGGCTTTCCTCTTTTGACTTGTTTCTTACTTGGTGTGGTTGTGACAGGTCTTGCCTTCGGAGTCTGATGTCCTAAGTAAGTACTTTGAGTTTCAACTTTTATATGTGTATTTCTTATTAGAAACTCCATATTCAATCATTTCAGTGAATTTGAAAACAAAACGAACAAAATAAAAATTAGCAATCTGTTTTCCTTTTTAGTTTCTTTGATATAATTAAATATTATTTTAAATATTTTGAGCAATCTGTATTATACTGGAGAAGTCCCATAAAGGTTTGTAAAATTGCATATTTATTTACCCATTCATTTTTGTTGAATTATTTGAACATTAAGGGAGTCAGTCACCAAATCATTTATATTCAAGTCTTTTAAGAAGGAACAGTAAAAGCAAAGACTTTCATAAATAACAGCTCTAGGATGGATTTAAGCCAGGAGGCTTGGGCCACTCATCACTCAATGCTATAGTGAGAAGTATATATGGAGAGAGTGAGGGAGAGAGAGAGAGAGAGAGAGAGAGAGAGAGAGAGAGAGAAAAGACAGAGTCAGAGACACAGAGAGACAGAAAATGACAGAAACACAGAGGGACAAAGATACAGAGAGAATATATATTTAAATAGAATTCATTTAATCCTAGCACTTGGGAAGCAGAGACAGGCAGATCTCTGTGATTTGAGACCAGCCTGGTTTACAAGAGCTAGTTCCAGGACAGGCTCCAAAGCTACAGAGAAACCCTGTCTCAAAAAACAAAAACAAAAATAAAAAACAAAACAAAACAAAACAAAAAACAAAAAACAAAACAAAACAAAAAAACGAATTGATCTGACTTGGCATGAATTGAATGGATGTCCTGAGAGACAGAGTGTTATTAAGCAAGACTTCCAGGTTCAGAGTAAGATCTGCCTAATTTCAGAAAAACTGTGATTGAAGTGGGTCTGAAATTCAGGAGGACCTGGACTAAATGTACCTCTTGAAGAACTGCCATTGCATCTCCATGCCCTGGCTGGCACTGCTGAGTGACAGTGAGCCCTGGACTCAGGAGTTCCGTGCTGCTCTTCCATCTCCTGTGCTTTGCAGTCTGTGATCTTAGCCATCACACTGATTTATAGGCCAGTAGCTCTCAAATGATTGCTTCCATCCTGATTTCCAAACTTACACGCTTGCTGCCTACTTGATATTCTAGGGCAAGGTCTAATATGCATGCATCATTTTTAATATGACTAGAACACAGTTTTTGATGACCCAACCTTAAAATGTCCCTCAAATGTCACTTCCCTGGGTGTTCCAAACTCAAAACTGGGTCTTGCTTGTGATTCCTTTCATTCGCTGAGTTTCTCACCAACTCTTAGGAAGGCGTTTCTGCTCCTTCTTTCTTTCTGTACCCTCACTGATATTTTCAAACTTCAAGTGAGCTTCTAATTATTACTTTATTGTCCTACCTAGACTTCTAGTTTTTTCCTTTCACTCATGAGTTTATTCAATGAGTTGGCTTTTTTTTTAATCAATGTCATGATGTGTAAACAAAACTAGATGTAAACTTGACATGGACTGAACCTTCATTTGACTTCTTCCACATTCAAGCTGAATTCCAGCCACTACTAAAGCTTCTGCTTCATTTTCAACTACCATCTTGTCACCATTCCTACTAGACAAGCTGTTCTGAGATACCTAGAAGCCTAAGGAACCTGGAGTTTCTCTAACAGGGATGGTGGAACTGCTCCTTTAGGGCTAAGGCCCTTACCAAAGCATTTACCTACCATGCTTCTTACCCATGTTTTCCCAGGTTGGCCATTATTTTTTATGAAGACATTAGCTCAGAGTGGCCTTTTCCAAACTATGAGATAGTCTTTTCTGGTCACCGTGACAGAATATGCTGCTTTGTATGTTTCATGACATTTACATAATGTAATTACCATATTGAGTTATTCATTTGATTATTTACTTCCTGTCTCATCCCACTAGCATATGTCAGACTTTAGATAAATGGTTTTGTCTGTCTTGTTTGTGAATATTTTTAACAGATAGAATCATTTTCTATACTTCATGGACAGGAAATTAATAGTTATTGAATGGAATAATGAATTGCTTTATAAGAAATAAGAAAATGAGATAAATGAGGGTAGTTTTGTTTTTCACTAGCATAGAAAGGAAAGGAGAAAAATATTCAGGAGAACAGAATGGAAGTCATCTAATCTTGGGCCATTGCTTGGAACATGTTTTAATTCATGTTCAATAATAGTGGGATCCTCTGCATATGTGCCATTGTCTTAGTGCCATGCTGCTATAAATAATACCGTAAAGCATTTTCATGTTCCTGTTGCATATGAAGAAGTCATTTCAGAAATGTTTGGGGTATATGCAAAGGGAATATCTATAGTATGCAACAGAACAGATAACTGACATGACCTCATCAGATGGAAACACAGGCGACAGTAGTCTCACACAGCTGGTAGACTGTTCCTCCGTGGACAAAGAGAAGGGCCAAGCAAGCCCGGTGATGCATACGTTAAAGTTGTGACAAATATTGGATGTTCTTCTCTATGAGGAGAGATCAGGGAATGTGGGAAAAGTGAGTGTGGTTTGGAGAGTATAAATCAGAAGAAAATCCAAGTTCTTTGAGGGCTGCACAAATCCATAGGTGTGTTAGAGCTGTCTAGGAGATGCTGAGGCAAGATGGGCCTAGTGACCATGAGTTGGGCCCACAGAGAGGCCTCAGCATTTCAGATCAACAGTCTGGGTATCTGCTAAGCCGAGGCTATCTTCAGGAAGACGTCATATAGGGAGAGAGTTAGACATTCGAACACACCTTAGTTTTAAATGAAATGAAGTTTAAGTTTTAGAATAATAATTATAACATGCAATGAAAAATGAAGCGTGTTTCTCAGTGCTGTCAAATTCTTACTATGTTGTCAGTCTAAGATCCAGGAACAATAAATCAGTGTTTCTGGGGATTTTCAAAATTATGATTATTTTAACTCACTATACCAACTTTTTATTCTATTATTTGATCAGCTAAAATTCCTGTTAAACTAAAAAGTACTGTTTAGCTGTACTTATAAAGAACTACAACTTACCAGTTAACCAAACATTTTATAGTTCCCAAATATGTCATTGTTGATGAATTCCAGAAGAATTCAGGCTAAGAAGAATTGTGGTATCCAATGGGTCTCCAGGATTTAAAAGGACAAGAGTCAATGTGGACTTGGTAGTGAAAGAAGAAAGGAAAAATGACCAGTGGAATGATTTGTGAGACCAAAAGAAAGCTGACACTTACGAATTAAGACTAGAAAGGGGCATGTTTCGGCAATAAAGGGAGGCAGAGCTTCTGTATAGAGTATCACCAAGAGGAGAAAGAATGCATGCTTTCTGCAGAGACGTTCTTGTTAATTAGTTGTCGGAGGAAGGACATTCATTTACCAGATGAATGTTTTAGTAAACTCTTAAAAGGTTTGTTTTTAGGTTATAGTACAATTGAGATGAAAGTGTGGGTAGTGGCTGTACCCCTGTCTCTATTCTTGCAAGCGATGAGCATATAATAGTTGGGTATGTTGGTACAATCTTGCAACAGCAGCACTCTGCAGGCTAAGGTAAGAGACTCAGGAGTTTTGGGTTATCTTGTGCTATATATAGTGAGACCTTGTCTTAAACAGATAGAAAATAAACAAACGGTAAAAAAACCTACATTGATTCATTATCCAGAGACCATTATTGACTTTGTTTGGTTTTTTGAATATTCTGTCAGATTCGACAAATGTACAGAGAGTTAAATCTTCCACTACAGAACAGCTTCCCTCCCTAGGCAAACTCCATTGTACATATCCCTTCCTCTCTCTTTTTAAACTTTGACAATGCCTGATCTTTTTTTACTTCCTCCATAGCACATAGCATTTTATAGAACACCATGTACCTTCTATATATGCTTTTCAATCAAATAATATACTTTCATTTTCTTCCATGTGTTTTGTGGTATAGAACCTACTTTTAATGATATATGATGTGTTCATGTACCTCAGTTCATTCCTCCAATTCATCTGATGAATGCCACTTTGATTGCTTCAAATTCTGGCAATTACAAATAAATAATCTATAAATATGCTTGCCCAGGACTGGTGAAATGGCTCAGCTGGTGAGATAACCAACACTTGTCAGCAAGGCTGATGACCTGAATTTGATTCCGAGATCCCCACAGAAAGAGAGGACTTATTCTCACAAGGTGTTCCTTAGCTTCACTGTATGATATGAATCACTGTATGTGTCTACTTTATTTTAACAAATAGGTGCCTAATTTTGGCATCATTACTTAGGAAAACTAAGTTTTCCTTCTTAACTTTTAATTTTGGTCAATGATAAATTGATTTCAATTAAGCAAATCTATTTGGGGACTCTTTGCTTCATTACACCTATCCATCTGAATACTTTCCACATTCTGATACACTGCTTTAATGGCTCTAATACTGATAGCCTTGGTCCTCTTAGTTCTTTGTGTCGGATATTCTAAGGGTTGATTTTTATTTAAAAATAAATGATGAGCCAAAACACAGATTGTAGCTTATAGGAACTCTGTCAGGTTTTTTTTTAAATCCCAGTTAATAAGTGCAATGGATATTTAAAACCCAGAAATCACCCACCTTCAAGCAGCTGGTCGTGGAATAGGCACAGCGACACTTGGCTCTGCTTTCATCACCCTGTTTCTGAGCAGGGCTTGCAATTAGATGAGAGACAGTCATGTTCATCTGAAGGAAGTCATCCTTCTTCTTTAAGACTTCAGGGAGAAAGAATACTACACACCAATGAGGAGGACCACCTACTAATACACTAGGGAAGAGAGAGACAAAGCAGGGATTTTAAAACTGAACCCTTTAATAGCAATTGAAAGAAATAGACAGCAAACTTAGCCCAAGCGAAGGGAAGGAATAGCTTACTGGTGGTTTGTGGAACCACATCTCCAGATATAAACCCTCAACTGTGAGTTTCTGGGTCAATGATTCTAGAATCCTGATAGACTGACGGAAACTTCAGTCTCTGAAGAGTGGCAAGACTGCATATCCAGAACCAAAATTATGTGGGTTTGTCTTTATCCCCGACAATAATCATTCACTGTCCATCTTTGTATCTGATGGGCCATCCTTTTGGCCATGTAGTAAAGCTTTTGAAATGTGTGTTCAGCAGACTACTGGAGTAGAGGCATCCTGCTTTCTGGTTACTTGCTTGCCTGTTGCTTTTGGAAAATCTACTGGTTTATGAATTTATTTTGCTCTATGAACATGAAAACCTTGTACAACCCTTTCCGGGGAAACATGACTGTTTAGGGAGCCATGTTTTGTGGTCATGGTCACCCATATTAGGCTCAGAATAAACTATATTTTATTTCATTACTTTGAAGGGAAAGGTATCTTTTGCTTTAGTAATGAAGTAAACTCAAGTTTATTATCATTTTCAGGTGGTTCTGTAGTTAAATACAATATGCTTTTCTTAAAAAAGTTGTTAACCGGAAATTTATATTTATTCTGTAACTTGAGTATAGTAAACTCAAAATCATGTGTATCATTTTAAAATTTCCTGTCTTAAAAGACTATGTATTAAGTTTAAACTAACTCATAGTACATGTATTAACAAAGCTGATTGTGTAGCTATATTTCTTGAGAATCACTTTGTAAGGAAATAAATCACATACTCAAAAACAATAAGCATAGCACACTGCTGTTAATGTGGATTTTCTGTATTGTTGAGTTTGTTAGATATATGATACAAAGTGTCAACTAAAATAAAATTTAAGATTCTCTAACTAGATGTTATTTTTAGTGTTTGTATATTGATTATTCATTCATCATTTTATATTTTATTAGATAGAAATGAAGGAAATAATATAATCTTACAATACGTATATATTTTACTGTTATGAAAAGGACATTTTTGTAGAAAATTATGGTATGTTGTATTTTAGATATAATTTGCAATCAATCCACATGGAAGCTGTAGAAATCTCTTCCATTTGAAAATTCATTAGTGCTGTCCGCAATGCTGATTTGACAAGGTAAAAATCAGTTGGATTTGTTCTAATTTGTTCCTAGCAGTGGTAATTAGTGAGGGCCTGAAAAACAGCTCTCCACTCAATTCTCTCTAATTATTATAATATACACAAAGAAGCTCTTAGAAAAGCAAATGCAGTGAGTCCACTACAGCCAACCTCTGGAGATGCAAAACAGCAGGTTTTCTCTCAAGCCCAATGACATAAAGAGAAATATATAGCAGGGGAATACAGATAGTCATGGGAGCCATCCTTGAAGGTTTCGGAAAGGTGGAAATATGGAATGGCTAAAGATCTCAAGAAAATTTCACAGATTTTGCATACATATCCTTCTCTCCCCATCCTGTTTGAGTTGTGTGATATGTTTAAATTCTCAAAGAATTTAGTGTTTTCTCGAGTCAATCATCTGATTGTAGTGTGTTTGAATCTGGAGTGGTCTAGCATTTGCACACCCTATTTTAAATTATTGTCTCATGTGTTCACAAAGGCCACTGATATCTGGCATCTTTGAAAATACTTTAGTAAAGGGGCTTTGAGGGTATACTATGTTTGAGGTTCATAAAAATTCAGTCCAGGACTACTGAGGTGGATTTTAATTGGGTCCTATGAGCCACTAAAAGCAGAGGACCATCTCCTAAAGGAAGCAGAGGTGCATAAAAGATACAGCAGAAGAGAATGAGAAATTCCAAACATCACAAAAGGCTTGATGTATGACTGTTGACTACAAGATAGAGTGTCATTTATAGTAATGGGAGAGTGGTTTCTTCTGAGAGGAGAGACAACCTGTAGCTGAAAGCCTGTATTGGTTTGCTATCACTGTGGTAAAATGACAAGATAACAATTTTAGGATTAAGGTTTTACTGTGGATTATGGGTTCAGAAGCTCCTAGTCATGGTCATTGGTTTCATTGTTTTTGGCTCTTTCTGGAGGCAGAAAGTTATGGTGGGGACATGTGATGGAAGTCACCTTTCAACACTACCACAGGAAGGTGCTCATGCCTTTGAAAATATGAGTTTTGGGAGGATTCTTATCTAAACTATGGCACCACCTCTCTTTGCCTCTCTCTCATGTGTGTGTGTATGTGTGCCCGTGTGCATACACACACACACACACACACACACACACATATACATGCACGCACGCACGCACACCTACACACCAAAAACAAAGCAACAACTTTATTTTTCTTCAAATCATAAGGCAGGAAACAGATTGTCCCAAGCACTCTTTGAAACAGACCCAATAAGCAGAGGCATAACTTCTACCCCGGGAAGCCATGCAGAGAAAATAAGTGATCTAGGGCAGGCTTCTGATGTACACAACTTGAGACAATACGTGTTTAAAGCTTCTAGGCATGGCAAATTCATATTGAAACAAAAGAAAATAAATATGATGATTAATGTAAATTTTAAGGAAGGATTGATATTTTAAGAAAAAATGAGGTATAGGCCTCTTAGAATACAAATATGTACCTACTCTTATCAAAATGTATAGTGCATGATTGCTAATTAACCTTAATCTTTACTCATAATCAATATTTGATTTGGTCAGTATTCAGTAGTATTCAGTTTACAGTCAAGTGTTTCTATTTATATTTTCCTAAGTTACTTTAGAAATTGGGGCCCCATCCATTCCTCAGAGAGGATAAGGCTTCCCACAGGGAGTCAACCAAGTCTATCATATTGCTTTGGGGAAGGTTCCTACTATACTTAGGCTGAGTAAGTTATCCCTCTGCGTGGACTGCGTCTCTTCTCCACATTAATGCCCCTTTCCAATATCCTCATTACATCTCTCCCTCTAGAAACAAACAAAACAAAACAGCATGTTTTAGGATTTGTTGGCATGGCTTAGCTTATCAGGACCCTTACTCTCCTGTGTTTCTATACTGGGACCTTATCCTTTTGTGGGATTGTAATTTTCCATTTGTATTTCTCTTTTTGTTTTTGTGTCTAAACATGGGATCCTGCATGGCTTAAGCTTTGTTCCTCCCAAAATGTTGGGTGTACTAGTGAGCTCAGAAAAATATGATACTTTGATGAAAACAAAACACAACAAATGTCTTCCCTTGTCATGGCCCACACAGAAGTAGGCAATTTGGTTTATTGATTTGAAATGTTTACAAAAATCGCATAGTTCTCTTTTTGTTGTTGTTGCTGTTCTCTGTTAAACTTACAGGGAATAAGCAACAATAATGTCAACTACAATGAACATTAGCAATACAATCTCTATCCAGCAGTGTAGAGATTGATAGATCAAGAATATTCATTATTACTGTAGCATATTCACTTACATTTAGGGGCAAATGCTTGTTATACCACAGATTTTATATAATTATTATTTCAACTCATTATTTTATATATAATTGCAATAATAATTTATATTATTTTCTTGAAGTTTATGGTACATTAAAAGCCTACACATCCCACTCCAAGAGGCCCTGCGTGGTTTTCATAAGGTGAAATTTCCCCTTAATTAGCATCAAGAAGAGTTACCTGCACTTTAGAATTGATTCATGATTAACCAGTCTTATTTTCTAAAAGATATTTATTTTTATTAGATGGTATGGAAATTAGCCTGGGGTAGGTCTTATTTCACTGGATGCACCCTCTCCTCACGTTAGCGAGTCTCACTGGTTTGACCACGAAAATGACTCTGTCTGCATCTCACATTGCTTTTCTTTAATGAACATTAATACTCCCCCCTGAACCCGCTGCCTACTGCTGAGCTAATTTTACTGCAGGTGATGTTTCTCAGTTTCATTCAATTTTTCCCCCACTGGAGGGTGACTCATTGTCTTTCATTTAAAAGTACTGTGCTTTCACTAGGTTCCGGTGGAGCCTGTGAAAATGGGTAAATGTACCTTTGGAAAGCCACATCCTGGTGCAAAGAGGTGGCTAAAGTTTAAAAGGTTGTCATTTCCAAATTCTTCTTCCTGGTGGAAAGTAGTCTAGGCTGGGGATTTAATGTTAAGTGATTGAACATATATTAAATTGTATTTAATCATTTGCACCATTCGAATAGAAGTCTCCTAGGTTCTGCTTCTACGGCCAGTCTGTGGTAATTTTCTGCTCAGCTTTAGTTGGTATTATTGAATATAAATCTAATTACCATGCAAGAGATCTGATTGCCATAATGAAGATGGGGCAAGATTGTCCTTGTAAACACCTAAGACTTATGATAATTCATCCACAGTAATAATCAGATTGTTTATGTTTATATTCAATGCCCTTTTCTATAAAAATCTTTTTAATTATTGTATAAATTCCTTAAAAATGTTGCCGAGGTTTTGAAGCAAAGCAAATTCATATAATTTCTTTTGTACCATTATGTGGAGATTTTCTATCTGTGGTTATTAAAACTGTATATTATCTTGGTAAGTTGGCCTTGCTGTCCAGCTATATTCTATTTTACGTCTTGTGGTGAAGGGATTTGTAGAGTTGATAACCATCTAATTTTAAATAAAATGTTATCATCAGTATATGTGTGTGTATTGTGTGTGCAAGCACTTTCTCTTTGTTTCTCTCTCTCACACACACACACACAATTCAATTAATTGAAGACTTTAGACCAAAGACTAAAGCATCCTAGAAAAGAAAATTTGCCTTAGGTTTAGCAGAAATCATCCCCGAGTTTTTGGTTTGCAAGTTTGCCCCATGGACAACCAGTTCATCACTGCAACGTGGGCTCTTACCCACTTGTCCACACTGTGGTTGCACCTGCCCTTACAATTGTACGGGCCAATTCCCTACAGCAAGGAGGGTTATATACGTTCTTTTCATGTGCAAAAATTATCACATTTTTCCATACTTCTATCTTATTGTTTAGTATCTTTGATGCTATCTATGGTTCTGCTGCCCTCTGCTTGTGAGGCTATTGTTGAGATAGAGTGGTCTAAATACTTTGATGGTCTAGACCTTTCTCTGCAGGTACATTTTATAGGCCCTCTGCATTTCTTGTAATCTGACTCATCTGACAGATTCTGTAGCTCCTAGGTGTCTCAGAGTTGGAACTGAGTTATTCTGGAAAGCTGAGGTGAGGGATCTGCTAAGAAGCATGGTCGTGTCTTTGTCCTGGGTCAGGCAGGTATAGAATCGGATTTCTAAATCACAAATGGGCATTATGGTCCACGCTTTCAGATCAGGGCAGAGGCCATGTGGCTCCAAAGTCAATAATTTCTTAATTCTATAAGTGTCATAAGTAGTTTCTTTCTTGGCAGCAGAATTTGACCTTATGAGTGACTCTTGATAACTCATTTCAAATTCTGCGCCTGAGCTCTTTTATAGAATGCACAGCTCACTCTCGATCACTTCCTTAGATGACCCAGAGTAGCCTTTGTTCCAGCTGGTAAAATCCTGAGCAATACAAGGCAGTTTGGGATTAGTTTTATGTACCTGGCTGGTAGTTAGATGATACAATATGTATGAACTCTGCATTCTTTGGGGAACATTTCTCAAAAGTGAAGAGCGAAAGTGAGAAAGGAAGATTTTTTTTTTAAGATTCGGCAGGAATGACATGAATTATTGGTATTGCTTTTAATTAGTTTTTATGCTAACACATGTATATGAAATTTCATGTCAAAGGAAGTAAAGGAAAGCAACACGAACAGAGCTGAATGACTACAGCGGGTTGCATATACATGTGTGCAGATCTTTGCATGTACATGTATACATATGAACAGTCATTAGAGAAGAGGTCATGAATTTGTGAGATGAGCACAGGAGAAGCCGGAGGAAAAGAGGGAAGGTCAGGAGTGACACAGATGCCGAGCTCCTGCATGGAGTTCTTAAAGAAATAAAACTATTAAATAAAAAAGAAAATCATTCAACGTGGAAAATTTTCACGTGAGATACATATGTTTGTTTTTTCAAGACAGAGTTTCTCTGTGTAACAGCTCTGGTTGTCCTGGAACCTACTCTGTAGAGCAGGCTGGGCTCAAAACTCACAGAGATTCTCCTCTCTTTGCCTCCCTAGAGCTGGGATTAAGGTGTGTGCTATCAGTGCCTGGTTCACTTGTTTTAATTTATAAGATGATTTTTTGAGTGGGGTGCAGCAAATTTCTATGTGCCTAAGAGAATAGGATAAGTATTTTAGTCTGTGAGCAGACCCAGACCCCTACAGGAGGAAGACACTAAGGGTTAAGGTGCTTCAGCCACACAAGGACTATGTGTCTGTAGCCCAGGCTTCTGAGGATGCTCTGAGGACCCGTCACTCTCTCCAGTAGCTTCTGCATGAACACCAGAAATAGGCCATAGCTTGCCATGAAGAGGCTCCATGATCAAGGAAACTTATAG
This sequence comes from Ondatra zibethicus, assembly GCA_004026605.1. Taxonomy (NCBI): domain Eukaryota; kingdom Metazoa; phylum Chordata; class Mammalia; order Rodentia; family Cricetidae; genus Ondatra; species Ondatra zibethicus. Next base: position 160,636 of record PVIU01001352.1, on the reverse strand, counting down.
AAGAAAGTTTACTGAGAGCTTGTTTATGGTTTCAGAGGGTGAGTCCACAACCTTCATCTGGAGGACACGGAAGCAGGCACACAGGCATGGTAAGGGGGCGCATCTGAGAGGTTTCACATTGAGACAATAATCATAAGGATGGTGGGTGAGGGTGGGGTTAGGGGAGGAAACAAGCTTGCTAACTGGGAATGGCATGGATTTTTCAAACCTCAGAGCCCACTGCCAGTGACACACCTCCTTCAACAAGGCTACATCGTCTAATCCTACTCAAACAATTCCACCAACTGGGGGCCAAACATTCAATACATGAGGCCGTGAGGACCACTGTTACTCAAACCAGCATCTTACTCAAACTCTGGAGATGCCGTTGACCTTCACACTGGTCTTCTCATTTTGTTCAATTAAAGATTGTCTATAGATCTGATCCTTAGCTCTTCAGGGTTTGAGTGGTGTGAAAGTTGACATTAGTTCTTGACTTGCTCTGGAGAACTTTCTGGACTAAGTCACTCTGCATCTTCCTGGACAGAATGAGGATGGTAGGGGTTGTTCAGACTCATCCGATGCAGCTGTTCAGGGCTGTATGGTTTACAGCCTTTAATGGTGACATTGTTCTTTTGCTTCCTAATGTGCCCACTACCCTGGCTGAGGCAGGAGGTGCAAGGAGAGGGGTTAGAGGGAGCCTGGGCAACATTTTGCCTAGTTGCTTCAAAAGCTTAAAATTAGAACAAAAGGCTTTATAGTTCCCCATTGGAACTAATATTCATTTCTATTCGTGATAGAAAAAAATGGCATGATTTGTTTATTTTTTGTTTGAATGACCACTTGTCTCTGACAGTTTACTATACGACTCCTTACTCGCCAATTTTAGTGCCACTTTTTTTTTTACATTCCAAGCATGAATATTCTTTGTGTAGGTAGATATGTCTTCAAGATATTTTCGCAAAAATTCCTAAGTGTCATATATTTTATTTATTGTTTTTACCTGGTTTTGTTATTTTTCCCTCTTCTGACTCCGATCTATATATACCTCCTCTTAGACTACAGAGACAAGGGCAGGCTTTGGAGACGTCAGACCACAGAGTTGAGCCAGCCCATGCTACAGCGATAGAGAGAGGGGGACAGTTCTGGCTTATTTGAGCACTCTTCGGGAGATCTTTGTATGTCTAGCTAAAAGTCAAATCCCAAATAGTCCTGCTGACAGAGTCCCTCTTGCTCTTCATCCCCCCTTGCCCCTCCTTTTCTCTCTTATTTTCCTTCCTTTTCTTCTCTTCTACTCCTTTCTCCTTTCATAACTCTGCTATTTCAGCCTGGCAAGTATGTGAATTATATGGAATGTGCCAGAGTTTGGGGGTGAGCCTTTGTATTTTTTATGGATATATATTTACATTTTGGCTCTTTACATTTTGCAGTGAGGTTCTTATAAAAATCTACTACCGCAAAAAAAATCACTCATAGTTTTATGTTGTCTTGTTTACTAGATTTTGTTTGTTCCTTTGGGTCTTTATCTTAATTTTGAGAATTTGTAATTGCAAGGCTGTTTTCATTAGTCTTTGGTTTCTGCATTATTAGTTTGCATTCAGACAGTATTTCTGTCTGCGGCTAGTTTATTTCTTCATAATTTTTGTATTTATACTCAAATCATTAATTTTAAACCATTTTATTAAATGATTTATTTAATCTTGTTAATGCTTCTGCCAGTACCAATTTAACCGAGGTCTTTAGCATTTAACAGCGTTATCTTACCACCTATTTCCCTTGTGTAAGGGTTCCTTGGAACTGCTTGCCAGAGTGTATTCAAGGTACACAGTCCCAAATTTCCACCCTAAAATTCTAGAGCTGCGCAGATGAACCACCTTCAGCTCCCTGTAGCTCATGCGCCTCAGATCAAGGTTGCTTATCCCATGTGGGGATCACTACTGTCTCCAGCCTTTTGTGGCTTCAGTGACATCAAGAATCCAACCTTATTACACATTCTTTAGTTCCTTACACCTACTTCCCACAAGACATCCCCGACGTAAAAATATTTGAGCTGACTGCCTTGTTTGTAATTTCTTTTCATTTTTGTCTGTGCTTACATGTTAATCTTTAAGCGAGATGTGCATTTTCCCTACATATATACAATCTTTTTTTTTTTTTTACAAAGGAGGGTGCCTCTTTTTCAGTTGCATTATTGTCAATAACTAAGTATTAATTATAGTATATGATATATACATTTTTCATGATCTGCTTATCTATAAACATATTTTGAATTGACAAGATGAATTTTCAGTAATATTTTTCAAAATCCTTCAAGACACTCATTATTTTTCCTTCTTTCTACTGACTGATACAAGCACACAAGCAGACAGTAGAACATGAACTAATGTTTTCTTCCAGGGACAGAGTCTACTGACTGACATAAGCATGTAAGTAGACAGTAGAGCATGAACTAACGTTTTCTTTCAGGGTTAGAGTCTGAGTTTTCTAGAGCTTCCAATCTTATATTTAATATGCAAGATGGCCTGTATCTTTCACATAATGGTTATTAGTGATTTCTATTCTCAAACATTTTCAATAGCATAGGAAATACTGAAGTGTTTTTATTTAGTAATTATTTCTATAGATATTGCTTTCATAGTATAAAATTTTCACATTTCTAGACTCCTTGTTTCCAGTTTTCTTCATATTATGACTGTGTTCACACATCATTATTTGCATGTCATCTCTCACTGTATAACCTTGCCTTTTCTTCTAGTTTCTAAACCTTATGTCTAATATGTATGTAGGAAATTTAAATATTAAGTGTTTACCCATAGATGTTCAATATATGACTGATGACAGACTTATCATTTTTATTCTTACTGCTGTACATATTATGGGGGACAATATAGTAATCAATGCATGTATATGGTATATATCAGATCATGGATGTTACTTTTTCACTTTTATGTATTTAAAAATAACAAGTCACTCTGGCCTCTCCAGTCCCCCTTTGTTTCTTCTCGTCTTTTAGGAAATTGTGGCACTTCTTATGGGGTTAGCGGTATGTTTATCTGTGGCCTTTAAATCCATCTCTTTGCTGAATTTAGTGCTTTAAACTCTTATCTGTAATTTCTCAAGGCTGATATGAAGCCACATCTTACCAGAAAAAATCCTAATAAATGCACACTAATATTTCACATTAGAATAGCCCTTCAAAGACTACTTTTTTTTAGAGGTGTATGGATGCTAGTTCAGGAAGGAAAAGTGTTTTCAATGGGTTTTTCCAGGCATATGAATTTTTTGTCATATATTTAGTTCAGTAAGATATTTAAATGACTTTTCAGAACACTTGAATCCTACTTTGGTACTAGCCCTCCCATTATAAATCTCACATGAGAAGAAAATCACATGATTTCAAAGAGATCTGCCTGGGGATGGAGAGCGATAATATCCAATTACTGAAAAAGGCATTAGATGTGTTGTATACCTGAGCCCATGAGCTATAATTAAAAAAAATCGGTATTGTACAGTAGAGCCCCGGGTCTGCATTTAGCTCATTTCCCCAGGTCGCTCCACACTCAGCCAGATTTCATCATTATTGCCTTGAAACAGCAAATCATCTTGCTGTTTCTTAACCGTATGCAAAGTGGGTCTTTGGAGTTTTGCTCTAATTTAAAGCATTCAATGGAGAGCTAAAACTGTTCATCTTATTTTCATCATTGCATCATCTGGTAATTAGTGTTGGCTATGAAGCTCCTGTTTGGTCATATGGAGATCAGCTTGGTTAATTTGCAAACATCATATAACCCACGAAGATAAATAATCTTCTTTGGTGGTATAGTTGGTGAATTTTAAAATGTCTTTAAAATTTTTCTTTAAGATATTTTGGCCTTTGTCAACAATACAGCAATTGTACAATAGTTTAAAATTTGAGTGAAGGGGCTAAGGGCGTGTCTCAGTGGTAGTTTGCTAGCCTGTATTAAGTGCTGAACTCAAACCACATCACCATTAACACACACACATACACAAACATAAACACTCACACATGAGAGTTCTCACACACTACACGTTGGTCTATCTATCAACCACACTGGTTACTCTTCTTTTCACATGAATTCTGTGAGGCATGAAGAGTCAAATATGACATATTTTTTGTCAGCCTTTTCTTTGATGTTGTACTTGTGGACTATAAAAATTATGTTATATTATTTGCTCAATGTTGTGTCAACAATTTGAAATCTTGTGGGCTTATTTACTTTTTTTTTTGACCTAGGGTGAATCCCTCCTATGGTACCTAGTTCCTTGTGCTCTAGTTAGAAGCTGTAGGTGCCTCTTCTTAGCCATCCTATTGTCTGGTTAGAAGAACTTGGCTTAGCCAGTGAAAGTTGTGAGGGTCATCTGATTTAAACACAAGCAGCATTTGGAAGTGGGGGCAGCGAAGCACATGGTTTGGTGTTCTGTGGCGAAGTTTGCAAAGCCTTACATCCCTGTTCAAAGTTGTCCACAGCAAAGTTGGTGACTGTGGGCCTAGCTGGGCGAGCCCCCATACTTGTCGCTGGGACCAACGCTCCTGCCTACTTTCCCAGCCCTCACCGACTCCCACACTTAGTGATGCCCTTTGCTCTCTTCTGAGTGGAGCTCAGCATGGATCGTCATCCCTACAACAGTCTCTCATACTTTTGCTCCTATGAAATGTTTTGAGACAGTTACTTGAGCTTACCTGTTTTTAAAAGCACAATGGGCCTTGAGCGTTTGTTCTCTTGCCTTAGCTTTGGGAATCACTGGAATTAATAGGCCTGTGCCACATTTCTGGGACCTGTTCTTCTTCACCTTTGCACTTCTGCCAAAAAATCTCTTTTGCAGAGGACGGTGTGCTTTCTTAGAGTTAGTGTTCAAATAAACACGGGAGCCTCTTTCAACTCTCGTATTCTCATTGGGCGAACTAAGATGCTAGATGATCGTGGTCCTCCAAGCTCCTCTAAGCCAGGAGCTTCTGAGTTCATGTTCAATGCTCTGAAGAAAAAAGAATAAAAAGTAACATGTTCAAGAATTAAGAAAAGCCAAAGTAGATTCATTACGGAAAAGTGAGAACACTCCCATGTGGGAGAGGATGGCAGTGAGTGGGGGGCTGCTGGTGCGCCCCTAGTCTAACGATTCAGCGAGATCTACGATGGAGACTGAGGCAGTCTTTGAGACCGACACCACTGAGTGAGCAGCCTATGCATACACTCTGAATATTTCCTTGGTCCAGCCATCATTGTCTATGATCAGAGGTGCTCATCAGTTTCTTGTCTAATCAGGAGATGGTCACACACAATGGTCACATTTGCCCAGTCTTTCCCGCAATTTGTTTTATTTCTTTCCTAGGCTATCGATCTAGTCATTTGTCTTGGGGAATTTTGGGGAATACATGGTAGCTTATAACTTGTCATGGGCTTTTTTTTTCTTTTTCTGACTTCCTAGAGGACACTGATTCTTATCTCGACAGGCACATTGAAATATTCAAGCAAGAATTTTCTGGAGGTGGAAAGAGAGGATGTGAAAAGTGTTTTCCAAAAGATAAGAAAGGGATGTGGGCACAATGAAGCATTTGAGGGGAACAGACTTTCATTCCGAAATCTGTGTACCCAACAGCTCATGGGAACATCAAGATTTTGGACTAAACCCTAAAATACCCTCCCTACTGTGTTAGTGCTCCTGGGGCATCAGGACAGACAGAAAAGTCATCTAAATGGAGCAAAGGAAGGTGTCGACCTCGGGCAGCCACCTTGTACTTCCAGCAGTGAATTTCCCCCTGGCTTTACATCTCTCAATAGGTAACATCTGTAACCATGTTTGGGGTGAGTCCCTTATAAACACAAATGTTTGTTTTATAGTTGTGTTCTAAAATTTAATCCCATGAAACAGATGATGAAATTCTAATAGTGTTTTAGAGAAAATGATCCATAACATTCAATAAAGAAGAGCACAACACTAGTTAACTCTGACTCCTGACACACTTGCAGACTGTGCCTCTTCCATCACTTTTCTAATTAGTGAGCAGACATCTTGAAGCACTATGATCATTCAGATTTTAATTGTCAGGCAGTGCTGTCTACAGTCGCTCCATATGTTCCTACAAAAAATATGAACAATTACGCTAAGATAGTAACTAGAGTTTGATGATAGTGGCTAATTGGGTAGCTAGGCACGGTTCAGTCTATTGCTTATCCAGTTGGAACATAATTGTGATTACATTTTCCACTATCCCATGAGCATATATCTCTTCTCTCCAAAAAATTTTATTATGTGATATAAATAAGCAAATAAAGTTTCTCTCTCGAGGGGAATTTGCACATTGCCATTTAATTCACTTTAAAGATATTCAGAAATTACAATATCCTAAGTTAAAACACACACATGAACACAATAGAATTCACTCAGGGTCATGCTAATAGCAGTGGGTGTGGGTTGAGCTTCTGTGTGGTTGGGGATTCCTGTTTGAGTGTTAAATGTTTTGAAACTTTCAACCTTCAATCTCACTTATAGGTAATTTTTGTGGGGAGGAGGGTGCAATGAATGCGTTGCTCAAGTATATTTTCTTCTTTCCTTTTCCTTCTATTATGTTTCCTTTATTTTCTTGTGTATTTTTGATATTTTGATTTATGTTAATCAGTAATATATTGTAAGTAATGATAAATTCTAATTTATGAAAGATTTCTTCCAAATATAGTAATTTTTAAAGAATGTATGAAAACTTTCAATAACCTCCTTTAATCTAATCCTATAAATTAAATCATTGGTATGTACCCTCCCAGTCATGTTTTTTATAGTTTTGTATTATTGGAAGTAATTTGTGAAACAGAGAATAGTTTCCAAAGTCAAGATTTATAAGATTTATGTCAAGTGTTCCTGAAGCATTCAATCTGATTCTGCCATGGTGTTTTGAATGGTACGTACCACCCTTCTGCATTTGATTAATTGGCACCTGGTTTTTGGTGCTGTTTGGGGAAGGTTATAGATCATTTAGGAGGTGCAGCCTTTCTAGAGGAAGTACATCATTGGGGGGGTAGGCTTTAAGAGTTCACAGCCTTGCCCTATTTACAGTTTGCTTTTTCAGCAACCTTGTTATGGTTGGAAATGTGATTTCTCAGCCCCTTTCTCTGGTTGCCTGCTGCAGTATACACCATCCACCCATTGATTCTTGCTGGAACCTTAATCCAAAGTAAACGCTTCCATAGTTGCTTTTGGTCATGGCGTTTCGTCACAGAAACAGAAGAGTAACTAAACACCGACCCTCCCATTACTGTTTTCTCCATAATTACTGAGTACTGGCCTAATGCCAGTTTCCACGGAGATACGCTGGCTAGTTTTATGTCAGCTTGACCCAGGCTACAGTGATTTTGGAAGAGGGAATATTTGTTGATAGACTGACCCCACTAGACTGGTTTGTGAGCAATCCTGTGGTACATTTTCTTGACTTAGGATAGATGAGAGAGGACACAGTCAACTGTAGGCAGTGGCTCCCCGCGGCTGGTGGTCCTGGGTTTTATAAAAAGGAAGGTTGGCTAAGCCATGGGGAGCAGTAAGTAGCCAGTAAGCAGCACTTCTCCATGATCTCTGCATCAGCTCCTGCCTCCAAGTTCCTGCCCTGTTGGAATGTCTACCCTGATTTTCCTTAGCAATAGAGTGTTCTAAGCAGAAACAAACTCTCTCTTCTCCAGGTTGTTTATGGTCATGGTGTTTTATCACAACAGTAAAAGCCCTGACTAAGATATGAGATACTCAAGGTTTGAACTGTTTAGAAATAGCAGTGTCTTAAAAGGCAGGCGAACTTGTTACAGTCTCCTGTGTGGCGTGGCTTAAGTCATGGTCTAGTCAAGGGTCTTGGCCCTATTCTAGTACCACCTTACATTCCTGCCGTGTTCTAGCCCTTTAATCTTATTTCTTTAAGTTCTATCCAATAGCGTATTAGTATTAATGGACATATTGTCAATCTGAGAACAGCAATAAGCTGGCCCAGTATGCAGCATGAGTTGCTGTGTTGAGAACAGTGTCTCTTACTTTTCTCCTTGTAAATTAGAATTATTTTTCTTTAGCATTCTACGAACACATTCTACTTTTTATAAAAAGTAAAATCATTTTCTTTGTAGTGTGGTAGACTAGAGTTTCTATCACGGGGACTTGCTCTCCCAGAAGAACACGAGCTTCATTCTTTTGTTCATACATTTTCTTTCTATTCTCACAAAAGCTTTAGTGGTAAATACATGCAATTCTTCATGTAGTGTAAGATAAAAATAATACACAAATGTCAAGGGATGTTTTTGAAACCCTTTAGTTGAGGAATAAGAGTTCAGTGTTAGTTAGAGCCAAAGATGTCAGAACCTAAACCCTTGTTACCATCAATGTGTAACTTTCCTGTGTCCCTTCTTCCACAGGCTGTTGGCCTCAAAACTACATGCCTCATGATATAAACCACTCCCCATTAAACTTGCATTTGTTCAGTAGTGTGACATATTTAAAACTGCAGAAATTAAAGGGACCTCTGAGACTTGGACCAGTTATTAGATAATGGGTATCTTTTGTTCTTCATCAAGTAATCCTTAGGCAGCCATTTTGTTCTCATGCTAATTCATAAATATTAGCTATTAACTTTGAACTGGGGTCTCCCACAAAGCTAATTCCTTAAAATTCATAAACTCCAAACACTGCCAGAAAAGTGAGAATGAGCCTTTTTTAGCAAGTGAGAAGACAAGTGCTGCTCGGGTAATGACCGAGCCCTGAGGCAGGCAAGCGCATCTTCTCACAGCAGAAGTCACAGACCATGAAGACGACCAAACAGAGGCTTGCCGACGAATGCAGAGCAAAGGACTCCATATTTATATCCCATACACACTAGTCTTCTGTTGCTGTAAAAGCAGGTTACCATAACTTGACTGGCTTAACCCAACACAAATTTATTACTTTGTAATTCCAAGTGTAAAAATCTCTCTGTGCTAAGGGGTCACAGTGTTGACAGGAGTGCACACTTCTGGTTGCTGCCAGGCAAAACCCGCTCATCTGTTTCTTCCCGTCTCTGTTGACTATCTGCACTCAAGTCTCCTCTGCCTCCAAGTCAACATCTTCAATCTGCATGTGTTTCTCATGCTTCTGTCTCTCTTCTAGGGACCTATATGAGCACAGGTCAACCTAGCAAAATCTCCATCTCCAGATGATTCATTTGATAACATGTGCAAATCCCCTTTTCTCCATGTGAAGGAGCATATTCATAGGTTCTGGGGATTCCAACATGGGCAGCTTGGGAAGAAGCCATTTTATGCTTATGGCATTATGTGAAAATCATCTTGCACTTTATATGCCACAAAGCTATTGATATTATAAATGTAGCTTTCCATAAAATATGACTTTAACACAGAAGATTCTGCTATTGCCTGAAGTAAATTACTTTCTGGCCTCCTTCCCTCCTTTGTCTGCAAGTGAAATGGCAGTCTGGAAGCATTCTTAGCTGTCATGGATTAGGAATTATTGAATAGTGTACCTAGATCAAACAACCCAACTGTTTTAGTATTTAGTAGCTCTCCTTTTTGCCCCCTTTCCCTAACTTCTCCTCTCTCTCTCTCTCTCTCTCTCTCTCTCTCTCACACACACACACACACACACACACACACACACACACACACACACACGCACACACACACACCACACTGTAGGGTAAGGAGGAGAGAGTGGCAAACTCAATCCTCTATATGCATTACTAACAGCAAATGTACAATGATGAAGAAAACATCTGGTAAAGAAAATATATGCTTTGCTTCATTTTAAATAGAAAGTGCTCATACAAAGAGAAAAACATTCAAAATTTCCAGGAGATCGCTTGAGGGGTATGAAACATCTTTCCCAGGAGAAATAAGCTCATGTCTTCAACTGGATTTCTGGCAGGGAGATGATGGGTTGCCTTTAGGGCACAGTGTAATGTGCTGGACTAGGTGGATGAGTCAGAAGGCAAGAGTTCATAGGGAGCTTTCTTCTGAAGGCAGAAAAAAAAAACCTCTTAATGGGTGCTTTGGAAGAGTTCCCTGAGCTGTAACCTTGGTGGATGATGGCTTCAGGATCATTAACCACCCAAGATAAATACAGTCCATAGGAGGTAGTTGTTCTTTACAGTGTGAGTTCCAAATGAGACAGACTAGTCATTTACAATAAACACAACTAAGAGAGAACAAAGCCAAGCAGTCATGAGTCAGCTCGGTTGGCCTCTTTTTGTAAAAGTTCTATGGGGGGGGTCCTCACTAATTTCCAATTTTGACGATTATTCAAAATTACATATTTTTAGAGTACAGAAAACTGCAGGTTCACAGAAATCTCAAACTGGGTTTCCTAATCTACTTAATAGCTGGGTTGCTTAGCACAGATGACTTAATCTTACAATAATTAGATTAATTTTTTAAAACAATAATAAAAAACATTTGCATAGGCAGTGTTTAAATGTTTTATGAGGATTGTAATCACCCTGAAACAGGATTGGAAAATCCTTTGGTATATTTTCAAGTAATAAAGTTCTCTATCAATGTTTAAAAATATTTATGATTGTAAAGCATTTATTACTGTGCCTGGCATAATTTGCTAATTATTACAAGGTATTAATATAAAATATGAAATAAGCAGTAACAAATAATGGTGAATATTTTCTTCCTTTTTGTCAATATTAAAGTAATTATTGTCCATTTTTAGAGAACAGTTCATTGAATCATGTGCACACTTATAAAATGACCCTGTGAATCAAGATGAATAACATTTTCAACATTGCCTCTTATCAGTAACTGAATAAATTAGCTCAACCAGTAGATCTTACTATGCATAGAATCTTAAATATGTACTCTTTGTGTCTAGCTCCATTCACCTGGTATGTTACTATTTTTTTCTATTTAGAGTAGTGCATGGGTAATAAATTTTTCTGTAGCTGAGAAAAATTTCATTGTATTGTATATAACATGTACTCATTTCTGTTCATGAACATTTGTGTTGCCTTTAGTTATAATAAGAATAAAACTGTTGTATATTTTAGTGGAAGTCTTTTTCATTTGCATTTATAGAAAAGTTTTATAATGAGGTTTCCAGATTGCAAAAACGCTGCTGGAATGGGCCACTTGTTTTGTGTTGAACTCACAGATCATCTTTGGGTAAGTCATTATCTTAATTATATTGCATTATTATTCATGACTATGACTGGTCTTGGAATTGCCTGGGATGTTCTTTTGTTCCTTTCGAAAAGTTGCATAGATTTGCACCTGTTTTTAAAAAATATCTTTAAGCATTTAAAATTTTGGATGTAATTTTAAGCTGGAATGGATTCATTCCACTTAGAAATTCGTTTTGCTTTCATGTAGAAAAAGTACATACCCATCTTGTTGTCTATGGATTTGTTAAATTAATTTAACTACTGCTGCTTTCATAGGTTCTTCCTTCCACTCGATGTGCTTAATAATCCATGTTGCTTATCTTGTTGCATTGCCTAGATTTTGTAGTTCGCTGATGAGCCCTCTTGGAAACCATCAACTTCCTAGTCAGGGAAAAGGAAGTGAATCTTCTCAGCAATGATAATACAACAAGCAAGCAGAATATACATTATATAATATCACCACACTACAAGAAAGTTTGTAGTCACCTTTCCTGGGAAATCTTAATTGCCCTCCAGCACAATGCTTTTGCTTACTCCACAGTTTAGCTGAATGGCTTGTTATTGCACTGGTATTTTAGGTTATTGTTTAGAAAATATAAACTCCTAGTTCCTGTGTACAGAGTATTCACCTTCTTATCACTTGATTTACTTTGATCAGCACACTGTTGCCGAGGAGGTGAAGCTGCACAGTGCAGACAGCTGTGCACCTTAAGAAACTGGTTGTTCTTGCTTATTGTTTGGAATGCCTCTAGGTTCTGGTTTGGCAGAGACTATGGCTTAGGTAGAAGCTGATTCCATTGGCCCAGCCTCAGAATGAGACAGAAAGGAAACCTGATTTTGACTTCTCTCCTGAAGCAGAGCTGCTGCAGACAGCAGGCTCACTGAGCCTGGCGAATCAGCAATCAGTGCCTATTGATACACGCTAATGCCGTCTTCATTTCCTTTCCTTTATGTTTCTTACATTCAGGGAAATGAAATAAAACATTTACTGATACTTAAGTAATATGACTTTTAGAAATGGAGTTCCTACTTCTGATTACATTTGAGCAGCTCTTGACATACAAACCCTCCTATAGATGATTATTACTAACTCTGTTGAAAGGCTGTTTAAAAATTGCCTGAGTACTAGACACCAGGCATAAGGAAGAAGAAATGGGGGATTAAAACAGCACACACTAAATAAAGTAAAAATAATATAATGAAAGTTTTGGGTTAATTTTTATTGAAGATAATTTTTCTACACTATATATTCTCTTTTTATTTCCTTTGCTAGGTAGAATATTTTTATTATTTTATTTATTTACTATTAAAATATTTTCACATGTATATTCTCATCAATATTTCCCCTTCCTCATCTCTTCCAAGATCCTCCCTGCCTCTTAACTTATCTAACTTCACAAGTTCTTTCCCTCTCTTTTTAGAAAATAAACAGGCAAAATAAAAGGCAAAGAAAGAAAAATAAAACAAAACAAACAATAAACAGAAAAAAGAAAAGGCACAAGAAACACATACACATAGATGCACACACACACATCTACACACACACACACACACACACACACACACACACACACACACACAATCAGCAAAGTAAACATGCCCAAACAAACTAATATGAGACAAAAAGTCTCCTAAAATAACATTGAATTCATTTTGTGTTGTCCATTTCTTGGCCTGGAGCCCGCTCTTACAAGTGGTTTATACACCCAGTGGGACTTCATTGGAGAAACTACTTTTGTCTTTGCAAGCAATTATCAGTTGGAGATAGCTTCTTAGTAAGGGATAAAGGCTTGTGTCTGCTTTGTCTTTCAGCTCTGTGATCCTACCTGGCTGAGAGTCATGCAGACCCTGTGTGTGCTGCTACAGTCTCTGTGAGTTTGTATGTGCATGAGTCCTCTTGTGTCAGGACGGCCTTGTTTTCCTAGAGTCTTCCATCCCCACTGACTCTTATAATCATTCTGCCACCTCTTCCGCACCGTTTCCGGAGCCCTGCAGGTAGGGATTTGCTGGAGACATTCCCTTTAGCCCTGAGGGTCCCTGCACTTTGTCCAGTTGTGGGTCTCTCTATTTGTTCCTGTTTACCACAGGAGAAAGTTTCTCTGAGGTTGGCTGTGTAAGCTGTGATTATGATAAGGGAGAATGTTCTTGGGAGTCATTTTATTGCTTTGTTCTTTAGCATAGTAGTATTTGATTTTCTGCTAGGCACATGGCTTATGTAGCCTCAGGTTCTTCACCACCAGAGCAATTTCAGACATGGGTTCCACCCCAAGTAATGAGCTTTAAATTCAATCATGTATTGGTTGGTTACCCCCACAACTTTTGTGCCTCTATTGCACTAGTATATGTTGCAGGCAGGTCACCCCTGGAGACTGAAGAGTTTGTGGCTGGGTTACTGCTTACTTTTCTCTTCTGGTAGTGTGCAATCTTCCAGTGCTCTAGTTAGTATGGGTGAAGTCTCTAGGTAGGCACCTGTTTGACTTTCTGTGTTCATTGAGTTATATAGATATCATTTTTGGCAGTGACATTACCACCAGCTTGCGGGGAGCAACCAGCGGTCTTTCCAATTGCCTGAGTTGTTTGGGGTTTCCGAGGCCTTTTTGCCTAACAACTCAATTATGTGTAACATTTCTGGCATTCGGGGTTTTGTTTGGCAGCAAAAGATGTCCTTTTGTTTGATTTTCTTTCCTGTTCCTTGTGATTCCATTTAGATTTCCTTCATCTATTTATGTATGTTAAGAACGGTCTACTGTAGTAGGTTTCCATATGAACCCTCAAATGGTCTGTAGTGTTAGATGTCCTTTCTCTATTCCCTTCTTTACCCCTCGTTTCTTTCCTTTTCTTTGTTTAATCCTCCCATCCCAGTCTCCCCACAATCTCTCCATAACTGTATATCCTATTTCCCATTCTTTAGGAGATCTTCCCCTTCTCCCCTAGTTTCTTATTCTATACCTAACATTTGTGGCTATATGAATTGTAGCATGCCTTTCAAAGGCATAAGTTTCATATCCACATATAAGATAATGCCCACCATGATTGTTTCTTTGGATTAGGGTTTCTTTATTCAGCGTGGATTTTTTTCTAATTCCATTCATTTGCCTCTTTATTTCATAATTTCAATTTTTAACAGCTAATTAATTTTCCATTGTGTAAATGCACCCTTTTTTATTAATCATTGATTGTTGATGGACATTTAGGCTGCTTCCAGTGTCTGACTATTCTAAGTAGAACAGTGATGGATGAGTAAGTGTCTTTTTTGTAGGATGCAGAGTCCTTTGGGTATATACCAAGAATAGCATTGCTGGATCCGGAGGTAGATACAGTCCTAGTTCCTCGGGCAGCAGCGCACTGCCTTCCATAGTCGCTGTATACTTTTGCACTCCCACCAGCAATGGATGAGTGGTCCCTTGCTCCACATCCTCGCCAGGATGAGTTGTCATTTGTTTCATTGATCCTGGCTGTTCTAACTGGCATAAAATGCAATCTCAAAATAGTTCTGATCTGCATTTCCCTGATGGCTCAGGATGGTGAACATTTTTAAAAAGCGTTCGTCAGCCACTTGTGTTTTATCTTTTGAGAAATATCTGCTTAGATCTGGGCTCCATGTCTTTTCTTTTTTCCTTTTTTTCTTTTTAGAGACAGAGTTTCTCTGTGTAACAGCCCTGGATGTCCCCTCTGTTGGTCTCGAACACACAGAAATCTGCCTGCTTCTGCCTCCCAAGTTCTGGGATTAAAGTTGTGCACCACTACGGTCTGGCTGTACCCCTTTTTAAATTGGGCTGTTTATGTCCTGTCCAATTTCCCTTCAGTTCTTTCTGCAATTTAAATAAGAGCCCTGTCTCAGATTTGTAGTTGGTAAGGATCTTTCCTCGGTGTTGTTTGATGGCATTTGTCCTGATATTAGACAGTCATGAATATCAGGTGTGGTGGTTGGAACACGAACACAGGGATCCCGGCATGGTGAATGGTAGGCAGTCATCTGGAAAGTAAGGGACTTTTTAATAGTGAGAGAGCTCGAGGAGGTGAGACCCCCAGTTTATGTGTACAAGCCATCCTTATACTTTCTCTGAATAAAAAGGGCATTTTATTAAGAGCTCACATACAGTAGAAAAGTTAGACTGAGATTCTCAAAGTCTGCAATTTGAGAATAGATAAGTTAAAAACCTACTTAAAAATTACTATACTTCAGAAGAACATAAGGCTTCCCAGAATGTCTAGAACCTGTCTTTTATAATGACCCTGATAGATTTAAAGGGTAAGTCAATGAATAAAAGAAATGAGCAACATGTGTACGCAGTACCACCAGAAAAAGTCATCAGTAGAAACTTCTGGTCAAATGTTGTACTTACTGGAACGGAGCTAAATCAAATGTTACAGCTAACTGCCCTCAAGGATTACAGGAAAGTGTGCTTGTTATAAATAAAAAGTTTAAAAAAATTCCCAGTGAGGAAATAATGTATTTTAAAAATAACTAATGATAAATCTAGATGTTAAAGTCTATGTGATTATGTAAACATACAAAGGCTAGGCTAACGGGCAAAACTGAATAAAACTGAACATAAGGAAACTCTCCAAGGCACAAAGTAACTGCACTAAAGAGACATGAAAAGAGTCTCAGGAGCTTGAGGTCAATGTCATGTGAATGAACTCAAGTGCAGCAAAGATTTCAGGAAGTCGTGTCTGCTGTATCTTCTGTAGTCACTACAGACCCTGGGTTAATAAGTGTAGATCCATTGCGCCTTAGGGACATTCAGGGCTTAAGGTCCTGCATGTCTCTGGTCATTTTAATCAAGCAATCGATATGTCACCTTGTTTTGTGCTTGTTTCTGTTTTAAATGCCTCTGTTAACATACACTTGCTATGAATAATTAATGGAGTGTTTTTGAATTATTTAAAACCAGGCTCTCTGGAGGCCATTTTTCTTACATAGGTTCAATGGAAAGTCATTGCTAAACAGGCAAGTCTTGGTGCTGAATGCTTGCTATCGCCTTTAACATGATTCTTTTACATGTAATGAGCAATTGAGTTCTTTTAGTTTTTCCTTTTTTTTTTAAGTCTCCTGGCTCGTAGATTAAAATTTTCTTCCAAGATTAATGTTTTTTTTTCCATTACAGTTTGAAACACATATACAGATTTTTATCTTTGTTCAGCTGTAGTAGACTTTTTGTTAATTAACAGTGAACTACAGTTATTTTCCTGAAGAGGTACATCACAGCTTTCTTGTACTTGGGAACACTAGTCAGTATTCCTAGTTGGAATGGTGTAAGATGACATGTGATTATAGGTTGCTATTTTAAACAGAAATATATTTGGTTACAGTTTTCAAAAGTGACAAGTTTTCTGTATACTCAGTTTTGATGAGGACTCTTCCTGTATTGCAGGTAATCAACTTCTCTCTGTGGATGGGGGACCAGAATAAAGGGAGTGAGGGAGTGAGGAGGGAGGGAGAGAGAGAGAGACAGGCAACATCATCAGACAGATCTGAGTGCAGGCCTCATGACCTCAGTGAATCAGAGAATCTTAACTTATCCTGCCAACTTTGTCTCTAATAGTCACATGGGCTTATATAAGATTATGTCTTTTGAATTTTAGAAGGAGACAACTTAGGCCATACTAATATACTAGAGCACTATATTTGGAAGATTCTTTAAGTAGTGAAATTATGAACAAAAACTATAAACTTAGGTGGAAGTCACAACAGGTGTCTTTAATCTGAGCACTGAAGTAACTGGGTAGAAGTTGCAGGTTCAAAGCTAGCTCATGCCACATAGTGAGAAAACAGAACAAATAGAAGAAGCATAAATGAGAAATTAATATGGTACCTAGTCTACCATTAAGAGAACACCTGTTTTGAAGACCTGAAATAAGGAGACATATCATCACCATGCTTGACCTTTGTTAAGAACACTAGCCTGTTTCTCACATTTTTTTCTGCTCTGCACATGTCCACAACTACCTATGAGAGCTCTGAGTACCAACTTTGAAGTTACAGGTACATCTGAGCATGTAGGCAAATTTACAATTGCAGAATCCACATGTGATGAGAAAGGCCAACTATATTTTTATTTGCTTCCCAGAGACATGCCTCCTTGTTGGAAAATCGAGATTGGAGTAGGATTTGCAATCTTAATTAGTGAGTACAAGCAGGGTAAGTTGTTTAGATTAACTCATGGTTAGTGATGTGCTGAATATATTGTTTTGGTTCACCCTTTATACCTGGGTGGTTTGGATGAAGAACAAACCTTTGCTAATGGCAGCAGACAGTTGGAGACCATGTGTCCCATGGGTGCCTCTCTTCTGAGTCCTGGAACTGACTTAAGAACTCTGGTAGGTAGATGTGATCTCACACTTCCTTTGCAGATCTGTCAACACATAGAAAGTCTAGTACATTTTAAAGATGGTGCATAGATACTTTCTTCCTCTTAGCCATAATGAAGAGAGCACATTATATATGTTCTCTTTGTCATTTTCAAATTAAAAGCAACTACCACCTCTCCAGTATGGTTGTTACTACAAAATAAGAGAAAAAGGCAGTGCATATATTATAGATGTATATGAATATGGATATTAAGATTTAAGTTTAATTATGTGTTTTATGTTTCAGTTTTGTGAAATTCCTTTTCTTCTCTGTAAGTTTTAGCCAAATCTACTTGTCTGAAGCATGTCTGGAGGAAACTGGGGAAGGAGAACTCACCTCATCCCTGACTAAGCACTGCTGGGGTGATGATTCAAGAGTAAGATGAAATATTGGTGGAAGAAGTTATGGGGAAACTTGGGAAGTGAAATCTCAGGTATCTTCCAATGAAATAGGGTTCCAGCCCATGCCTGGGCTTGTCTTTATTAGTGACCTATTTACTGTGTATATGCTTTAAACATATTTTTGACACTAGTGACATTTTCTTAACTGTGAAAACATTACATACGATGGTGTGAATAATTTTGGAAGTTTTGTAGGTTAAAATGACTTATGCATTTGACTATTAATTAATCAAAGGTGGACTAAGTGCAGAGGTCAAATTTGGTTCCCAGTACCCACACTGAAAGGCTCGTAACTGCTTGTAACTCTAGCTCAGTGAAATCTGATTTATGCAGGCATCTGCACACATGTGGGAAACATAGAGATCCATAAATGAAATAAATATAAATCTGTAAATAAATTTATTGCTAGGAAGAGAGGCTATTTAAAAATTAATGTGTTTGATAGCCATTTGTGTAAAATTCCTAAGTAAATTACTCTTATTAATAAATAATACAAAAGTCAGGCTTAGAAGAAACATTATGGAAATATTAGATACCTTCTTAATTAAAAACACAATCATATAAGCTTTAATATTCTTATAACACTTTATGCACTCAGCCTGCCTAACAATGTATACAAACAGTGTTCAACACCAGTATTTCTCAACTGAATGCATGCATATCTCATACATCTGGGAGAATTTTTAATAAATATTACCACCAGATTCCATCTTCAGAAAGTCCACTGTGTGACCTTGTCATCAGCTTCAGGACTTTGTAAATGTTAGGAGGATTGCTCACAGTCATCACTAACTAATCTACAGCCGAGTGGCACAGAATTTAGTTGACATTTATTAACATATTCACCATCTCTTGATCTTCACTGTGTCATGATTCTGAGAGCAGTGACGAATTTGTCACTTTTGTTGTAACTATATCAATCACCTCCTTTATTGACATTTCAGACTCTGCTTATTTCTGTGATGTGTGTAGAATATGCATCTGTAGACACACACATACTTTACTGTATTTCAAACGTGAGTTCTTTTAGGGCATGGGGCGATTCCTCGTTGATCTCAAAATCACAGAGGTATAAATGGACCAGTGGAACTTGTTGGGAGCTTGGGGAAAGCTATGGTGAATGCCTAAGATTTCTGTGAGGGCTGGAGACATGGCTCAGAGGTTAAGAGCGTTGCCTGCTCTTCCAAAGGTCCTGAGTTCAATTCCCAGCAACCACATGGTGGCTCACAGCCATCTGTAATGAGGTCTGGTGCCCTCTTCTGGCCTGCAGGCGTACAGGCAGACAGAATATCCTATACATAATAAATACATAAATATTTTTAAAAAAGATTTCTGTGAATCAGGACCTAATGCTTGTCATCTCCATTGACTCTGTGGTAATCACACAAGAAGCGCTTTCAATCTTAGTCCGGTGTCTTGACTAGCCTATATCCCCAAACCAATAGTTCTTTGAAACAAGTTTAGGGATTCAGATTGCACCCTTCTTTTTACTGGCACACAGAATTTGCAAGTGGCTCCTAGAATAACTTTATAACATCAGGTCTGGACGATTAAGCCTCATTCAAAGTGGAGCTGAGCACTTCTAGTTCACGAGTGTGGCTTCCTTCACAAGGGAAAGTAAAATACTGAGTGAGGGTGATGTATTTTGGCTTCTTCATCCATTATTTGTCCTCAGAACTGTCATCAGGAATTTAATTATGTCTTGGTGTGGGGCTCTGACCATTGGAGATGAACTGGTTTATTTGTGTGTGTGTGTGTGTGTGTGTGTGTGTGTGTGTGTGTTATAAGTATTCTAAGTACATTTGAAGAATGATCATGTCTTCCTCCTCTCAGACCTACCTTCCTTTTATATCTTTAGAAACTATTTTTGCTTTGGCCATTAATGGCTCATTAACCCCACTGATAATTGTGCACTTGTGGCTGCTTTTTTTTCCCACCCCTGGGCATGCTTTCTCTCAATTTTCACTATGTTATTAGTAGTATTAATAATTCCTCACAAGTACATAAAACAGCTTTTACTGCTATGTAGTTTTCTGTGTTTACTAGTCAATGGTCAAAAGGGAAAAAAAGTTTATTAACTTGGCACTCTGTGGGTGTGTTTGATCAGAGACCACACCTTGTGGCTAAGTCCCATGGGAACCTCAGCTGTACTCACAGAGGCTGTGGTCTGTGTGTGTTGCATGTCTTCGTGTTCAGGCTGTGTACAGAAGAGTGACAGAAGAACCATTGGAACAGTGATATACAATTTCATGAAGCCTAAGGATGTCCTAGGCCCTCAATAACACTGAGAAGTTCCCTCCTCAGTACATGCTGTGTCATGGAGAAGAAAGTCTCTAAATTTACAACTTATCAACAGAGTAATTCATTAGGAGGATTTTTCTCTAAGGCAATAAATGCATGGCTTATTATCAAAAAGCTGGGTTCACACATTCATTTATCTTCTCTCAATGCACAGCCCATGGGAACAAAGGGTACCAAATTAAGCACCAAGTATTTGAAGGCACTCTCCACACAATGAAGGTCAGAATGCATGTTAAAATCGGAAAGTTTAAAAGAAATCAGCAGACTTTCCCTAATATAAATACTTAACATATAGAAATTATATATTTTTCTTGATAATCATTGAGTTTCTGAGGTAATCAAATTATGTTTGATTTAGAGACTATTTCTCTGTGTGAAGTTCCTCTTTATTAACAGATATGGATCAGTAGCATATCAATCAGTTCCGTACCACCACAGTAATTTTATGGAGAAACAGTGTATTTCACTTAAAGTTTTGGAGGTTCAAGAACACAATAGAGCAGATTCTCTGCTCTGGTCTTTCCTGGGGTTGGCAAATAGCAATGAAAATCATGCTTGTTAGAGTATGCAGATGTTTGCATCTCAGACTGTAGCAGAGAGAGGTCTGTGGATCCCGCGATGCACATTAAGAGCACATGCACAGCGGTGCACTTCCACAATGCACATTAAGAGCACATGCACAGTGGTGCACTTCCACAATGCACATTAAGAGCACATGCACAGTGGTGCACTTCCACAATGCACATGCACAGCGGTGCACTTCCATAATACACATTAAGAGCACACGCACAGCGGTCCACTTCCACAATGCACATGCACAGCGGTCCACTTCCACAATGCACATGCACAGTGGTGCACTTCCACAATGCACATTAAGAGCACATGCACTTACACAATGCACATTAAGAGCGGTCCACTTCCACACATCTCCAAAGTCCTCCCCCGCCGCAGCAGTGATACCTTGGAGATCACGCTTCAGCTATGGACCTTAGCAGGTCAGTCATCAGTGTGAGCTGGGACGCAGCCTCACGCAGAGGAGCAGGGGAGTGGGTGCTTTGGTACTTGCTGCCCTCTTCCTGCTTTCACAGTAGCTAGTCAGGAATGCTCTGTCACAGTTAATACAGAGAGTGTTACAGACAAGGCAAAGGAAAACATAGTTGCCTACGTTTTATTTTTTAAAGTTATTTCCCATTCCTTGTTCCTGAGAGTTCTTTTGCGAGCTATTTTTATAATGTTCCATCTTTGAAAACATGTGATCTGTCTACTGTCAAATTTTCTAACTCCTGGGGTTATAATTTCTACAATATTCAGGAATTAATGAAACATTCCTGACAAGTATGTTCCAAGATGAGTTCTGAAAAAGAATCGTTTTAAAACAAGAACTTTTAGAGAATTATGAAAATAATATTGAGAGATACTTTCAGCGTCTTGCTCCTCAGCACTGTTATAACATCATAAATACATAAGGAATGGAGCATTTGAAATCATAAGGTCTATAAACTTGATGGGTTTATGTGTTTGTTATATAATAATACATTTTATAAGTAAGATTCCTAAATATCTGTTAAAAATTATTTAACTATAATGCCTGACATTATCCAAATCAGTTGACTGAATGCTTTAAAGATACAGAATCTGACTCACAGAGAATGTTTCTAATTTGCTCAGTTGCTCAGCATTTGAGTTAAAGTAGGGAGTTTATTCTTTTTGTGAGGGTTCCTGTCAGTTTACTCCCACGGGCTTGAAGAATTCCAAAGCTAGTTTTCAGGTCGTGCAAAGCAGGAAAAGAGCGGATCCGCTGTGTCTTCTGCACTGAGAAATGGTCTTGGTCTCTTAGCTATTCTTTTGAAACATGAAGCTAAAATAGCACTGCTTTGCAATGCAATGATGACAGCTTTAAAAAATCTAGTAGAGGTGAATGGATAAGAATAGGCATTCAATCTTTTTGAATGCAAATACTTCACCAATTCATTTAATATAGCCCCTCTAAACCCACAGAGCATGCATATTCTAGACAACATATCCTGGCAACGCTACTCCAAAATTAAACCATTCTTTCCTTAGCTAAAAATATTTGCTTGATTTTTTTTCCTCCAGCAAAATGGTATTACATCATCACAATTATGAAAAAAGCAGGACACTCCTTATTAGCAGAAATGGATGGATTCCCAAGTAGCCATAACAACGCATCTCGTGTAGCTAACAGATAAGTGGCTAGGTGCATCTTACAAACAGGAACAGCTGGAACTTTGGCGAATTCTGAGATCCCTCCCATTTAGGTAGAGTAGTTTCCGAGAGTGGGCTACATTAACAGTAAGAACCCCCCCCCAAAAAAAAGCAAAAAAACCCTATAATCCAAATGAATCAGAGGGCCATAGACTTACAAATCTCATATGAGTGTGGGGACATATTGGCTTGAGTGAACATTATATTCTTAGGCACAAAGGTGAATATCTGGGAGGAATTGATGCAGGGAGGTGAAGATGAACATAATGAGTTGTGTGACACTCAAAGACTTAACAATACATTTAAAAAAAAGAGTAAACATTTTGTGAAAACCAGAGCTGATTTTGGTTTTCGTGATTCTAACACCAGATAATAGGAATTGCCAAATTAGCTATCAAAGACTACCACTATATGAAGTTCCTTAAATACAAGCTAACACTTAGTCCTCTGCTAAATTCTGACCTATCTTTAGTGCCGAGAAGAGAGCCCGTCACCGAGAACTCAGGGAATAGTTAGCGATAATCAGGCAAGCCTTCGGTGGCGGCATTAGACTGCCCATCTTATGGATGACTGCTGGGGGCTGATGACAACAGCCCCCAGATTCGAATACGCTCTACCTAATTGATTCCAGGGCCTGGGCTTCTACCCTTCATAATGTGATCCCTAATGTCTTTTCTAAATTAAACACAGCCCTTGAGCAATCTTTGAAGTCACATCAAGTTTACACTTGAAGAGGAGGTGTGGCAGAGAAGGGGCATCTTTTCCATCTTGGGAGAGCTGGCAATTGACCCACTATTATTGCTCAGTGTTAACCGTGAGCCACAGCTATTTCTTTCTATAGATCTATGTAATCTCTTGCCTGTTCTTTGAAATCAAAACAGCTCACCTGTTAAACTCACATAGATACAAAATCTGCTCTGACTTAAACTGATGTGTGTGAATATCTTATCGTGCACAGATTAAGACCATCTCTAGTCTGCATTTATCATGGCTTGAAGGCTTTGTTCTGCTCCCAAAATTGTGGCATACTAAGCCCCAAGCTCTTCTGTCTACAGTTTGGTGAGATGGTAGGGGTGAGTTGCTAATGAATAGTAAAATTTCTGCAATGTTTACTTTTCCATAGACCTCAACAATATGTCTGTTCAAAGACTCGGAGAAAGGAGCGTGGACTTGCGCAGGTTCCAGTTACTGTAGTTGTCGTGGACAGAGGGAAACAGTTGAAAGCAGACATAAACATTGGGTATTGAAGGCACTCAGTTCAAGATACCGAGATGTCTGCTTTAGAATCAGATTCCCTTGTTTCAAGGGAGATATCCACCAGAGTCCCTACAGAATTCCCTAGAATTGCCCCACAGTGTGTCTTTTATGATATAGCCCAGCATTCTGGCAGGAGAATCACAAGGAAGTCCATGGGAGCAACAAGTTCATTCCAGCAAGTGTAGAACAAAAGAAAAAGTCATTCCCTAACTATTCAATACACACCCATCTCTTCTTGACACACTGACGTCATGTTATTTTTGCCTGTACTTCACCATTTCTCTATAAGATTTAGCAAAATCAGGGTATCCTTAGGTGATGTCAGGGAAGAAAGGAGAAAAAGAACAGCAAGTATTTTCATCACACTTGATCTTGAGTTTTATTGGGTCTAATTGAAATTATTCAGTCAAGTGTTCATGTAAGACAAGTAGATAGAAAAAGAAGTGGGTTGTCATGACCCTATTGCACCCTTGGGAACAGACAATGATGTGTGAGTTAAATGACTGTTCCTCCTTATACAATCATTCAGCGGCAGCTGAGGTACTAGAATCTTGAATCTAGATTCTTAGCTAGGTGAATTTCTGATTTGCAGCTTAACTTTCAACATTTGACAAGTGTTACACTTAATGACATTTCATTTTTAAAATAGATGTTATATAAAATTCATGCCCGGTTTTCCACAAATATTGCAGAAACAAATAATGGTAAAATTATATAAAATGAGAGTGCAGGCTGAGTCAGACTTCCTGCCTGCTTCCCAAATAGTTTCCCGAGTCTATTCAAGACACAGGACAGACTCCTAAATTGTTACTGTCCAAACCCTTGTTCCTTTCCTCCAAGAACCTGGAGGCAGGCCAAACGCTCGTTTTGACACTGCTGGGCCTATAGTTGTGTTTTATAAAGTGGGGCACAGTATGCTCCTGGGATGTCTTAAAGATGTCATAGGCTTTGACTAGGGAGACCAGAGTTGAATTCCGCACACTGCTTGATTTCAGTGTTCCCTTGATAGACTTCACATGGGTATCCACACAGCAAGGGGACACCGAGTTAGTTCCACAAACACAACGAGGCATCCTTCACAATCAGCTCCTTTCTTTCCCTTCATGTATAAATGATCACTTTTCTTCTCTATTGTGTTGCTGATAAGACAGAAGAGCAGGAATGTTGGTGTTTTATTTTGATTAGGGGAATTCTTTAGCCTTAGCTTATTTCTTTCCAAATTCATATTCTGAAGCCCTAACTCAGCCAAACCCAAGTGATTGAGTTTAGAGGTGGATCCTTAGGGAACATCAGGTTTAGATTAAGTTTATAAAAGTGATGCCCTCATGATGGGATTCCAGTTCTTATAGGAAGAGACACAGGGGAGCTTTTCCTTGCTTTATCCACCTTGTGAGGGTCCAATGAGAAGAGGCTGCCCGTGAGCCAGAATGGCAGCTGAGTGCCAGCAGCATGATCTCAATCTCTTTCAGAATTGTAGTAAGATGAGTCTGTGTGGTCGAACCCATCCAGTACATGGCGTTTTGCTATAGAAGACTGAACTATTAGGGCAAAGTGTTATGTCACCATCTCCCTAGCGACATCAGTGCTAATTAACGAAAGTACACACCTCTTGAAACTGCAAATAGATTAGATTAGTTCTTTGCTTGGTACTCAATTCTAATACAGTGTTACTTATTTCCAAATAGATTAGATTAGTTCTTTGCTTGGTACTCAATTCTAATATGGTGTTACTTATTTCCTACATAGAATAAGAAAATAAGAAGTGTCACGGGACCAAACACATTAGTAATTGGACAGAAGGGATTTTACAGAGAGCACTCCATTATTCAGTTAAGGCTCTACTGTAGAAGAAAGCCAGCTGCTTTCCTGCATCCTTGCCATCCAAGTCCTCTATTGTGGAGGACACAAATGTGCTGTGCCTTGCTGTGTCACTGAGTGCCATGTACACTTTTACTGTTAATGTCCACGGGGTGGATTTATGTCTCTGCTGTTAATGTGGTCTTCGTTGGCCGATTATGTCTTGTTCTCTTATTCCCACATCCACTTCTCCTGTGTTTTCTCAGTTGCTACTGGTTTTCAATTCAACAATTCATACTGTCCTCACACACCAGTGACATCACAGACACCTCACATACCAGTGACATTCCAGACACCCGAGTCTCAGTTTCACAAGGGCGTCCTAGAGAGCATCAACACACAGAGGTAGGCTGAGTGCAGAGGTCGGCTGCTATAGTGGATCTCACATATAATGTGCTGTAGCAATGTTACCAGAATTGAAACATTACATCTTGGAGAACGGCTCCTAAGACTAAAGAAACTGATGAAACTCAGGAGTTTCAGGGAACTTCTGGAACTTAAAAGACCCTCTCCAAAGTTATTCTAGCAGAGAACAGTTCCCGGGGGAGAAGATTGCAATCAGCAGAGCTTCCTGCGGATAGTGTCCATAGATGGAGCTGTCTAGAGTCATCCATGCTGGGGATAGGCTGATGCAGCTATGTTTGAGTTGCCCACCTTCCTGTAAATGATCCCTCCCCATGCTTCTGCAAACAAAGCCAATAAACTGACTGGCTGACGCAGCTAGCCTTGAGTGGAGTTGCTTCTTTGGTGCATGGTTGGTGCTCCCTCTTAGAGGAACAGGAGGTAGTTTATGTCCCTTCAGGAAAAGTCACACATCATATACCTAAAATACTTAATATGAGGATGGCAGCATGTAGCTTTCGTGATCTTAAAGCACACACTAGGAACTCTAATGCAATGAAATATTTGATGAGTGTGTAAAATTTAGAACTTCTATGGATTCATTTTATTAGATGCAATAAGTATGTTTCCTTTTACTAACCAACAGTTACATTTCTAAAAAGATAAAAACTACTCCATGTATGTTTTTTGTAGTTTCCTACAGCTGTGTTTAGTAAGCCCCAAGCAATCTGAAGAACGTAAATTTCCATTGCCCTTAGAAAAGCTTATTTTCTAATGTCTTCCATTTAAAAATTTTCATGTGCATGAGTGTGTGTGTGTGAGTGTGCGCGCGTGTGTGAGAGTGTGTGAACGTGTGTGTGAGCGTGTGTGTGTGCGAGCGTGTGTGTGTGAGAGATGTGTGTGTGAGTGTGTGTGAGCATGTGTGTGTGTGAGTGAATGTGTGAGTGTGTGAGCGTGTGTGTGTGAGTGTGTGTGAGCGTGTGTGTGAGTGTGAGCCTGTGTGTGTATGTGAGTGTGTGTGTGAGTGTGTATGAGCGTGTGTGTAAGCTTGTGTGTGTGTGTGTGTGTGAGAGAGAGAGAGAGAGAGTATTGGGATGCGTATGCCATTGTGATTATGTGTGGGCCAGAGGCAATTTTGTGAAGTTAGTTCTCTCCTGCCACATTTTTGTGGGTTTTGGAGTTTGAGCTAAGTTGACTGGGTTGCAGAGCAAGCACCTTTACCTGCTGAGCCATCTCAGTGGTCCTCGAAGACTTTCATCCTCGAATCAGCTCATTCTACCAGGCTAATGAGCTCTGATTCTTAAATAAGGGATGACTTACGCTATTTTCCTTGAGTAGGTTAACACACATAATTGAAATGTTTCCTTGGCTGTAATGTCAGGCCAGGGTCTCCAGTTCTCCCAGGCCCCTGCACCATTTCCTTTTCTTGGTTTCCAGCAATCTATTCCTAATAGACATGGAGAGCTTCCACATTGTATAATAGAGACTGTGAGTGTGGCGGCTAGTATTGTTGGAAGTGATCCGCTGATTGCAGGCAGGACCCTGTCTCAGTGGAGAAGGCAAGCTGAACAGCAGCATGTGTCCACATTTTGCTCTCTGCTTCTCTTCTGAGGTGCAATGTGACTACCGCCTCGGGTTCCTGCTGCATTGACTTCTCAGCCATGAACTGTACCCTAAACTGTGAGCAAAAAGAAACCCATTCTCACGTGTTGTTTCTGCCAGAACATTTTATCAAAGAAATAGCCAAAGGAACTAAGACAATAGACTTCAAGCGTCCTGTTCCCAACACTTCCAGCTATTTGTAACTTTTCTTATCTTTTGGTCAATTTCTATCAATATTATACCTGTGGGTGTAATGGAACAGGACTTATTTATGAACGAATGTGACCACTAACTTATGGAAATATGGATGAAACAGAGACCATGGAGTTAAGAGGGCTAAACCAGGCATAGGCAGAATCAAACCGCATGATCTCATTCATAAATAGTATCTAAACATGTTGGTGTTATGGAAAGTCGAGAGTCAGTCGGTGGCTTCCAGGGGCCAGGGGCCATGTCGGCAGTGGGAGGTGATGACAGGCTAATTAGTAAGTCCCGTCTTACAGACAGGCAAGAGTAACAAGTTGCACCATGCTTTGTACAACAGAATGACTACAGAGAATTATAATGAATAACAAGCTAAAAAAATATGGAGAGAAAAGAATTTTGTAAGTTTTACCATAAAGAAATGAACATTATTTGAGATAATTATATCTAGCTTGATACAAACATAAAATACATGTGTTATAGATATAATGCATGGCATTCCCATTCTAGATACAAGACTTACAAAATAAATTTAGAAAGCACAAATAATGATAACTACAGATAATGCTATGGTCTCTGTGCATCTTGGTTTTCATTTAGCCTTTATCCTCAGTTGTTAACAGTAATAGTGCAGCTTGACTTCCCGTCTCATCTTTATGCTCCCTGTCTTTGCTGCCTGTTTTCTAACTCTCATTACCCTCATGAGAGGGAATGCCTGCAGTCGAACTGTCAGGTGAAAATGTTAATTCTCTGATTGGATCAGACCTGAAACCGACTCTGAAGTTGTGACTTGCGGGCTGTCTGTGACGCTGTGTTTTCACACGTGTTCCTGGGCCAGGACTGCTCACGGTTTCAACAAGCGGAACTGTGCTCCTTGTATACAAGACCAGTGTCATGTCGTGTAGTCTAAAGGTGAAGCCAGGGTGTCAGGAGAAGGGCAGCAAAGGGGAAAAGTCAGCTCCATTCTCTCACCAGTTTGAGCTGGAGGCTGTGTGTGGAGCCATATGTTAGTAAATGTCAGTTATTAATACCTATTACACCCATAGTGAATGAGCAGAGCCCAACCATGAAAGCCACAGGCTTCCATAAACCCTAACCTGGCTTCTCTCCCTCCCTCGGGCTGATTTACAAATGGAAATGCTTGCATATTTTACACATCTCAACCTTTTTGTATTCCAAAGTGGAATATTAAGGAAATAAGAAGTCCGCTGAACAACACAGGATGACTGTGTTTGATGGAGAGTCGCCAATCCTGTTGACTCTGGGAGTGACTGAATTCTCTGCTAAACGTGGAGGGAGCAGATAGCTGCTTGTGTTGTTTCTCTTTCTGCAGTGCAGCAATGCATTTAGAAATGATGGTGGCATTTGGATACTGCAGCACCTGCTCTCCTCTTCTGGGGAAAACGGAAACACGAGCCAACATCTAGGGTCTGGATGGCTTAGTTAATTTAAAGTGAATTAATACTTCTCTATTCAAACAGAAATCAGTTGTTTGTGAGCACAATGATTATCTCATAAGTAATTTCTTAAAATAAAATTTGAACTCATATAGTATTTCCATACACATAAGAGCCTCAGACTGATTTAAATGTGATTTGGGATTAAACAACAAAACATTCCTGTATAGTATATTGTGGGATAGTTCTAAATCCATCCCTAAATTCTGAGGATACACCATTTGCTTAAACAAAGAAAAAAATTACCTTTGTAAATTTCTTAATGGGGAAACTTGAGGGGCTAATTTTTCATTAAGAATTTCTTATCCATCTTGGTGGGGATTTTTTTTTTCATTTTGAAATCATTTTATTCCAGATAGCTGGAAAAAATACACTATACAATTCCATTTTTCCATTGATTTGATAAATAAAATATTAGAAATCCAATTAATTTTTAGATAATCTCTAAGAGACATAAAAACACAATATTAGTGATTTCCTATTAAATAGAGCCTGAGATGGCTTTTCCATTCTCTATAGTGACCACTACATAGTAACTTAATCTACACTGATATCTAAGGATGTTTTCCATAGATAACATTCTAGGGGACAATGAAGAGAAATTCAGACATTGGTCACAAAGCTACTCTGCAACAAGAAAATACAACACTCATTGGGCATAGTGCTGGCAAGAGAACTTAGCAATTTCAATGGGCTGCATTAGATTTAACTAAGGTTATCCAGGCCCATTTCTGGCATAAACCCACACCTTAAAAAACAGAACCATTCCCAGCACTCAAGAGACAGAGGCAGGTGGATCTCTGTGAGTTCAAGGCCAGGCTTGTCTACAAAACAAGTACCAGGACAACCAGGGCTATTGCTGTTTCTCTGCTCTACGGAGTAACCCTGTCTTGGAACCCTCAACGCCCAAACCGAAAACAGAAACAAAAACAAAAAGCAGAACTGTCATTTAAAAATGACGTCTCATTTCTCATTATTATTGTGAGGCAGGGAATATCCAGTTTAAACTCACTATCCAGCTTAAACTCCCTGGGGTTGTGACCTGTACCCTCTAAGCCAATGAGTTCTGGTTATACTTTGTGTCTTATGGAGCTTCTGATTGGTTTCCGAGGGCAGGCATCCTGAGCTTCCGTTTCTCTATGGCAGAGCCTTGCATTCATCTCCACGTTGCCTTCTTCTTCCTTACAGCATGGGATAAACAACAGGATTTAACCACACCCATTTGGAAAGCCGTTTGAGTTGTAGCAACAAGCTGCCTGCTGAGATATTGCTATGAAGTGATCATGGAGCCCAGAGATTGGATTTAGGGATCCTGACCCTTAGCCAGGCCAACCTGAGACAGCTCCCTTCTTGGAAGTTTCTGGCTATAGCCCTCTGGGAGATTGCTGGGAAAAAGTTAATTATTTTTCCTTAGTTAGATGACTGCACAAATTTCAGGTGATCTTCTAAGTGGGCTGCAAGCCTGTGGCAACTGTGGAACTTTCCAGAAGGCAGAGCTGTCAGCATCCATACTAGCGGTGCTTGCTGGGCATCTTTCTCCTTCAAGCCTGCAAACGAGAGACCACTGCCCTTCTCCCTGTCTATGGAGTCAAGTGACAGGTAGCCTTTCTCTCTTTCAAACTTACAAAGTTCTGATCTCACTCTTGCTGGTGTGTAGAGTTTTTTTTTTAATAGTTCTCGAAATGAAGCTGTTAATTTAATTTTGCTCCTTCTCTGTCACAAGAGGTGAGTGCTAGGCACATCCATTCAGCTGAAGACGTACTAAGTCGGCACAAATCAATAACTGAGCCAGTTCAATAGGAACGGGTATTTTTAATGAAAGAAAAAGGGGGAAGCTCACGCTACTCACACCAAAGTCCTATTCGTCCTGCGGACACCGCATGAAGAGAGAGCACACCTGTGTTCTCTCGATTTTCTACCTGGGGTCCAAGTGGCCACACCCCAACTTGATGTGATTGGCTAGTGGCTTTTCCCCCATCTTTCAGCCACACAGAATCTCCTTAAATCATGATGCTGAGAGAAAGAAGCCTGACACATGAGTGAATACTTCATGACTTCAATCTGGGAAATTGTGTGATCTATCCTAAGCAGCAAAAAACCCAATGCCTATCTACACTCAGGGATGCAACCCTGAAATCTTTACCACGGAAACGTAGAAGAGAGGGCCTTGGTTGTGGTGTATCAAGTGTCAAAACTCATTAATGTGCACTTCAAATGTATGCATTATATTGTTCATAAACTATGACTTAACAGAGTTAGATGAAAAGGGATGGGGTGTGCAGAGACTTAGTGCACAGGGAAGTGTGTGGAGGGAGCTTAGTGTCTACAATTATGAACATTTTTTTTAAAGTAGGGTGACTAAAAACGTCCTTAAGCATTTCAGTGACTTGCTAATTATGACCTGGACAAATGTGCAAAAGATGCTACTCTTCACCTGGTCTACTTCAGAGTGCGATCAATAGTCAATAGTCTCCCGGCTTTTTAGTTTTTCTGGGCAGAACTCATTTAGTGGAATAAAAACCCCCACATTCCTTAATTCAATAGCTGTTTATATAAATGCATATGACAGCTTTCAGAGGTGGTTTTCCTTCATTGTCTAGATTTGCATAATGCTTATTGCCAAGAAGCTTATGTTAAAGCACTGAAGGTTTGAAGCTTGGGCATGCTCTTTAATCAAGAGTGTAGTTATGCATCTGAAATCATTTGTTTGTTCACAAAAGTAGGAATGAATATCTTGTGAAATTTCTGTGATTTGGTTTGTCTGTAACTTTTAAACCATTAAATTATTTCATAATAAAAAAGAACCCTCAAGGACTAATGCTTCTTTTGCTTTCCAGCGTACTTGGGTTCTTATATCGCTGTTTATTTGAGTCACTGATAGCTGCACCATTGTGATAATGCCTTCATTGTGTCAAGCAGAGCATATAAGACATTTTATTCTTGGTTCCTAATATATTCTAGAAGAACTCTGCTTCCCATCTCTAATCCAGAATGCAAATAGGGCAATCCTGATGTTCATTAGATGTGAGAGACATTCATCATGAGCTATTTTTGATACTCTGAAAGTAAAAACACTATGCAGGGCTTTAAATTAATCTCTGAAAGGTCACCTCTTTCTACATTTTCACATTTAGAGAAACTGACTTTGTTTCTTTTTGGACTTTTAATATTTTTACATTTGTTTTTATTTGAATAGATACAAAATCAGAAACTTGCACTCTAGTGCATGAATAATAAAGATCTAAAATTAGAATTACATACATATCCTTAAAATATATGCCCTCAAGCTTGTTTCCTAAATCTGGAGTTCTCAGAATTGTTCATGAAACCTCTTCTCTGCTTCAGGGAAACGAGCCTGCCTTTGCTCTGCAGCACCGGAAGCTCTGCAGCACCGGAAGCTGATGCTAAAGCTGCAGAACCTGAAAGGAAAGGAGCCCATTGAATGGGTCAGCCTTTAATTTTACTTCCAGAATCCTCAGGTCTACATCTGATAACTTCCATCTAATTTTCCTCCTGAATGTGGGCTTCCTGAAATGTCTCAGTAGATCATGGTCTGTTCTGTGAGGCTTTTGTTCTGTGTGTTTGCTGTGTTCAAAATGGACCCACGGTTTCCCGTATCAACAGAGAATATGCTTCTCCTCCCGCAGTGGATACTTGAAACTGCTGAGTGCTGAGATTCCTATACATACCTAGAGTACAACTTAACCTATGAATAAATTAAGCAGAGTAAAAGACTGACTATTTAATAATGACCTAGAACAACTATAGCAATATAACATGTATAGTTTGGTTCTTCGACATCCCCAAAAGTCTCTGTGTTAAATGTGGTCCCATGGTAAATCTCTAACAAGTCTTTAAGAGAGGTAAAGCAAGAGAGATTTTTAGATCAGTGGGGGCCAGGTATGTCCACAAAGGGGATTGTGGAACCCCAGCCCTCTGCTCTCTCCCTTATTTTCTGGGTCTTAGATGAATGTTTTTTGTTTTGTGTTATACCATCTTGATGTATTATCTCACCACAGACCCAAGCCAACAGTTCCAAAACATATGATCCTGAATAAACATTTTTTCCCATTTATAAGTTGATTATCTCAGGTATCTGCTGTAATAAATAAAAGCTAACAATCACTTACTTAATATAAGCAATGTAAATTTCATTTCCCCTTCTCCTTTAAAATGTCTTTGAGGGAAAATTCATGGCTGGGCAAGACAAGATGAAATGGTGTAGTTGCAGCATTCAAATGACACACAGCTTAAGATTCATTATTTCATTGGCGATTGAGGTTGATTGTAACGGAGAACACATGAAGAGAAACTAAGGGGTGACTGCTGCATCTTGTTTATGTGATTTCATATTTCCAAGCTAAGAATGCTTTTGAATTATGCATTTATAAGCATGTATGCACACTTATACACTCATACACACATTTACACACAAACACATACACACATATACTCACAATACACACATACATTCATGCACACACACATAAAAACACAAACCAATCACACACACACACTATTTCTCATATTTACCACATAGATTCCAGAACTACTTTGCTGTTATTAATTTCTATCACCATACTATACAATCCTCAGTTTTAATGCAGATCAACCAGCAAATATTTATTTCATTTACTTATGCACTGAAATCTTTGGCTAGATTTGGGGATATACTTACTTTGAATTTAAACAAATACAATTTCCTGCCTTAAATATAATCTTCCGTAAAATATGACCTAAAGCAAAGAATAAGCAGTGGGAGATGATATGCTTTTGAAATCGTTCTCTGTAAACCATAGGGGATTGCCTTTATTTAGAAAAGGAAGCTACAATCAGGAGCCCAGCAATGAAATGAAGTGCAGAAATACAGTCTTAAACATATGACAATTTGGAAATAGTCTTTCTTTAACTATGTTGACTCTACAAATAAAATATAATGGTTATATTCATGCTTTATAGTCATTAACAATTATTACTATACTCAGATATGCTTACTAACACTATTTGAATGCTATGACCATTGATTTTAAATAAGATTTTGTGCTTTCTTATTTAATATTTTCTTTTTTATTAAGAAATTTTTAATGCAATCTTTTCTTATTTTACATAGCTACCCTGTTCCCAGCCCCTCTCTTCCTCCAGTTCCACCCTTCCCTCTGTCCCACCCCCATTCACTCGTCAGAAAGGGGATACTTCCAATGGGAAAGTATCAGACACTTCACTTCCAGGCAAGACCAAGGTCCTCCCCCCTATATCTAGGCTGAGCAAGGTATCCCTCCAAAGAGAATGTACTCCTAGATGCCAGTGCATGCAGTAGGGATAAATCCTGGACCTACTGCTGGTGGACCCACAGACTGCCCAAGCCTTACAACTGACGCACACACACATTCAGTGGGCCTAGTTTGGTCCAATGCAGGTTTTCCAGCTCTCAGTCCAGAGTCAGTGAGCTATCACTACCTCAGGTCAGCTGTTTCTGTGGGTATCACCATCGTGGTCTTGATCCTCTCTTGGGCTAGTCTCTGGTTGCTCGGCCCAGTGCTTCTCTGTAGATCTCTGTATCTGCTTCCATCAGTTGCTGGTTGAAGGTTCTATAATGGCAATTAAGGCAGTCATCAATCTGATCACAGGGGAAGGGCAGTTCAGGCACCCTCTCCACTGTTGGTTAGCGTCTTAGCTGGGGTCATCCTTACGGATTTCTGGGAATTTCCCTAATGCCATGTTTCTCACCAGCCCTTTAATGGCTCCCTCACTCAATATATCTCTTTCCTTTCTCTCTCTCACTGTCCTTCCCTTCCTTGAGCATCCTGTTCCCTCATGTTATTCTCTTCCCTCCCCTTCTCCTCTCCCTCCACCTCTTCCACTGTTTCTTCTCCCCCTACCTCCTAATTTTCTCAGGAAGTCTTGTCTGTTTCCCCTTTCCAGGGGGATCCTTGTATGTTTCTCTTAAGGTTCTCCTTGTTACCTAGCTTCTCTGGGATCATAGACTGTAGGCTTGTTATTCTTTGCTTTTGTCTAATATCCACATGAGTAAAGCACATGCCATGTTTGTCTATCTGGGTTTGGGTTACTACACTCGGGACAGCTTTTTCTAGTTCCACCCATCTGCATGCAAATTTCATGCTACTGCTGAGTAGTATACCATTGTGTAAATGTACCACATTTTCTTTATCAGTTCTTCAGTTGAGGGGCATCTAGGATGTTTCCAGGTTCTGGCTATTATGAATAATACTGCTATGAACACAGTTGAGCAAATGTCTTTGTGGTAAGAGTGTCCATCCTTTGGGTATATGCCCATGAGTGGTATTGCTCTGTCCTGAGGTAGACTGATTCCCAATTTCTGAGACACCACCGACTGATTTCCAAAGTGGCTGTACAAGTTCACACTCCCACCAGCAATGGAGGAGTGTTCCCCTTACTCCACATCCTCTCCAGCATAAACTACCAGTAGTGTTTTTGATCTTAGCCATTCTGACCAGTCTAAGATGGTATCTCAGAAACAAAAAAAAGATGGTATCTCAGAGGTGTTTTGATTTGCATTTCCCTGATGATTAAGGATGTTGAACAATTACTTAAATGTCTTTCAGCCATTTGCAGTTCTGTTGAGAAGTCTCTGTTTAAGTTTGTACCCCATTTTGGGGGGGTTATTTGTTCTTTTGATGACTAAATTTCTTGAGTTCTTTGAACATTTCGGAGATCATCCCTCTATCCAATGTGGGATTAGTGAAGATCTTTCCCTATTAGGTAGGCTGCTGTTTTATCTTAGTGACTTACAGAAGCTTCTCAATTTCAGGAGGTCCTATTTATTAATTGCTGCTCTACAGTTGTCTGTGCTACTGGAGTTATATTTAGCAAGTGGTCTCCTGTGACCATACGTTGAAGGCTACTTCCCACTTTCTCTTCAATGAGGTTCTGTGTGGCTGGATTTATGTTGTGGTATTTGACCCATTTGGACTTAAGTTTATGCATTGGGATAGATATGGATCTATTTGCATTCTTTTACTTGTTGACATCCAGTTATACCAGCACCATTTGTTGAAGATGCTTTCTTTTCTCCATTGTATAATTTTATCTTCTTTGTCAAAAATCAGGTGTACATAGGTATGTGGATTAATATCTGGGTCTTTGATTTGGTTCCATTGGTCCTTCTGTCTGTGTTTATGGCAATACCAGGCTGTTTTCATTACTGTAGCTCTCTAACAGAGCTTGATGTCAGGGATGGTGATGCCTCCGGCTGTTCCTTTATTGTACAGGATTGTTTTGGCTATCCTGAGTTTTTTTTTTTTCTATATGAAGTTGATTATTGTTCTTTTAAGGTCTGTGAAGAATTGTGCTGGGATTTTGATGGGGATTGCATGAATCTGTAGGTTGCTTTTGGTAGGGTTACTAGTTTTACTATGTTGATCCTACCTAGCCAAGAGCATGGGAGATCTTTCCATTTTCTGATATCTTCCATTATTTCTTTCTTCAAAAACTTGAAGTTCTTGTAGTACAGATCTTTCACTTCTTTGGTTAGTGTTGCCCCAAGACATTTTATGTTATTTGTGCTATGGCTATTGTGAAAGGTGATGTTTCTCTGATTTCTTTCTCATCACCTTTATCATTTGTATATAGGAGGGCTACTGATTTTTTTTTTGAGTTTATCTGGTATCCTGCCACATTACTGAAACTGTTTATCATTTTTAGGAGTTCCCTCTTTGAAATTTTGGGGTTACTTATGTATACTATCATATCATCTGCAAATAGCAAAAGTTTTCCTTTCCAATTTGTATCTCTTTGATCTCTTTTTGTTGTCTTATTGCTCAAGCTAGAACTTTAAGAACTATTTTGAATAGATATGGAGAGAGAGGACAGCCTTGTATTGTTCCTGATTTTAGTAGAATCACCTTTAGTTTCTCTCCATTTAATATGTTGGCTGTTGGCTTGCTGTATAGTACTTTTTATGTTTAGCTGCGTTCCTTGTATCCCTGATCTCTCTAAGAGATCATGAAGGAGTTTTGGATTTTTTAAATGATTTTTTTAGCATCAAATGAGATGATCATATGGCCATTTTCTTTCAATTTATTTATATGGTGGATTACATTGATTTATTTTTGTATGTTGAACCATCCATACATCTCTGGGATGAAGCCAAGTTGATCATGGTGGATGATTTTTTTTTTTTATTTTGGATGTGCTCTTGGATTCATTTTGCCAGTATTTTATTGAGTATTTTTGCATCAATGTTCATGAGGGAGGATGGTTTGTAATTCTCTCTCTTAGCTGCATCTTTGTGTGATTTGTTACAAGGGAAACTGTAGTAGAAAGCCACTTATTTGTTCCTGGCTGCTCAGCCCAGAAATAATCACACAGAAACTGTATTATTTGCAATACTGTTTGGCTAAAAGCTTAAGCGTGTTACTGGCTAACTCTTATATCCTAAACTAGCCCATCTCCATTGATCTGTGTATTGCCACGTGGCTGTGGCTTACCAGGTAAAGTTCTGGTATCTGTCTCTGGTGGGGCTACATGGCTTCTCTCTGAATCCACCTTCTTTTTCCAGCATTCAGTTTAGTTTTCCCAACCTAGTTCTGTTCTACGCTGCTCTACTATAGGCTCAAACAGTTTCTTTATCCATTAACTAATAAAAGCAACACATAGACAGAAGGACCTCCCACACCATTTCCCCTTTTCTGTTTAAATAAAAAGGAAGGTTTTAACTTTAATATAGTAAAATTACATATAGCAAAATGGTTATCAAGCAAGAATTATAGTTACAATACTTATATCTACTTTATCTTTTATCATAACTAAGAAAAACTATAACTATATTCTTCAACTCAATCAAAAACTCCAGAAGGATATAATATTACCTAAGTAAACAAGAAGTGCATTGTAAGCAACTTCCAAATCTCTAGAATTGACAGTGACATCTGGATGGCTGGACAGTCACCCTAAGTTCCTCTGTATTGTTGGGGTATTCATTTTCAGCTTACAGGCCCATAGTATCCAGCAGACTTTCCCATGAAACAGGAAATTTCAAAGACATTTCCACCTATATCTACAGTTTGTCAGTCACTTTCTTCTGTGTCCTGTAGAATGTTTGGCAGACTCTTTCATGAAGCAGGAACCTGAAGGATGATCTCACCTTTATGCAAGTTCAGCAGTCATTTCTCTGTGGGTCCTGCATATCCAGTTCATACAGCAAAGCATCAAGCAGTCCAGGCAAAAGCATGTCCTCAGTTTTCTTAGTTTGTGTTTTCTTTATTGCCTTTATTTAGTTTTCAAGTACTGAACTGTTTGAGTTGTTTGCTTCAGCTGTTTGATTTTTCCTAGGTTTCTTTAAGAGATTTATCTATTTCTTCCATTTTTTTGTTTCTCTTTTCCTCCATTTCTTTAAGGGAATTTTTCATTTTCTCTTTAAGGGTCTCTATCATCTTCATAAAGTTATATTGAAGGTTGTTCTGCTTCTTCTGGGTTAGGATGTTCAGGTCTTCTTGTTGTAGAACCACTAGTTTCTAGTGGTGCCATATTGGTTTTTATGGTTTTGGATGTGTTCTTACACTGCTGTCTGCCCATCTCTTCCTCCAGTGGGTGTAGGTGGGACCGGTGTTTTAGGGGGTCCCCCTTCTCCAATTGGTGTAGGCGGGACCTTTGGCTCAGATGGTTTCTCTTCTTCCATGTGCAGGCATTTCTGTGCCTCTAGTGGATGCTGGTAAGGCTCTGGGGCTCCTCTCCAGGGGCAGTCTAGGTAAAGGTCCCAGTGGTCACAGATTTGGTGGTGGGTGGTATCAGTTTGTGGAGGTTGCTCTGGGTCTCAGGCATTTGGCGGGTGGGGTTGGGGGAATGGGATGTTCCTCCCCCAGAAAGGGCCTAGAGAGCTGAGTCCTCCAAGCAGAAACTCAGAGGCTTTCCTCTCCAGGGGCAGTCAGGGCCAATGCTCCAGTGGTGGTATATGTGGTAGGGGATGGTAGTGGGTGTGTGGAGTTTGCTGGGGTCTTGGTGCTTGATGGTTGGTATGTTTAATATTTTCATACAATATATTTTGATATTTTCTCATATTCCAACTCATTCAAGATCCTTCCTACCTCCATACCTAGCCAACTGTATGTTTCTCTCTCTCTCTCTCTCTCTCTCTCTCTCTCTCTCTCTCTCAAAAAAGAACCTGAAACCCTCTAAACCAACAAAACCAATAAATCATAAAAACACCGCAATGAATAAAACAAAAAGCCCACCACACAAACAGGAAAACATGAATCTAATTTTGTATTGACTTACTACTGCTGGGAAATGGGGCATACTTGTCACTGTTAAAGTGTCGAGGACCTGAGACTATGAGTCATGAACCCAGCACAAACCCCCTGCTATTATTCTGCTATAGAAACACAACACAGAATGATCCCTAATGACACACTTCTATCCCCACAGATCAGTGCCTTGCTCAACCCTTATCAGAGAAGCTTCTTCTTGCAGTAGATGGGAATTAACACCGAGACCCTCACCTAGACAATGTGCAGAGAGTAAGAGACTTTTAAGCTCTCAATCCTAAAGGGGATGTTCATCAAACTCCTTCTCCCCTCAGGGCTTAGAGATAAATTATAAAACAAAGGTTTTGAACATAGCTGAGGATTTTCTTTTTATCTTGCAAAAGTAGCCTTTGTGGCTGCAGAGGAGTTTGATAAACAGATAAGGAGAAAAGTGTCTCTACGGAAGTAGCTAATGCAAACTCCAGAACCATTGCCAATGTTGCTTTCTCTGGCATCTGAATTTCTGCCTGTCTTTACAGTGATCCAGGACTCAGTACTTGCCAGTTCTAACACATAGCCAGCTTAGTGGTTCTTAGAGAAGCCAGAAGGCAAGCATTTTGTGAAACACAGGAACATGTAGGCACTGTGTGGGGACCATTCCTGAATGGGTGATTCATCTTAAAATGTGTAAATACACATACCTTTCATCCCTTCAGTCAAAGCCCTGTTGTGTTGTGACATCCAGCTTCAGGGACCAAATTATGTGTTTTGTTCTCAGAAGTGACTCTGTCTTCAGGATGTTAGAGACAAATCAAAGGAGAAAGAGCAAATGAATATCCTTGAGGTTTCTGTGAAAGCAACCATGTCTGCTGCTTCCTATACTTGATCCAACCTCTTTTTATTCTTGTGCGTCCTTTGGTGCAAATTCTAAGAGCAAGCAACACTACTCAAGATGCTGTGTAGCATCGTGAGAAATGTTTATCATTCTCCATTTTAATAAGCACTTTCAAAGAGTTTTAAATGGAATTAATGAGAAACAACCTGAACTATTTTGCTGTTCACAAAACAATATTGTGGTTAACCGGAACAAAAGGCAGCAGGAATTAGGAGCAGCAAGGTACTATGGTAACGGTCTTTCCAAAAGCCAGTAGTCACCTCTCCAGCAGTGAATAAAAGAGAGCACTTGAATCAGATTCTCTGCAAAATGCCATCTGCATCCAGGTTCCGTGGGTCTGCGAACGTGAGCCATGCGTGGCGAGATCTGAGTGGAAATGTTCCGACTGCTCCCTACGTGAGCATGTGTGTGCATGTGTGAGTTAGCTAAAGTTAAATATAATTAAAAAGCAGTCTCACTGTAGCACTGGCCAGATTTCAAATGCTCATGAGGCACATATGGCTAGTGGCTATATATTCTGCTGTGTGGAATGCTGAAACATTTTCATCATTTCAGGCAGTTCTATGGGATAATGCTGATCTCTACAGACTTTATTTAAAGCTGGAAGTAAAATAAGCTATAGAGCAAGAGGAAGGGTCACACTGAAGTTCCAGCAATCCATTGCACACTGTAGCATACATACAAGACTGCTAAGTCTTGACCTATTTGTTTAATATAATTTTTAACTGTAGAATTTTATGTATGCATATAATTTTGTCTTCATATCTACTGCCAACTTCTCCCAGATCCACCTCTACCCCCACATTCCCCAATGTGGTGTGCTTTTTTTTTTTCTGTGTCTAACTTGTCTTGCCCACATACTACTGGATATGGGACCATTTACTGGAGCTTGCCACACTATTTCTTAATTAATGCAATAGAATTTCTTAGGACTATTTCTATAGTAATCACTGAGAAATACAAATACAACACAAAGAGACACAAGCCTAAGTTGCCCTATATCACTAGGACTATACTTGTTTACTTCAATTTTGTTAGTTTTTTGGTTTTTTTTTTTGCAAAAAAAAAAAATTGTATGGAACCATAAGCCATAGCTCAGCGCTGACAAATAATCTTTACTAGGTCTGGACCACAAAGAAGAAGCTAGCATAATATTCAAAGTCCGTTTACCTTGTGCCTGTAGTTTTCATCTAGTCTGCATCCAGGCATTTGCTATATGACTTCAGTAACCACAGAAGCAATGCCCTTGTCTTGGGATTGGCTCCCTACCTGGCTTCAGGCACAGCAGGGACAGTAGTGAGAAGCCATGCAAGTCTGATAAAGAGTGAGCAGGGGCTGCTCAATTAGAATATCAATAAGTTGCTTCCACGCCCATAAATACATGTGAATGACAAATTCATAGATCTTTATCTTGTTCTTCAGCAGAATTTAATCAAGTAAATTGATGGACATGGACAGAGCCAAAATAGACTAAATTTTAAATATATGAAATGCACAGTGACCTCTACCAAGTGACCCTTCTTGCTAAACCGTACTCCCCCACAGGTGTGTAGGCAGTAGATTATTCACACAAGGGTTGCCTTAACCTTTCTGAGTCAACTACATTGTTGGGGAGCTGCTCACTTTAAGTGTAAAAATGTAAATGCAAGTGAGCATTTTTGCTCGTAATTCCTGAGATTCTATCACCCCACAGAAAAGGCCAGGAGATTAAAAACTAGATGAATCACTCTGTAATAAAAGCATCTGGGCGGCAGTGGGTTTCAGTACCGACTACAAGGAAGGAGTAGGAGTGGGAGGGAGCTGCAGTTCCGCCGAGGAAGAAACAGCCCTCAGAACTGCACCTGTCAACAGAATCTGTTTTAAAATGTGCTTGCTGACGGAGTTGAAATGGTTTAGCCAGCACCAAGAGGCATGCTATTAACAGTGGATAATGGAAAATAATCTTTGAGAAGTATTTGCTTTTCTCTTTGATATGCACATTGTGCAGCAGCCAACCAGAGTGGGCATATTATAATTCTCATGCTTTGCTAATTTAATTATGCTCTCTATTTACAGAGCTTACCGAAGGATTTTATGGTGGAGTCAGAATGTTTTGCAGGGAAGGAAATTTTGATTTGTTCTAGTTTATTTGCAGAAAAAAAATAACGTACATTACAAATAAATTTCTCTCCACGCAAGAGGATTAAGCAAATAGAAGCAGATACAGTGCAGGGTACTTATCAGAGGAGGCATGCTTCACTTTGCAGAACAAAACGTGACCCTAACTTTTCTGGTGTATAAAGTTGTTTATTAAATACTGGCCTTTGTAACACTGTCACAGGGGCCCCCAGGTGTCTGTTACTCAACTGTATCATCAAGATAATGGAAGCAGCCTCACCGAGTACCCTGCTAGGAAAGAGGGAAAAAGGCCATCAAGGTAAAGAACATGCTGATGGCTTGACAGTTGTCTCTCCAAACACATATGGTGCTGGTGACAAAGCCCATTTTCCAAAGCCCCCCTGTGGTGTGGGATGTCCTTTTGTCTATGTGTTGCTTTTATTGGTTAATGAATAAAGAACTGCTTTGAGCCTATGGCAAGGGCAGAACAGAACTAGGCAGGAAAAGCTAGGCTGTGTGCTGGGAAAAAGAGGACAGAGTCAGAGAGATGCCATGGAGCTGCTACTGGAGAGAGACATGCTGAAACTTTGCTGGTAGGCCACAACCTCACGGTGATATACAGATTAATAGAAATGGGTTAAATTAATATAAGAGTTAGTCAATAAGAAGCTAGAGCTGATAGGCCAAGCAGTGATTTAATTAATACAGTTTCTGTGTGATTATTT
The DNA here is from genome assembly GCA_004026605.1 of Ondatra zibethicus. NCBI lineage: Eukaryota > Metazoa > Chordata > Mammalia > Rodentia > Cricetidae > Ondatra > Ondatra zibethicus. Next base: position 117,575 of record PVIU01001352.1, on the reverse strand, counting down.
TGGGTCTAACCTACCTGGGTGACCAGGACCAATGAGCAGCCCTCTTCTACACCCCTGATTACTAAACATGACCAAACTCAGGGCTGTAGGATGGGTCTTATTATCTGAACAACAAATACTTTGAATAAATAAGAACATCTACTACATTGTGTGTCAAAGATAGCTGATGGCCTTAGATGAACATGATTTCAAGGCCAGGTCAGCAATATAATCTTTAAAGATAAAAATATACTGTGTTATCTGATATGTACAAACTCAGCATCGGTCATCATTATAGCTAAAGTCTTTTTAAAGTTGGTGGGCTTTTGTTGTTGATGTGGTGGGTTTTTTTTTGTGGCTGTTTGGTAAACACTTTTTCTTTCTTTTTTATAATAACAGTATTCTTTAATTTAGACCTAATGACTGTGGGACATGGTGGGAGGCCAGAAACCAACCAGGCACCTCATGTTATAGAATGGTGCCCACGTGGATAACTGCATCCACAGAAAGCCTGAGAAAGCTTGGGAGAGAATAGAGTAAAGCATGTTTTCTTGGTAGCAGCAATTTCTCGGGTCTGCTCTGCTTGCTAGAGGCATGCAAGTGTTCTCATCTAAGAGAGGCTTCCTGACTCAGCTTTAGCTGCAAAACCTTGCAGCTCTTTAAGAGGTCCTGCCACAAAACACTTACATAGTGTTGATGAAAAGCCGACCGCATGCTTTTTGGTTTTCAGCCATAGCAGGAAAAAAGCTGTGCCATTTTAAAATGCCAGCATTCTGGGACATCCTGCCAGGACTCTTTCAGGCAGGCAGTCCAACTACAGAGCATTTGAGTGTGGTTTGTGAGCACACTGCTGCAGCTTGCTTGCTGGCAGGGACATTGAAATACCATAGAGTTGTGGCAATAAACATGGCTACAGCTGGTACCTCCACCATGAGACTAGAATCACAGAAGGCTAAGGAATGGGCTGTATCCAACTGTCAAAGCCACGGCTTTAATCCTACCCATATTGCTTGGTAAATTAAAGACTCATGTAGTCAGAAAAAGAGAGATACACAGTAAAGAAAGATTCAAAGATGAAGAAAACCTCTAAATGGTTTACAGTGTGTTAAAAATATATACAGGCTAAAGGTTAAAGTCGTTAAAATAAAAAAGAAAGAAAGAGAGTAGTTGGGTGTGGTGGTACACACCTTTAATCCCAACACTTGGTAGACAGACGCAGGCAGACCTCTGTGAGTTCAAAGCATGGAGGCACATGCCTTTAATTCCAATGCCTGGGAGGCAGAGGCAGACAGATCTGTGTGAGTTCAAGGTGTGGTACCACACACCTTTAAACTCAACACTGGGGAGGCAGAGACAGGTGGAGCTCTGTGAGTTCAAGGACAGCCTGATCTATAGAGTGAATTCCAGGACAGCCAAAGATACGCAGAGAACCTGTCTCAAAAAGCCAAAAATTAAAAATAAAAGAAATAGAGTTTAAAATAAAGCCACATAAAGATAGAAAACACACAGAGGATCTTGATACTGTATGTTATTATGCTCTCTTTGAATTATGTGAGTGCTGAGGAAGGAGCAACAGCTGCTAAACGATATTTGCTTATAAATGCTGCTGAACTAACCCAAGATAGGTATTTTGAAAATACCTTGACTTCAAAATTGAAGTCAAAAGATATATCCCTTTGGAGAAGAGATATTGCTTTTGTTTCCACAGGAAATGAGAGGCTCAGATTCATTCTGAGTTAAGAAAAATCAAGTTTGATCAAGGAAGACCACCTGAAAAATCTCCTGTAGGAACAAATGTCCCAGATGTCTGAGTTCTACATCCAGAACAGATTCAAGATGATGCCTGAGATGATCAAGCCTCACATGATACTCCAGTCAGGACTTGAACATAACTCTAAATTGTCTTTAGGTCCCCATAAGATTATCGGCGCTCCCAACCAGACAGAAGTAGCCTGGAAAACTACACCCACATTCCCCCAAAATGGACTATGGTTATTTTCCTTTGTTTAAAAAAAAAAGAGGGGTAAGTGGTGCAGGAGAATTGTCTATATTCTGTCAATCATGTTTTAAATAAATGCTGATTGGCCATTAGCCATGCAGGAAGTATAGGCAGGAAAACCAGACAGGAAGTAGAGGTGGGGCAATGAGAACAGGAGTATTCTGGGAAGAAGGAAGTTCTTTCACAGTCCTGCCCAGACCACCGAAGAAGCAGGATGTGACCTGCCCTGCTGGAAAAGGTACCGAGCCATGTGGCTAACATAGATAAGAATAATGGGTTAATATAAGTTATAAGAGCTAATACGAAGTCTGAGCTAATGGGCCAATCAGTTTATACTGTAGACTCTCTGTGTGATTTCTTTTGGGCTTACTGGCTGTGGGAACTGGGCAGGACAGAAACCCCAACAAGCAGGCCCTCATGTTACAAGATGAAGGTATTTAAATTGAAAATCTGAATTCTCCCCAGGGCCTGATAGGAACTAAAAGAGCTAATAATTCTATACATTTTGTAACAATCCATACACTATTCCCTTTCTCTCCATCCTTTAGAAGGGCAGAGGGAAGGATGTGGAAAGGAATAGCATACATTTTCCTTCTTTTCCATACGGAAACAAAAATTCCAGTTAATTAATCACAGTTACTCTAATTAAACTAGGTTTCTCCACAAAATTTTGTTTTAAACTTGCGAAAGACTTGGTGAATTCTTTCTATTTTTATATCTTCTAAATATCTGTTCTGAGTACAAATCATTCTTCAAACCACCTGATTAATAATTCTCTTATTAAAACAGTATTGAAATGCTGATTGCAAAAGAGAGTGTGTGGTGAGGAGCCCAGAGAGCACATCTGGATAGTCTGTTAAATGGTGTAGAATTGGTGTTAGAAAATACTTCAATATTGGTAAAACGAAAGTATTTCAGAACCAATATTCTTAAGATTGCTTTGACTAACAAATGACTGGAGCGTCTTTGAAATATTGAATGTTATAGTAAATAAAGGTGAGAGGGAACATCTTAAAAGATCAGAGAACATGATCCTCACATGTAAAATTCATGAGCACAATCTTCATGAAATACTTGGCATTTCTTGGTGCTGACATTTGGGTTTGAATGTGGCCTCATTTCAGGCCACTGGTTAAATGTCTGAGATGCAAAAGTTTCAAGCTTCAAAGTCAAGCAACTCCAGCTTCAATGAACACAGTGCTCCGACTTAAGCTGTCTGTGCTCCCTCTCCTCTCCTGGAACAGAGAAAAACTCCAACAAACAAAAGTTAGTCTGAAGATACTTTTTAGGGAATTGGTTTTAGTATTTCAAAAATTAAATATATAACAGGCAGCCCTATCCCCCCAAATGACAAGATTCACACCAATGTAACTGTTTCAACTGTCGCCAGTCTGTTCTCCAAGAACCCCTGAAGCTTTTGCAGGCTTCTTATTGGCGGGTTGTGTAGCTACATTATTTTGCTTAACCTTATAGCTTCCTCTCAGTCACCAGCTTATTTTCTGGCACCTCAGCTTGAATGAGATCCACTCTCTAGTCTCACATTTGCCCCTTATTTCCCAGCCACATCAACCTTTGTGTGATGTCAATATCTGCCCACCTGTCTTCTCTCTCCTCTGTTCTGTTTCCATCTGACTTTCTCCCTTCCCTGTCCCCATCCTTTGCTTTTTGGTCACATTTTTATCTGCACGGCTCTCTCATCTTATCTTTTCAATTTATCTGAGTGTGAGAAACAAAGCCAGATTAGAAATACTATCAACAGAGAAACAGTGAGAAGGGTGATGCCTATCATCACCAGCGTGCTGGTGGGAAGAAAGCAGAAGCAATCTCTTCAGCCAGGGGAGTAATCAGTATTCACTAAAACCTCAACTTCGCTTGACTTTCCAGAACTCTGTAGTTGGGGGTTGTGCTGAACATGTTGTTTCCAACCCCTGATTTCTCTCATAAGCCAAAACTAAAGTCACAAAAGAGAGGTCTAACTCCAACACATATTCCTTATGAATTGTGTGGTAGGATGTGGCCACAGAAATGTGAATACAGTGTGGTTTCAGACACGTTAAAATAGGAAAGACACATAAAGTGCACAGAGTCAATTGGATGCGCTGAGGGTCACAAGCATTTTTAAAAGAGGGATTCATACATTTTCTTAATACTTTTGTAGCATTTTATAATAATATAGACAAGGCTTTAAGTACCTTGTCTTGGATGGGCCATTTCATTCATTAGAGTTAGGACATTGATCAGGTGCACTGTAGAAGCCGTCTGTATTTAAATGACAATGAAGCAGACACATAGTTGATACATTTTGTGTTGCAAAATACTCAAGGAAGGAAGGTAGATACTGCATTCCAGAGAGAGTTTATCATAGATTTATAAGAAAAATGAGGTTACAAGACAAATATTCCTCTCAGAAGCAGAGAGTGAAAAGGACACAGGTGAATGTAGAGAACCTCAACATCCTTGAGCAGAAATGATGACCTTATAGAGGCTCAGTATAGAGAAATAAGGGGGGAAATCATAGATGACATTGTACATGTGCATGCATGTGTGTGCATGTGTGTACATGTGTGTGCGTAAGTATGTGTGTGCATAAGTATGTGCATGTGCATGTATGTGTGTACATGTATGTGTATGTGCATAAGTATGTGTGTGCGTGTGTGCAGAAGTATGTACATGAGCGCGTGCATGTATGTGTGTGTGTGTACATGCATGTTGTCACAAGAGTCTGACCTCATTTTCTTGGTGAGTGCTGGATAAAATTCTCTCACTTGCGAGGAAACTAGTAACCATCCCTTCTTAGGCAGGCTTTCTCTCAGAGAAACGACCAAACCAGAGCCTAACCTGCTCAGTGTTTACCAGAGCCTTGCCCATCTCTTGCCTGCAGCAGCCACCCTATCCCATGGAAAGAGTGGAAATATGCAGACTCTAGGCGTGTTCACAGTTCAGAACCATTGTCACTCCAGGAGGCTCAGTACTAACTCTGTAATCTGAATGTATCCCAAAGGACAGATTGCTAAAGGCTTAGTCACCAGATTGTGGTGGTAGTGGGAGATAGAACCTTCTAGAAGGGTCAGGTCATGGGAGTGTGCCTTTGAAAGGCATTTGGAAACAAAAGATCCTTTCCCTTTCTTTTTTGTTTCCTGACACTATGAGGTGAGAATCTTTACTCTGTATGAGCTCCCTGCCTCACCTGAGACTCAAAACAACTGAGCCAACCAACTTGTACTGTAAGCTGTGTGCCTGTGAGCTATCGTTTCTAATTTTAAGATGATTAACTCAGATCCTTTATCACAGTGTTGGAAAGCCAGCTAGTATACCTCCTTACTCCTTTGTCTACGTGTTATAAAAGACGTATGTATAGAAATCGCGTTTACAAAATACTTTCAGCTACCAAAAGAATGACATCCTTGCAATAAAAGAGAATTTGGACAAAAAAAAAAAAAAAAAAGAACACGTTTGATTTGGAACCATGTCCTTGGATCCACAGGGAGAGGAGGTGCCTGAGTAAATCTTCCTCTTTAACAATCTCTGCCATACAGAGGCAGCTGAAGTTTGGTGGTCTGTATTTGTTCCGAGGAGAATGAAGAGGAAGATATAAAGCCAGGTTACAGGGGCTGTGAACACCATAATTGTCAAGAGCAGAAGTGAGGATTCGTATACTTAGGAAAATCCCAAGGTGTTAAGAGGGGGTCAATGGGAAATTTAGGACTAGAAGAACAAACCAGTGAGGCTGGAGAAGCCTGGAGAAGGAAACTCTGAAGTTTGAGGTCCGGGGTTCATAAAGCCCCGGTTACAGAGTGCATGGTTCATATCACTTTTTATGCAACTGATCTAGAAGTTTTTTATTTAAGGTTTCTTGAGACACATTTTCATTTTAAGTCTGATTTTTGATTATAGCTTCAGGAAATCCTGCTTTAAAAGCTTGTTTGAAGACATTTAAAATGAACAGTAACTGGAGGAGATAGAAAAACAGCTCCAAAGTGCAGACATGGTGTCCACCTGCCCAGTGCCTCTGCGGCTTAGGGTCACTCCCTGTCTTTCGACTTTAGTCCTTTGATATTTACAGATCAGTATCTGTAAGCATGGGTGAATACTTGTACACAGGTGATTTGTATAATAGGCAACATATCTCTTTATAGAATATGATTATATATGTATGTTTTCTTTTTTAAAATGAGAATGGACTTTTTTCATACAGTATATTCTGATCTTGGTTCACCCCTTTTACCTCACACCAGATTCTTTCCACCTCTCTGCCCACCCAAAATCTATGCTCTCTCTTCTCTCCCTCTCTCATTAAAAGACAAACAGGCATCAAATAAATAAGTAACATAAAAACAAATAAACTAAAATAAGACAAAAGAAACAAACAGAAAAAGAGATTCAAAGAAACAGCACAAGAAACGTATACAGTTGCAGAGACATACGCATTTGAACATACAGATATCTCATAGAAACACAAAATTGGAAACCATAGTATGTATTTGAGAAGAGAAAAAAAGATCTCAGGCAGCACATTGTGATGAGAGAAAAAAAATCTCTAAAAATATCACAGAGTTAAATTTTTGCTGACCACTGCTGGGGATAGGCCCTGTCCTTAAGTAGGGTTGTATATCCAGTGAGACATCATTTGAGAAAACTATTTTTTCTTTACTAGTGGTATCAACTGGAGATAGCTTCTGGGTTAGGGATGGTGGGCTTGTGCCTACTTCCCCTTTCAGTGCTGGTACCCTACCTGACTTAGACTTGTGCAGGCTCTGTGTGTGCTGCCACGGACTCTGGGAACTCATATGTGCAAGGTGTCAGTCCTGTTCTCGATAGAAGAATCTCAAATGGGTGAGCAACCTAAGAAATGTTCAACATCCTCAGTCATCAGAGAAATACAAGTCAAAGCTGCTTTAGATCCTACCTCATGTCTGTCAGAATGGCTAAGATGATGGACACATGTGACATCTCATGATGGCCAGGATATGGAGCAAGGAGACGCTCCTCCACTGCTAGCCGGAGTGCAAATGTGCCTAGTCACCATGGAAATCAATACGGTAGTTCCTTAGAAAATTGACAATTGGTCTACCATTAGACCCAACCATATACCCAAAAAGATGCTTCATCCAACCACAGGATACCTGCTCAGTCTTGTTCATTGTGACTTTATTCATGGTAGCCAAAACCTGGAAACAACCTAGATGTCTCTCGACAGAAGAATAAATAAAGAAAATGTGGTGATTTGCAGAACAGATTATTTCTCAACAGTTAATAAAAATGACATCATGAAATTAGCAGGCAAGTGGGCAGAACTAGAAAAAAAAATCTTCCTGAGTGAGGTAACCCAAACCCAGATTGACAGACATGGCATGTACTCACTTATAAATGGATATTAGCTGTAAAGTAAAGGATAATTATGGTACAATCCACAAACCCAGAGAAGTTACATAACAAGGAGATTCTTTGGGAGGACATATGGATCTCCCTGGGAAGAAGAAATAGATTAGAGTATATTTAGTGCATGGACTGGGGATGGGTAGAGATGGGAAGAGGAGAGATCAGGTGCAGGAGACGGACACATCACTGTGTATTTGTGGGCATAGTGAGGTACATGATTTTATATATACATGAATGAATTTTAATGTAAATTTATTTTCAAATCACGTTCAAAGACAGTAAGTATGCCATTCGGTATTTTCCAATACCAAATTAGTCACCTCTGCATTATTTTGAGCTTGCTCTGGATACTGCTGCTTCAAACCCACAAGTGAGGTATTATGACCCTTGAGACAAAGACATGGTGAACACTTTCACATTAATGATGATCCTTTTGCTGTTTGCTTGCAGAAATGAAATTTTGCTTCCCAAAGCTTTAGGGAAGACATACAGGATGTCTTAGAAACCTAAGGAAGGTGTGAATGTGTTTGTGTGATATATGATGCACATGTTTGCACAAAGAAAAGCTTTGACTAAGTCTCCTGAATGATGAAACCTTAGTTGGGGCTATTTATCATAATGTTTATTGATAGCATGCCACTATTGACAGAATCTGGTCCTATTAATTTCGTGCAGAATTCCACATCCTGGAATCAGGACTACTCATGACCCATCTGCATATGTTGGGTATGTATAGTAGAATCAGTTTTGGATAGAGGAGAGGGTCGCATAGCAGAAGCTGCTAATTTAATATAGGGCATGGGGAGCAGATCCCACAGTCAACCAATAATACTCTGTATGAGCAGATAGGGATGCGAGACTGCACAGGGCCTGTGAGGGGAAGGAACAGTGATGCTGTTTAGTGGGGTGAACTTTCTGTAGCTGCACTGTGGAAAATGATTAAGGTAGATTAGGGCTGGATTGGGGTAAGGTTGAAGATCACACATGGAAACTTAAACAGAAAGGAACCATAAGAAGATATTGGAAACTAACTGAGGTAGCATGATTGCATCAGTCTTATCAGAAAAAAAGCTGTTGTCCACAAATGAGAATTGATTTTCTAAAGAATGATATTGTTATCCACTAAGAGAACAAGTAGTATCAGACATCTTTGTCCATGCTATTGATTTAACCTATTTTTTTCTTTCTTTGAAGACCATTTTAATAACATGATGGGTTCTCTGGTGTTTATTTTGCTTACAAGTAATATTTCATTGAGACATGCTAATTATCAATAATATAAGATTTGATGACTTTCTCACTCATGTATATTATATATCCTGATCATGTTTATCCCTCATTACCTTCAACTAATCCCCTCCATTTTACAAGGCTTTTCTCATTCTTATATTAAATGCCTCTAAAAGGTGACATTGTCTATCCACAAAAACTATGTCTGTGGGACGTAGTTTGAAGGGCATCGTGGTGATCACACAGCTCTCAGGTACAAACGAATCTGGTCCAACATTTCATTCCTTTCTTCTATGGTCAGAAGAAGTTTTAAGGCAGCACTGTTAATTGATTCCAGTCATAAATGTCTCCTTTTAATTTTGCTTGAACTTGTGAAATGTTACTTATGGTTCATTTTATTGTCTTTGACAAAAGCACCGTTATACCGGAATTAAAGGCTCCATATGTTCTGACAATAGCTGGTTCAAAATAACATCGCTGCTCCTGAAAAGTCTCTCTAAATAGCTGTGTCTCTGCTGGAAAGCTTGTTCTTCAAGCCCATTAGGGTTATGCATTAGAGCACACAGACAGTGCCAGCTGCCTGACATGTCCTGTTGTGCTCAAGGACTGGAACGTGATAAGGTTAATAAGACTTTATATCGATGTGGAGCCATTCAGAGTAGAGCAAGTCTGTGAACTCCACTTTGCAGGAGCTCCAGTGATTTCAACGTGTTAATAAGTGCTCAAGAGTCCTTAAGAGGAAAAGGTATAATTTTGGTAGAATGCTATCTCTAGAAAACATGCTAGTGTATTTAAACACTTCAGTTTTTAAGTGTCAATCATTACCATTTTAAGTGTCTTTGTGAAGACAGCAGCATTCTATTCTCCAACATAAAGAGTTGAAGGAAAATCTACTGCGTGGAGACCTTCCTTCCTTCCTTCCTTCCTTCCTTCCTTCCTTCCTTCCTTCCTTTTCTGTAGGTTGTGACAGCACAGTTTGTAAGCTGTGCTTATTGCCTGTTATTAAGGCAGAGAGAAGTGATCCTTCCTGTGTTTCCACAGTACTGGCATGAAGACACTAACTAGTTTCAGTTTTCCACTACCCTTTTATATGTGGAAAGATAGAAACGACTAGACCTGGGAAGCAGGGTGCCACAGGTCCTTTGCTAGGAGCTGACTCATTCTTTCAATTAGACTGCCAGTAAACCTATAAATATTATGACCACCTTCTGGGTCAACTCTGTGTGCACATCAGAATTATTTTCTTCGTCTTTTAAAGGATTTTAAACATCTGGGGCTCATCCCTTGTGAAGCAGCAAGCCTAGACACAGGTATTAATATTTATGATGTTGGTATAATACTTTTAATTATGCAAATAAGAGAAACAATATCCATAAGTGGCAGTAAGTGCATTAACTGGTGTTGCTAAGAGAAGATGTGTAATTTAACCAAAGCCTGGGTTATAGAATGTTCATGTGATTCCAACTCTGATTAGTGCCTCTGCCTTCAACTCCTTGTGAACCTGAACATAGCCAAGCCAAGTCCTGTTGACTTAGCAGCTGTGCTCTGACAGCTAAAATGCATAATAATTTTAAATTGGAGTTGAAAATAAGTAGGCAAGTTAATAATACATGTCTAAATTGAGAGTATAACTATTCCTCCAAGAAAGTTCCAGAGGAACAGAGACTGAGCCCAGTATTAATCAGTGTTAGTAAGAGCCTGGTTGCCTCCTAACTGCTCTGCACTCGGGGTGTTCTATATGTATGAAGATATGTACCATTTGCAGCCACTGCATAGCCTAGTAATAAAAGTTGTCTCTATAGCATAGCTGGAGATCAAAGAGTCTCCGGATGAAGCAATTTGTAGCTTGGTGGCTGGTGGGAGAAGAACTGACATCAAAATCAAGCAACTTCAACTCTGCGGCAAAGTTTCTATAAAGGGCTGTCTCTTCCAGGAATAGCTAACTCTACTCTGGCTATGTAAATCAGCCAAAGGTCATATGTAAATAAATGAGCATGGTGTTATTCCAGTCGTGAATTGAATAAAGTATTCATGGACATTGAAAATTGGTTGTCAATGGAATGTTTCCTATTGTAAGATATTTGTATTTTGCATTTTCCTATCATATAATAACATATTATCCATCCTTAGCTTGTCAGTTGTATAAATTTAGGAATCAGGTAGTGTTTGATCTATGGACTATGGCACGCCAATCCTTGTCCTACAATCTACTGCCATTTATCGTCAGAAAAACTTGATAATCTACTTGATCATAATGAGAGAGAAACCCTCAGCTCTCTGCATAACATTCAGTGATGAACATAGAAATCACTAAGCAAACACCCTATGTATTTATCACTAAAATTTTAGTGAATACTAATACGTATTTATAAACTCAATTCCTTGAATGTCAGTAAGAATCGTCTGTAAGAGGTGATTTAAATATATTGATACTTTGAAATAGAGTAAATAAATACGATATCACAGTGATAATGAATTTTGTTATGACCTGAATATGCAAACTATACAAAGATATTCCATTCTGAATTTGTCCATTTACAAAGTCACCATTTATATTAATACAAAGAATAATCTTAATGGAATTTGTCAAATATATGCTCTAAGCTTACTTATGAAGTGACCATTTTGTACTTTTATATGTTTATATGGACAATAAAATAAGTTTTTTCAGTTGGCCAACTGACATTTTAGACTGTAACTTGTTTACTTAGGGTCCAGTCCTGTGTACTGTAGGACCTTTTACCATGACCTTGACCTCTGGCTATTAGATTTCAATTATTAATTTTGCCAGTTACAAAACCTCAGATGACTTCACACATTGTCAGATTTTTCTGAAAGTAAAAATTGTCCAACTTTTATATAGCCATTGCAATTGATGCCTTTTTCTTTTTTTAATGTCTATGCATTAGATAGTTAATCTTCATTTGGTTCTATTGTCCACTGAGCACAACCATGGCCTTTAAAAATTACTTATGCTTTTTTGATGACAAGGAGATATTCTATCCTGGTCCCACTTAGTCCAAAGACTAATTGTTGAAAATCATATGAGATTAAGGCAATAAGAAGAGTGAAGGTAGTACACCAGGGGAGTTTGCAAGACCAAGTAGGAACACCTCTCTTTAAGTCGCAAATCTGTAATGGTGCTTACAAAACAAACGAGACAGGTATAAATCTTTCAGAAGTTTATTAGTACATTGTTTATTTTATTGTTTTAAATACCTGGATATCTTTTGACCTTTCTCTAGCTATAAGTGTGCCTTTGGTTAGAGCAAACTATTGTCAGGTGGTCACCTATTCACCTAGGCAAGGTTTCTCACCCCTGCCTCTGTATGTTAGCATGACAGCTAAGTGGATTACATATTTCTGTAGTTCAGGCAACTTATTTAAACTGTTAAGCACTGAAACTCACTTGGATGACCAGCATACTCCATAATCATTTTACCTTGAACTTCATTATGAGATAAATTAAATATTCAAGTAACCATTTTTACATCTTGTGTTGTTCAGTATGCTTGAAACTCACCATGTCACTTCTGAATCAGAAAATCTATCATGCCATCATATTCCACGTTTAAGCCAAGCCAAACCTTTGTGCATATTGCAAATAGGTAGGATATATTTAAGATTACTTGCATAATTTTCTCTCTCCAAAACTCTAATTGCATTCATTAGTGACCCCCCCACAAAACATTTTGGTAAGCATTCCAGCTTATTTCATGTACAGAGTCAGGACCAGTGACAAGCAGAAAGCATGCTTGGAAGACCCAGCATCTGAACACTCCATAACCTGCCTCCAGCCCAGAGTTCTCATATTGTTTGATGTAAATGGCAGGCTGAGTGACTAACTGGGTCAGGAAGTGGGTCATCATATATAAAGAAAAAGGAATCTTTAATGCCTGAGTCATATCAACAAGTTATTACTTCATCTATGGTGTCAACCAGGCACACACAGCATAATTATTTCCTTTCCTTTGCAGTGCAGAGAAAAGCACACACACGCACACACACACACACACACACACACACACACACACACACACAAAAAAAAAAAAAAAAAACCAACTACTCAGAGGAAGAATTCCCATTAGAGAAACATGAACTAACTTCTATCTAGGTCATGAAGTAAAACTTAGGATTCATCTCAGTCCCAGTCACTGCTCTCAATGACCACTCCCTCCTGCCTTCAAATATAACCACATCTCATTTTTCTCATTTTTCATTATTTATAGCTTTACTGAACAATTATACATGCATAGGTGACTGGTTTGACATTGCAAAGTTCTGAGTGGCTTACAAAACCAATGTTTATTTTCTCCTGGCTCTCGAGAATGGAAGTCCCAGATGATGGTGTGTGCAGGGCCATAAAATAATTTACACAGCGTGTTGTTTACCATTCTAGCTGGCAGCACAAACCTGGGAGAGCAGGGCCTAAAAATGAGCCTGAGTGAAGTCTCATACAATAGCCAACTTTATTCAGAGCATCAGACAATTTATACCCTGAGGGATAACAAGAGTTACCTGAGTAAAGTATACAATCACAAGCATAAACCCCATGTGGCAAAACATGATTTTTTTTTGTAGAGGCATACAAAGGATAGTTTAAACACATAATCGAATAACAGCAGCAAGCAATAATGAGTAATTTGTTGTAAATTCACTCCTATCTGCTACACCTGAAAAAAATCTCAAAACACATTCTAAGAGCAATTCCATGATTTGAAGAAAGTTAGGTCACAAGACTCTTGTCTCTCTCCATGTTCTTACAATCACTCAGAATTCTCTCCACATGCCTCCACTCTTGGACTGTGTTCCAACACGGCATGCATCTAGCTTTTCTTCTGCATCATATTTACAGAAATTATTTTCACCCTGGCTATAATTAAGCTATTATCAATGCTGGGTAGTAATTTTGTGTTATGTGAGTGGTATTTGTAGGAAGCCTTCCTGTTGACTGAATATGAACATCAGCTGTTTGTAAACCATGTGTCTTTTAATTCTATATAATTTTAGTGGGTTTTGTGTGTGTGGTGGTTTATTTCTTTTTAAGATAGTTTCATTATTTTGGATTAGCAAACAAAGATTCTTCATGGTATTTTCATACATGATTTGTGTTTGTTTATCTTCCTCCACTCCTCTTTCTTCCTCTTGAACCTTCCCACCTTCATGACTTCTTTCCAACTTTCATCCAGATTTATTCATTTTCCTGAAAAACTTCATGCTTTCCTTTTACTTTATGAATACATGACTAAAAAAACCCTAATGAGTGCATACATATTATCATTATTAATCCATTTTGTGTATAGCTAGACTGATACATTTTCCTTGCTGTTGTTAACAGAGCAAGGGTAAATATATTAAATAGATATTCAAGTATTTCAGTATAAAGATATAGAGTTCTTTGGGTGTCTGCTCAGAAGCGCTCCAGCTGGTTCATATGCTAGTTCTACGTTTATGTTTTTTTTTTTTTTTTTTTTTTTTTTTAGAAAATTGCAGGCTCTTTCCCATATGAGATCTCTTTAGTTTTTTTTTTTTAATATAGTCACTTAGGTATATGAACTTGCCTCCTAGAACCATTTTCGTTGTGCCCAATAAGTTTAGGTTTGTTTTATATTATATTAATTTTTATTGAATTATAGAAAGTCTTATTTATTTCTTTCTTTCCACTCTGATCCATTTTTTCATTCAGTAGAGTTATTCAGTTTCCATGAGTTTGTAAACTTTCTGTTGTTTCTGCTGTTAATATTCTGTTTTAATCTATGGTGGTCTGATAGGATCCAGGGAATTTTTTGAATTTTCTTGTCTCTGTTGAGATGTTCTTTGTGTCTGAGTATGTGGTCACTTTTGGAGAAAATTTTATGAGGTACAGAGTAGAAGTTACATCTTTCTGTGTTTAGATGAAATATTTTCTAAATGTCTGTTATGTCCATTTGTTTTATAACGTCTGTTAGCTCCAGTATTTCTCTTTTAAGTTGTGTCCGTTTGATCTGTCCATTGGTGAAAGTGCATTATCAAAGTCTCCCACTATTAGTGTATAAGGGTCAGTATGTGACTAAGCTGCAGTGGCGGTTCTTCTACAAACACAGGTGCTGTTATTTTTGGAGCATAGATGTTAAGAACTGAAATGCCGTCTTGATGAACTTTTACATTTGATGACTATGTAGTGTCCTTCCTTATCTCTTTTGTTTGGTTTAGGTTTAAAGTTTATTTTGTTAGGTTTTAAAAATGGCTACACAGCTAGCTTCTTAGGTCTTTTTGCTTGGAATACCTTTTTCCAATCCTTTATCCTGAGGTAATGGTTTTTTTTTTGTTGTTGTTGATGATCAGGTGTAGTTCTTGGATATAGCAGGATGGCTCCTGTTTTCCCATCCATTCTATTAGTCTGTGTTGTTTTATTAGGAAATTGAAACCATTGATATTGAGAGATATCAATGACCAATTATTGTTTATTCATGCTATTTTGTTGCTGTTAGTGGTGATGTGTGCATGTGTGTGTATGTGTGGGGGGGGTGTAGGAGGTCCTTCTGTTTATGTGTTGCTTTCATTGGTTGAATAAAGAAACTGCCTTGGCCTTTTGATAGGGCAGAACTTAGGTAGGCATGGAGAAGACAGAACTGAATGCTGGGAGAAGGGCAGACAGAGAGACGCCATGGATCTCCTGCCTGAGATGGACGCTGGTTAGAATCTTGCAGGTAAACCACAGTCACATGGCAATACACAGATTAACAGAAATGGGTTAAATTAAGATGAAAGAATTATCCAATAAAAAGTTAGAGCTAATGGCCAAGCAGTGTTTTGATTAATAGAGTTTCTGTGTGATTATTTCAGGTGTAAGACAGCTGGGTGGCCAGGATGACAAGCAGCCTACTCCTCCTGTTACATGTGTGTGTGATTGGTTTTGCTGGTGTGAGATTATCTACTGTGTTTTTTATGGGTGTATGTAACCTCCTTTGGTTGGAGTTCTCCTTCTAGCCTCTTCTGTAGAACTGGGTTTGAAGGTAGATATTGTTTAAATTTGAGTTTATCATGGAATATCTTATTTTTTCTCCATCTATGGTGATTGAAAGTTTTGCTTGGTATAGTAGTCTGGATTGGCATCTGTGGTATCTTAGAGTTTGCAGCAGATCTTCTAAAGCCCTTTGGAGAAGTCAGGTATAATTCTAATAGGTCTGCCTTCTATGGTACTTGTTCTTTTTCCCTTGCATCTTTTTAATATTTTTCTTTGTTTTGTACATTTAGTATTTTGATTATTATTTGCTGAGGGGACTTTCTTTTCCGGTCAAATCTTTTTGTTGTTCTGTATGTTTCTTATACCTTTGCAGAAATTTCTTTCTTTAGGTTAGGAAAATTTTCTTCTATGATTTTATTGAAAGCATTTTCTGGGCCATTGAGCTGGGACTCTTCACCTTCCCCTATTCTTATTATTCCTAGATTTAGTCTTTTCATGGTGCCCCAATTTTCTTGGATTCTTCACATCAGGATTTTTTTATGTTGACTGGAATTTCTGGCCCTCCTGGTCCCGCAGCTGTTCAGTCCCAAAGAAACACACAGAGGCTTACATTAACTGGTTGACCTATTAGCTCAGGCTTCTTATTAATTAATTTTCTACATCTTAACTTATAATTTTTGTCTGTGTTAGTCGTGTGGCTTGGTATCTTTATCAGTGAGGCGTTCTTATATTGCTTCCTTTGCATCTGGGTGAAAACTGCAGACTGACATTTTCTCTTGCCAGAATTCTCCTGTTCTTGTCGCCCCACCTATACTTCCTGTATGACTACTGGCCAATCAGCATTTTATTAAAATTAATATAAGTGACAGGATAAAAGACCATTGTCCCACAGCATTTTTAGACTTAACATTTTCCTTGACTGATGTATTTACTTCTTCTATGGTATTTTTAGCACCTGAGATTTACTCTTCCATCTCTTGAACTCTGTTGGTGATTGCCTCTGTAGATCCTGTTCAAATTCATAAATTTTTCATCTCCAGAATTTCTTCAGTTTGTTTTTTTTTATTTATTCTATTTCCATTTTAAGGTCTTGAAAATTTTATTCATTTCCTTCCACTGCCTTTTTTGTGTTTTTCTGAATATCTTGAAGGTCCTTTTCATTTCCTCTTTTAATTGTTTGTGATTTCTGGTTATTTTTCAGAGATTAATTAAATTCATTTTTAAGGACTTCTATCATCCTCATAAGGTGGATTTAAAGTACTTTTGTGGGGACACAGTGCCTTGGTCTCTATATGTGCATTTATGCTGCCGTCTGTGTGTCTGAGATTTGAATGTTCATAGCACTAGGTGCTCATTTCCGCTTTTATCTTTGCTGGGTATTTGTTTTGTTCCTTGGTTTCTGTTTCCTGTCTGATTTTCAGAGACTGTGATGGCTGTGTGTTGTCTGGTAGGAAATTTTTGCTGGCTCTGACCGTTATGACCACTGAGGGTTCCAGGTATAATGTGTTTCTGGGTATTGGGAGCTGACACTTGGGAATAAGGAGAGGCTACAAAGTCTAAAGGGGTTTGTTCACATGAGGGAGGAGAGCAGAGTGTGCTGAACCAGGATCTGTTTATTTTCCCTCCTTGGAATAGGGCAAGATGGCGAAGAAAAGTCACCCTAGATAGTCTAATATAGCTCTGGAGAATGGGGGAGTAGATCTGAGGCAACAGAGGTAGTAAGAAGTTTACCTGGGTTTCTGGCAGGACTGGCCATGGTTTAGAAGGGTGTGCCTGCTGCAGAGTTGGGGGCTGGGATAAAGTGATGAGTAAGGGAAGGGAGGTTAGGAGGGGACACTCGGTGGGATCTACAGGAGATATAGTCAGTGGGTGGAGGGGAGAGGGGAGGAAGGTTGGTGTTGGTTTTCTGTTGCAGAGTTAGGGATGAGACTGGGGGATGGGATTTGGAGGGGAGGAGGGAGTGGTGAAAGTTTAATTGTCTAATCTGTTCTCCTGGCCTGCTCAGCTGCTGTGTTCCCAGGGAATGCCTGCTGTTGTTGGATAAAGAGGCTGGTTAGAAGACGGAAAATTAGGAAGAAGGTCTCTGTGATCAACTGGGAATGGGGTCAGAAGAGCGTGGGAGACCCACAGCAGGCTTTTAACTGCAGAGCTAAAGATGAGACTCTTTATGGGATTGGGTCTGGAGGAGCAGAAGGAGAAGAGTGGATTTGCCATCAGCCTGTTTGTCACCCTGGCAGGAGTGGCCATTGGGTTGGCAGGGAGGGTCTGCTGCAGTTAGGTGTTGGAAAGAAAATATCCTTCTTCAGTTCCTTTCTCTTTTTCATAGGTTGCTTGATTCTCAAATGCTTATGAATTATCAATAAGTTGTCTAGTTGTTGGATTGCCTTTTGTCTTCCTTAGTGATGTTTATAAAACATAGCTTTTGGCAGATGTTGTGGCTTATGTCTATAATCTCAGCACTCAGGAGGCTGAGGCAGGAGAATCTTGAGTTGTAAAATCAAGGAAAGCGTGGGATACATAGCAATATAATGCTAGTGGGACTAATAGTGAGACACTGTCTTAATCAAAATAAAGACACAACAACAAAACCTCCATCCCACATAAAACACACACACACACACACACACACACACACACACACACACACACACACTTTGTTAATTTCAGTGGAATCTAGTTAATCTCTGTTTTTGCTCCCATGGATAACTTTTTCAGCTTATTTAAAAATAACCTCTTATACAGTGTCATGGAGATGGAGATACTCTTCTATGATAGCTTACAAAAATTTAACATTCTTGCCTTTTACATTTGAACCAATACAATGATACAATTGATTTTGCATATAATATTTGTCAATTCCAATGTTTTCCCTTTTGGATTTCTGCTTGTCCTGGCTTCATTTAATTTCTTTTCAGACTTGAATTATAGTATACTAGTTTTGCCCTAATATATAATTCCTTTAATGGACTAATTCTTATCCCATTATTCTCTTTTCTCATTTTTTACACTTTATACTTTATTTCATATAGTGATGTTTTGATTAAACTTGATTTTCATATGAGTAGTGCATTTCTTTTACTTCATCAAATGTTTGGCTATCTTTTCATACTTTTATTTTTTAATAATTTCAATAGTCAGTAGATTTTATTCTATCTTGTGTATCAGACATTGATAGTGTGTTTACCATTACTTAATAAAGCTTAAATCAGAATTTTAACTTTAAACTCTGTAGCATTAGGACTGAATAATTAAGTATTAAAGAGCAGTGGTGATTCATTGCTGAGTATATTTAAAATATACTAACCCTGTTCATGGAATGTGAAATACATGAAAATTGACTAGTGAGTGATTACTTGTGAATTCCCAAGGGTTGTTTTCAAATCTGATTGGAAATTATTTCAAATAATTCAACAGAATTATTTCTGATTTTCTTCAATTCAATGACTTGATTCTATGTTACTTGCTATATTATGAGCAATGTTTTCTGTCAGATTGTTTATAAAAATGTACCATACTGATTTCAGAGCCCATGGTTTAATCAGTCTTTTGTCATGACAGGTTCTAAACAGATTTGAGTTGTTTGGTAAAGCACAGCCCTTGAAGTGGACCAAGGAAAGACAGTGGAACACTGGGTTAAAAACAACCACTGAGCTGTGGAATTCTGGGCAGAAAGTCCAAAGATGAATAATTGGGCTTACAGTTTAGAGAACTCAATAGCTCTTCATGAGAATGAGAGGCAGTATTTCTCAAACCCTGATTCCCCAAATGTGCCTAAGAGTCTCTACTGGAGATGGATTTGTCCACCAAGGCCTCAGCAGTGCTGTTTGAGGAATCCACAAGGAATTTTGAGATGCAGAACGAATTTCTCTTCAAGCCAGAGAAGGGGAAATTTATTGGAGTTGAACATTTCAAATAAGACCTATAGAGTGTATGTAGTGATCCCCATATTTCTATGTCTTCTGGCAGCCTGGTAACAGAGGGCTGGAGGCACTCTGTGCAGCTACACATTCGTTTTAGTTGCAGGGGTAAAAAAAAAATCTTTCTTTCTTCCTCTCCTGGAGGGAAAATAGGAGCAGGCATCAGAGGAAGCCAAGGTGCCATGCTCATTAAGCACGTGATATAAGACAGTTAGAATTAGAGGCTCAATGCAAAAGCACCACATCAGACCCTTGCTGAGGAATCCTAGCTTGTCCCCACTCCTCATTGTGCTGTATTTTCATCATTTTGCATCATTTTCCCTGTGCATTAACCTGAGAAGCAAAAGAGACCATGCAATGACCTTCCTATTTTCCAGGTAAGAAGACAGAACAGATGCTAATTAGCTTTCTTTTACAACACAGCAAGCAAAGGGTGTCTTGATGGGATTCTGGGTTCAATCTTAGCCCAGAGGAGGGCTTTGGTTTCTTCTACTGCCATGTTTTACAAAGTTTGTGATCTTGCAGCAGCTACTTTGTAACTCTGTGCTTAATTTTTTCTATTTTTGGACGTTAGAATGCTCGCAGACCTTGAGAATGAAGGACAGCAAACAATCTATGTACACATGAGACCATGCTGTTCTAACACATTACTGCAATGCAATAATCTAGCGATGCCTTTAAAGTAGGACCACATAATAACAAGACTAATTCATATGGAGCAGAGAGAAAGGACACATCTATTAAAACCACATTCTCAAATCACAGCTAATACATTTTAAACACATCAGGGATTTTTTTCAAAGAGCATTAGGAACACTAATTGGATTGCTTTTATTGTTAGAACAACTTTGAAGTTAGAGTTATGCTAATATTCATAGTATAATTGAGGAAAGGAAGGAATAGCCAAGAATCCCCAAGGTTACTGGTGAAACAGGTTGTCCCATGCTGATTCCCGAAGCCCATATCCCTACCTGTGTTCTGTCCTCTTATTTAGGATGTCAGAAAACTGTAAAAGTATCTTATGATCTATTGTTAGATAATCTGGTACATGATTGGTTTTGATTTTACTTCAATCTTTAGAATAGAATTCTGTATTTTATGTACATTTTAGTGTTATTAACCCTGAAAATTCTTTGGAACAACCATTATTCATACTCATGAATGTGATATTTCATTAGCCTGTACAACCAAGTATTGGTTACTAATTACTTCTTTCCATCATTATCATCAAAGATATCTCTAACATGTGGTAACCAAAGCAACAATGTTATCCTTTCCTTATATCATGACTGCTCGTCCAACTCTGTGTTCTATGCCTGTCTTAGGGTTTTTGTTGCTGTGAAGAGATACCGTGACCACGGCAACTCTTAAAAGGAAGACATTTAATTGGGGTGCCTTGCTTATTGTTTCAGAGGTTCAGTCCATTATTACCATAGCAGGGAGCATCCAGTATATTGTAGCTGTAGCTAAGAGTCCTACATCTTGCAGGCAACAGGAAGTCAACTGAGACAGTGAGAGGTATCCTAGATTATTATTTCTGTATTCTCATCAATATTTTAGAAAGAAAAAACTGAGGGGCATTTGAGATTAGGAAAACTTGTCACAAAAGGGAAACTTGGGCTCAGTCTCACCCTGAGAAGAGTCCAATCTTGGAATAGTTTCAAGGTGGAACAGTCCCTCACACACTAGAATCTCCTGAATTGTCCCATGCCCTGGTCTTCCCAGCATTGTTCACTGCCCACCATAAACAAGCTGCCCTGTTGATGTTATGATCCAGGTCTTTCAGTGAAATAAAACCTCATTCTTATTCTGGTAGTGGCTTTTTGCCTTTCAATAATAATTTTGAGTAAAATCTTTCCTTCATACCTTTGAATTTGTTTGTTATTTAACACATGAGTAGTTACTCAGACTGTAATAAGAGGCATATATATATATATAATATACTTAAGTGTATTAAGTATATATATATATACTTAAATATATTTTTTAAAGAGAAAGTTTTCACTCAACATTATTTAATAGGATAGTCTGCCCGAAGTCATAAATTTTAAGATTTCTTATTTTCAGCGTGACAGTGTTGTTTAAAAGGGTAACTAGAAGAATTATTCTATCATACGGTAGCAATTTCCCTTAGCCCTTAGCTAATAGCTGCATTGGTACAGTAGATATTTTCATTTCCTATCAGTAATCATTAGGCACATGATTAGTGCTGTCACAAGACATTCTGAAACTTTTCCAGGTTGTTCCTATAAGGTGTTGAATTTATAGACTGAAGAGTGTAGGGATTTTAAAGCCATGGTTTGATTCCATGGTGACATGATTGTTTTTTGATTTCCTTCTTCTTTTTTTTTATTTTTTTGAGATAGAATTTCTCTGAAAAACAGTGCTGACTTTTCTGGAACTCCCTCTGTAGACCAGGCTGGCCTCGAACTCACAGAGATCTGTCTGCCTCTGCCTCCCGAGTGCTGGATGAAAGGCATGCACTGCTACCACCTGTCATTGCTTTTTAATTTCCTAAATACATAGTCCTGGTAGAAATTAAGGCAAGGATGCTGCTTATATGCATACTATAAAACAACATTCTGTTTGGATATTTTAAAAAAGTTTGGATGGAGCTGGGACCTGAGTTTGGATCTTCTGGGGGACGCTGGATATGGTTGCCCAGGACTATAATCACAGCTCTGGGGGCTGAGGCAAAGAGTCTAAGGGTTCACTGGCATTTAGTCTCGTCTAAGCACTGAGGCTTTGTGATAGAATTTATCTCAAAAAAGCAATGCAAAGTGATGGGGACTGACATCAATGTCTTGCTACCACATGCACAGGCATGAATGAGCACATTCATATACACGCGTCCATATGCATTATTACAGGCATGTGCACACACTCATGTATCCACATCTAGGCATGAATGTATGCATGTGCATGTACACAAATGTTTGGTCAACTTGAGTTCCGTTGGTTTCTGATATGCGATACTGTTTTGACAAAAGGAGGCCAAGACCTGGGCTTCAAGAACCCTCCTAGACTATGCTCAGGGAGTTTATGTTAGCTTTCTTGTGACTCTCACGAAACTCCTGACAAAAGTAGCTTATAGAAGTCTTTATTTCGGTGCAGTTGTTGATATTGTCAGCAGTAGCATGAGGATGGTATAGTCCATCATGGTACCAGAAATCATGAGAGCAGCTGCAGCACTAACTGCAGGTTTTGAGCTCTGAGGCAGCGGGTAACATTGTATCCACAACTTTTTCTCAGTTCAGCTGCAGAACTATGCTGCCTACATTCAGGATGGGTCCTCCCACCTCAGCTCAGCCTCTTTGAAGATGCCTTCCCAGATACGCCAAGAGGTTTGTCTCTGAGGGTATTCTGAATTCCATCTAATTGACAAGATTAGCCACCACAGTGCCTAACTTAGCAATTCACTGCTAGATCACCATGGGAACAAGAGAATATTTGAGAGGCAAGGAAGCACAGTCTGCCTTGCATGGAGTCTGACGGAATATGTCCAGCTTCTCAAGAACAGAATCAATGTAACACACTCAGGCATTATTATCTCCGGGACACTGGACTACAGGCTCCTTAGCAAAGCTTTGTGACCTCCACAAAGAATATTTGTGCCAGTCTAGACTCATCCTTTATGATACTTGATCAAGATCACCCACTGTGAATACAGACTATGTATGTATTCTTTTTCTTTTCTTTCTTCTTCTTTTTTTTTTTAGTTATTTAAGAAAAAAAACAGTTTCTGGGTAAACAAAAGATAATGTTTTCAAATTACTTCATCCAATACAGAGAAATGAAATAAAAATTCAGTTTGTGAATTCAATAGGAGAATTACTTAACTTTTTCCTCTCTACATCATTTTTATTTGTGTACCTGCGATTACAGACTGAAATAAAATTCTTGATACATTACTCTGATTCATTTTAGCTTAGTCTTAATATAAAATTCTTTGACTCCTGCTGATGACAATTTCATTTTGTATTTATTTTGTAAGTGTTTGGATAAGGTACATATATAATAATAAATTCATCTTTCTGTGATTAGAAAGCCAAAAAGAGAACTGTAAGTTCAGACATTTCTTTAACATTGAGTTGGGGAGATGGCTTGGGAGTTCAGAGCACTGACTGCTCTGCTCTTTTAGGGGACTAGGGTTCAATTCCCAGAACCCAGTGGCAGCTCACAACTGTCTGTGACTCCATAAAGGATATGATGCCATATCTAGCTGCATTGGGCACCATGTGCACACAGCACAGAGATGTCCATGGAGTAAAATTACCCATACACATAAAATATAATGAATAAATTAGTAAAGAATTAAATAAAATTATACACAGGATTTTTACCACACCATAATGCTTTTGTACACTGTTAAGATTTGTCAATCATATTTGTTTAATAAAATGCTGATTGGCCAGTAGCCAGGCAGGAAGTATATTTGGGGAAACCAGACTAGGAGAATTCTGGAAAGAGGAAAATACAGATGGAGTTGCCACCCAGATAAACAGGAAGCAAGATAAGAATGCCTCACTGAGAAAAGGTACCAATCCATGTGGCTAAGCATAGATAAGAATTATGGGAGAATTTAACTTGTAAGAGCTAAGTAGGAATACGCCTAAGCCATTGGCCAAACAGTGTTATAATTAATATAGTTTTGTGTGATCATTCATGTCTGGGCAGTCAGGAAATGAAAGTACAGTCTCCATCCACACATACTGAAGTAGCTGCTCATGTTTTCTATGTCTTTTTACAAAATTAATTTTATTGAAAGTATTTTCAATTTATTAAATATCCTACTAATCCTATTAGGACACTTAATTCTAAAGCATCAAGAAAAAAAACAACATAGGTCCTATGAGGTGGCTCAGTTGGTAAAGTTGGTTTCCTCCCAAGCCTGACAACCCAAGTTCCATTTTCAGGGACACATGGAAATGTGGGAAGAGGGAATTGACTTCACAAAGCTGCCCTCTGATCTGCAAATGCACTAAGTGCATCTTTACATGCACACTCACACACACCCCGCACACTCCAACTAATATATGATAAAAAGCGTAACTGCACCTGAATGAAGAGAATGAATGAGCACATTTTGTCCTCCATATCCCCCTATCCCTGTTGCATCCCCCAAAACAAAACAAAATATGCAAGCAAGCAAACAAAAGCAAGAACAAAGAAAGAGAAAGAGAAAAAAGGAAAAGCCCATTAACGCAAAACAGAACAACAAAGCCATATCTGAAACAGCAAAACCTCTGCTTCTCCTTCTCTCCTGCCTCTTCATCACCTCTTCATCTGTCCTGGTGTCATCGAAGACTTTGGTGGGTCATATAGTACACCCCTTGGTCCCATCAGCTTGACTGGCAACTGTCCATTGCAGTGAGTAATTGGTCTAGTTCAAGACTAAAAGATACATCTTGAATGAAATTTTTTGAGTCTTCTCTACAACGCCTCTGTCCCCCTTTGGTATATCTCTTCAAATGTTAGTACAATAATCATCATTCCCACACTTGTTCTACATGGGCACTCATCCCTCTTCTTTCTTTCTTGGTTTGATAGTATACCATCAAGAATTCCTCTCCTTTTATTGCTGCTTCTCTATACTCATGTTATTACACACTGTGAAGATAAATATATGCTCTGAGTTCCTTTTGTAGTGTATCTGTTCCTTTTGTTCACATAGACTCACTAGTTGTAGCAAGACTGAAGTTGTGTATTTTTTCCATAACGTCTCTGGAGGAAGCCCATGGCTTCCAATGGCTCTTGAGTACGTTCTAGCTGAAGGTCTGGGAAACATTAGCATTACATCCACATCTTCCTTCCTTGATGTATTCATATACATTGTATTTGTGTATTGGGTGCATTCTGATAGAGTCCATAAATGCTGAGGCGCTGATGGTGATGGTGGTTAGGTAACACTGTTTGATGGAATCTGGGATATTAATGGAATTAATGGAATGCAAAGTTGGACACTATGATGAGTATCAGTTCCTTTACAAGTAGAGAGGCTTGATTTTTAATATTACCTGAGCTAGAAGGATTTAAACTTGAGAACACATCTATTGGTGTAGGAGGGTCTTCTATTTGTGTATTGCCCTCATTGGTTAAATAAAGAAAACTGCCTTGGCCTTTTGGTAGGACAGCCCTTAGGTGGGCGGAGTAGACAGAACGGAATGCTGTGAGAGAGAAGACAGTGTAGCAGACGCCATGCTTCTCCAGCACAAGATGGACACTGGTTAGACTCATGCCGGTAAGCCACAACTCAAGTGGCGATACACATTAATGGATATGGGCTAAAATAATATGTGAGAGTTAGCCAAGAAGGGGCTAGAGCTAATGGGCCAGGCAGTATTTAAATGAATACAATTTCCATGTAATTATTTCGAGTACGCACTGGGATCCGGGCGGGACAGAACAAGGGGCCGGGTGCCGGGAACACAGCCCGAACCCCTCATTACTACAATCTATCATTTCCTTTCATTTATTAATCTGGCTTCTCTGGAAATGACATATCTTATGAATATGCATAAACAATACAGGTGGTTTGGTAGGAAGGATATTTTGACATTAAGAATCTGCTGTCTTCCATATTTTAGCTGCAGTATCACTTACAAAGAAGTGAACCAACATTTTGACATTTAAACATTTTAACATTTGAAGCCAAAAAGTAAAGGAAAATTATCTATATCCCACCAGGATATGGCACCTGCCCATAGAACTTGCGTGAGCCTAGACGCATAACCAGATGCCTTCTCTGCAATTAATATCTTTGGGATTACTAAGAAATGTTGATTCAAAAATCAAGATAAAATGAAATGAAGCACAGTATTCAAGAAAAAAGGAAGTCTTTACAGGGAGATAATCCAAGGCCTCATGCATGCTTTGCAAACCCTTTCTCACTGAGTCATGTTTCCAGCCCTAAGCTCTTCTCTTATTTTGAGACAACCTTGTCCATATGCTTTGACTGTATTATTCCATAAAAATATTTTCTGGACAATAAAAGTAATGTGTCACATTAAAAAACTGGCACTCTATGTATTGGTTCCCAATTCAATCAAATGAGCCTGAAACTTATATTAGGAAGTTGTTTTTGTACTGGTTTTTCTCATCACTCGTCCCTGACCGTTAGTACAAACATGTTTCGGGATTATCAACACATTGCATGTGATTTATAGGAGACATGAAGATGCAGGTAGGTTACCTGTCAACACTACATCTTTCTACATAAAGGAAATAGCTTCTGTGGGGTTTGAAGCAGGAGAGGATGGTGCTTCTGGAACCAATTCCCTGTACACTCTGGGGTACAATCACACTTCCTACTCATCTGTAAGATAAACTGAATGGAATAATTGAAAAAAGGGTACATTATGAAATAAAAACCTCAGTGATTCTTGTAGACTTTGTTGTTGTGCAAGGTTAAGGGCTCTTGGAAAGGATGTACTGTCTATTGAGGTG
Organism: Ondatra zibethicus; assembly: GCA_004026605.1. Taxonomy (NCBI): domain Eukaryota; kingdom Metazoa; phylum Chordata; class Mammalia; order Rodentia; family Cricetidae; genus Ondatra; species Ondatra zibethicus. The sequence goes on along the minus strand of PVIU01001352.1, from coordinate 90,679 downwards.
TAATATGCTCTTCCATGGGAGGAAGATAAATTCAAGGAGCTTGCAATTAGCTTTTGGGAAGTGTCCAAAAGTACTCCCCACTTTCTGATCTCTTAGGGAAGCAGCCATCAGAGAATGCTTCATCTATTTCTGTCTTTCCTCCTCTTTCTCTGTATCCAAGAAGAGAGGAATCCTTTTCTTTTATTTTCATTTCTTTTAACCCTTCCCACCCTTTTCCTTCTTTCCCATTCCTCTTATTGCCTAATAGTTATCAATTATCGATCCCTTTAATATGTATCATCTACTAAATTATTCATGGATAGTTCATTTTAAAGTTTTTTGTCTTGATTCTCATTAGCAGAAAATTAAGAATCTTTTTCAGCATCACCTTCGACTATATGGGTTCTACCATTCTAAGCTATCCTGTTATTATTTTAAAATATCATACAGAATATTAAAGATATTCATCTTAAATGGTTTTTAACATATCTAACACACTATTTGTTCTATTATGGTTCATAAAGGTGATTAAACTCAATAATATAACTATTTCGTGCCACCATCATTATCACAAATTAGTTCTGATTACAAGGAAATTGAGAAAGTTTAGAAGTTCAATGTACAACAAATAAAAAAATATAATGTTTTGAATTTTTCTTTTATCTTTTACTCTGAATGTTTTATTAACAATATAAAATAATGAGTTTCAGCATGAAAATTTTAATACATTTTCATGACTGCACTTTTCTCACAACTACCCTCACTAACCTATCTCTTCCCCCATTCACTGGGACATTTTCTGTACAAATACTCCCCATTCTGCTCTCAGCTCTCTCTCTCTCTCTCTCTCTCTCTCTCTCTCTCTCTCTCTCTCTCTCACACACACACACACACACACACATGCACACACACGCCATACACACACACCATACACACATGCATACATACCATACACACACACCACACACACACACATGCACACACACCATACACATACACACACCATACACACACACCACACACACACATGCACACACACACAGAAGGGGAGATAGAAAGATAGAGACAGACAGACAGAGAGAGGATAGAGAGAAAATCTAGACTGTATATGTAAAATTTCCTCTAGCTTCCTTCTTCCTCACTCCAGCTTCTTCTTTCCTTTAAAGCTTTTCCTAATGAAGTTCAATACACTTTCTACATTCAGATCAGATACACTTTCTTCATTCAGAAAAAAGTGCCTTTTTTGTCTTTCTGAGTCTGACTTATTGCTTTTGAAATAATCATCTCCAGTTCCATCCATTTCTTGCAAATGACATAATTTCATTATTCTTCATGGTTGAATACAGCTCTGCTGTGTGGGGAATGTAGTATGTTTCCAATATGTTCTTTCTCCTGGTAGAACTGCAATAAATGCATAATAAACTGCAATAAATGATGCACAATTAACTCTTTATTATGCTGCCAGTCCCATTTTTATTTCTTAGTCAAGATTGATATTCTGGATCACGTCGTATTTCTATGTTTAGATTTTGAGGTGCCTCCATAGTGGCTTACCAGTTTACATTACCACCAGGACTGTACAGGGCTCTCTTCCTCCTACAAATGCTGTCTAGCATTTACTGTTATGCATTTTCTAGGTGATAGCTATTTTGATTGGATGAGAGAGGACTTCATTGCAGTTTATATATTTTAATTTCATTGATCTTTCTATCATCTATCTATCTATCTACCTATCTATCTATCATCTGTCTAATGTGTATGTGAGGGGATACATGTCATACAACATGTGTAAATGTCAGAGAACAATGTGTGTGAGTAAATTCTCTTCAACCACAGTGTGGATTCCAAAAATTGATCTCAGGTTATATGACAGGACTAAGTACCTTTACCTACTAATCTATCTTGCTAGAACTTCTTTGCAATTTAGTTTTAATTTATATTTTCCTGATAGCAAAGGTTGTTAACATTTCCTTATATATTGTTTGAACATTTGTGTGTCTTCTTTTCAGAATTTGCTATTCAGTCAATATGTTCATTGATTGTTTGGATAACTTTTTTCTTTAATTTTTGAGTCCATTATATTTTCTGTTTATGAATTCCTTTCTGTTTATTGTCTCAGCTCTAGTGGTTGATTCTTTGTGCTGAGCCTTTGAATTTCACAACCTTTCATTTGTCAACTCTTGCTATTATTTATTGAACTACTAGAACCTTATCAGAAGGTTCTTGCCTTATACCTACATCTTGAAATGTTTTATTTATAGTTTTCTCTATAAGTTTTGAAGTTTCAAGTATTACCTTCAGATCTTCGATTGATTCTGAGTTGTTTTTTGTGCATAGCCAGAGATCTAGATCTTGTTTTATTCTTGCACATGAGGACTCAGTTTTCATCATACCATTTGCTGAAGAGGCTATCTTATCTTTTTTTGAATATATGTTTCTAACATCATTGTCAAATATTTGTGACTGCAGCTGTGTTGGATCACTTGGGGTCCTCCACTGTAGTCCATTGGTCTGCACTTCTGTTTTTTCCAGCCTATTGACTTCTGCTGCAGTGGCTCTAAAGAATGATTTAGTATTGTGATACTAAATACCAGATATTTAGAATGATCTGGTATTGTGATACTTACAGCATTGATTTTTATTTTTCCCCTTAGGACTTTTATGTTCATTCAGGGTCTTTTGTGGTTTCATATAAATGTTAGAAATTTTTTCCAGTTCTGTGAAGAATGTCTTTTGGATTTTGATGAGAATTGTATTAAATGTGTAGATTACTTGGGATCATACAGTCATTTTTACAGTATGATTTCTGCCAATGAACATCAGAGACCTTTTATTTTATTGTCTTCAATATCTTTTCTTGGTATTTTAAATTTTCCATTTTAAAGATCTTATGTTTGCTCTGTTAGTTTAGCTCTAAGTGTTTTCTAAAAATAAACATTCTGAAAGGCACTGGTGGTTTTTTGATTTCTTTCTCAGCATGGTTATTGTTGGTTTACAGGAAAGTACTGATCTTTAGAATTTGGTTTTCCATTCTGCTATATTTCTGAAATCTGTTTTTATCAGATGTCAGAATATTCTACTGAAAACTTTAGAGTCTTTCAATTATAGACTCATGTCATATATGAGTAGTGATTATTAGACAATTTCCTATTAATTTATATGTATTGTAATTGTTTTTGCTAGCTTTATTTACCTAGCTAAAACTTCAGTCACTATACTGAATAAGACAGGAGACCATCGGCACTCTTATTTCATTCTTGATTTTACAGAAGAAGCTTTGGGTTTTCTTTATATACTACAAAGTTAGAAATAGGTGACTTGCTTTATGGCTTTTATGACTTTAGCACCCGCTATATCTTATTACTTCAAGGCTTTTATCATGAAAAGCTGTTGAACTTTACTAAATGTCTATTTTTGAATCCTTTAAGATCATGATAAAACTTCTGTACTTCAGCCTATTCGTGTTATGTATTATATTCATTGATTTGTGCATATTCAGGGTTTGGATTATTCTTGTTTTTCTAAGACATTGCAGTATATACCAAAGGCAATAATAGGATTGAAAATTACTCCTCTTGGTGCTTCTAATAAAAATTCAGAGTGATCTCTAATAAACAACTTAAAGATGTACTGCAATGTTTGTAATTTCAAAACCTATTAAATATCATTCACTCTGCTGGAGATGTATGCCTGTGGATGTTGGATAGTGTGTTAGAAGTCTGACATTCTCATATTTTGCAGTAGTAAACCTATCCAAATGTAGGTGGCTCCAGAATTCAATCCATCTTTTTTCCTCAGACTCAGGTCTGTCCAACTCCACAGTTATTCTCAAGAGAAGTCATTTCTTTACTGGGTTCAGGGCGACCACTTCTGGTGTACTTCTACTGTCTGTTCTGATCCTCCTGCCGCCTGCTCTTTCCAGATTGTCACCATTACACCTTCCCACTTTGGAAGGGTTGCTTTGAAGCTGTCTTTCATCCTGAGTCTTGGCAAGTTGATGTCATCTCTGACTTATAACTCTTCCTTTCTCTAGGGCTCCCAGAATAGCTCAATTGTAAGCAACAGATCCTCTTCAAGATGGTGGCCACCCACATATCTCTGAGTAGGATGGGACATAAAGCAAACACACAAAGAAGCTGAACTCTACTATTAACCTATCACACTGAAAGAGTCACTCTCTGGCCAAAACACGACTATGCCTGGAGCTTGTGAGACTTAAGTTTTAGGTGCAGTTTCTGCTTCTTCAACTCCTGCCTGAAAGCTTTTGTGACTGAAATAATGTGCTGATTGCTCCCTTTCCCATGGGTCCTTTCTCTGTGCTTTGCTGCTTCCTTCCCTTTCCTTTGTGCTATCACATGCTCCTTCACTTTTCAATCTTGGGAATTGAGTCTGTGTTTTCTGATCCTGACTATTGTCTTTCACTCCATCACATAGAAGCCTTTGCTAACTAGACTTCTAACTTGGAAGTCCTGGAAATTTTCACTTTCTTGTTTGCGTGATTCAATGAATAATATAGTATCGTGTGTGTGTGTGTGTGTCTGTATGTGTGTACATATATATCGGCATGTATTTCAAGCATGAATATTTGTAATTTTAACAATGAAAAATACCACTATTTTCTTTGTTTCTTATAAACATTCAATGATTGTATCTATGGTAGAACTTGATTCATTCATTGCTAATTCTAAAAACAAGCAGGCAGGAGAGCTGTCGCTGCATTTTTCAGAGAAGATGATGAAATAGAGGAATGGCGAGGCAAAATCAAAAGTGTTAATGGGTGAACTTAAATTTAGAATTAGATAGATAATTCATACAATTCAGTTTTGTTTTGCACACAATGTCAAACACAATAATTTTGGGCAGCAACTTTGCCATATATCTGAGGATGTCTTTTAATATTTCAAATGAACATTATTCTTATTTTCAGTGGCTTATAAAATGATTACAATGAAGCAACCCTTTTTTGATCCATCTAAAGAATCCATTCCATTCTTATAATTGCTTATGAGCCAAAGAATCACAGAAAAAATAATGAAAAAGAAAGGAAGAAAGAAAGAAAGGAAGAAAGAAAGAAAGAAAGAAAGAAAGAAAGAAAGAAAGAAAGAAAGAAAGAGTAGCTCTATTTTGGCATACCAATGTGAAGCTTATATCCCTATGGGGCCTGAGAAAGCTGAAAGAAAGAACAAAACAGACATGGCTCCTTTAAGAAATTCTGCCTGAAAGCAGAGTACTTAAACAGCCTTTCCCAGGCTAAATAGAAACAAAACACTAAGTAAAAAACACTTGCCACTGCACAGGGCACTGGCATCCTAGAGTTAGGGAGGTGTTGAAGTTCCTGGTTAAAATCAGCTCTGACCGAACCAAGAGCTTTAGGTTGGGCTCCCACAACCTGAGAAGTGGGCAGAGCCAGCTGCCAAAGGCACAGGGAGGTCTTAGCCAAGCCACTTAGTGGTTTAAAGGCTCATGTGGTCAAAAAGGAAAAAAAAACAGAGATGGAAGTGTAGGGTACTATGTCACATGAGCTTTCCTCCACTTTGAGAAAGCTGAATTCCCTTTGGAGAGCAGGAATGATAATAAACACTATGCTTTCCATAAAAAACAAAAGACTAGAGATATGCAGTAAAGACAGATCCAGACAGGAAAAAACAACCTCAAAATAGATTACAGTGTGTGTAGCCATGTGTGTGGGCTTAACAAAGAAATGAAAAGGATATAGACAATCATAGAAAGAAAGAAAGAGTTTAAAAATAATTAAATCTAGCCGGGCGGTGGTGACGCATGCCTTTAATCCCAGCACTCGGGAGGCAGAGACAGGTGGATCTCTGAGTTCGAGGCCAGCCTGGTCTATAAGAGCGAGTTCCAGGACAGGCTCCAAAGCTACAGAGAAACCCTGTCTTGAAAAACCAAAAATAAATAAATAAATAAATAAATAAATAAATAAGTAAAATCTTTAAAAAGAAAAGTATGTAATAAAAAATAAACCAAGTAGAGATGGGTAATACACAGGGAGTCAGGATTCTGCCCGTTGCTGTATTGAGCCTGAATTGCTTTGATTGCTGATAAGCAAGCAACAGCTGCCAAGGGATGTGGGATTGAAAGTTACTGATAAAATAAGCCAGCCTAGATATTTTAAGAATGCCTTAACTTTAAAACGGAACTTAAAAAGTGCATTGTTTTGTTTTGGAGAATAGGTTTTGCTTTTGTTCCCACAGGATACAAGAGGCTGTGGATTCCTTCAAGATCAATATGGATTAGGTTTGATTATGGGAGACCTCCTGAATCTTGACAAGTGATATATATCAACAAAGGTTATTGCTGGTCTTCCCAGGACTTATTATCTCAATTTTTTTTTTCTGAGAACCTTAAAGATGCCTTCACCCATAGACAACAGGGAGCAATCTAGAGAAGATGAAATCCACATTCCCAAGATTTGGAGTATGGATGGTGTTTAATTATTTGGTGGATTATGGATGTTTGTTATCATTTAGGGGAATATAGGAATATAGGATTTTGGTATATTGATGCAAACTTAAAGTTATTTTTGTTACTCTATATATATGTTTCTAATCTTGTTTGGGGTATTGTGATTATTTAAAAATTTTAAAAATTTAATTTGTAATTAAGAAATGAGGCTATTAGCTAATCTATAATAATCAAACGTATAGCCATATTAGGTATGCTTTCAAGGTTAAACAGATACATTTTTTGACAGATGATTTTCAAACATTTCAAAGACCTACAGAATATGACATTTAAGATGTTTAATAACTGAAGGTTTTTCATGACTATGAGACATGTCTGTTCCTGCCAGCACCAGTTTACTTCATAAAAGGATTGTGGGCATCAAAAAAAAACTCCACATGGAGTTTGCTTTCTATGTGATAAAACTAGTCATTTGGGCAAGAAACTGCTTTGCCTTGACTGCCAACAGTAAGTTGTATAAATTGTACATGCAGGACATACAAGAAAGTTACTGCTAAACTTTTCTGAGAAAAGGCAGGACAATCCTTCAAAATTCCTGCTTTATAAAAGAATCTTCTTGATACTTTAGGTCTGTAGGCTGAAGATGGATGCCCTTACATTGCAGAGGAACTTTGGGTTACTGTCCAGGCAGACAAATGTCACTATTGTTAGGTAATATTACATCCTACTGTGGTCTTAGATGGAGTCAAAGACTAAGTAGTTAGAGTTATAGCTTTCCTTTGTAATAATAGAAAGTATTTAGGTATAAAACTATGAACTCATTAAGATAGGATAGATAATCAAATATTTATTCTAAATTTGCCAGACACAAATGGACTGTACATTGTGAATGTAATCCTTACTTGATAATTGTTCTTATTGTATACAGTTTTACTATGTTAAAGTTAAAGTATTTCAATTTTGTTTAGACAAAAAGTGGGAAATGCTGTGGAATATTGGTTGAAGATATGTTACATTCATTGATGCTGTGGAATATTTATTTAATGATGAAAAGATGTGATGCATATTTTAATGTTGTATTTGTTTAACACCATGAATCTGTGTTTCTTTGCCTGCCTAAAACACCTGATTGGTCTATGAAAGAGCTGAATGGCCAAACCTAGGCAGAAGAGGGATGGGACACTGCCAGGCAGAAAGAATAAATAGAAGAAGAAAAAGAGAAGGAAGAGCAAAAAAGAGGGCGCAAGAAAAGAAGAAAGAGGAGGACACCAGGGGCTAGTCACCCACCTACACAGCAAGCCATGGAATGAGAAGAAAAGAAAGGTGTATAGAATAGAGAAAGATAACAGCCCAGAAGTGAAAGGTAGATGGGGCAATTTAAGGAAAGTTGGCTAGAAATAAGCCAAACTAAGACCGGGCATTTTATAAGAAAGAATAAGTCTCTGTGTATTTATTTGGGAGCTGGGTGTTGGGCACCTCCAAGAACCAAAGAGTCAAAACAAAAACAAAAAAGCCACAACTACCCATTTCTACTTTGGTAGTATGTAGAGTGCCTTCTGTTTCAGAGGCAGCATTTGGGGTTTTGGGAGACTGCGACAGGACCCCGTTGGCTAACAACTCAATTAGATGTAGCCCAATCTCTGCATTGTAGGCTTCATTTGGTAAAAAGAGATGGCTAGTTTTGTCCCTTGTTATTTAGCAATTTCATGTAGATCAACTTCATATATGTATATATTTTAATGAAGCTTCTACTGTATTAGATTTCTGTACTACTAAATGGCCCTGAATTTTAGCTGTCTATTCTTATATTCCTTCCCTTAATTCTCTCTTCTCTCCCATCTCCCTATTTGATTCTCCCTTTCTATTCCCCTCCCTTCAATAACTATTCTATTTACCTTTCCTGGGGAGATCTAACCCCTCCTACCCAGGTGCTTGCTCTGTAACTAATATTTGTGACTCTGGATTTTCTAATGGTTATCATTAACTTCTTTGCTAATATCAACATATTAGTGAATAAATGCCATATTTGTTCTTTCTGGGCCTGAGTTGCCTCAGTCAGAATAATTCTTGTTTTAGCTCCATCCTCTTATCTGAGAATTTCATGTTCTTTTCTTTTTAATGGCCGAGTCATAAATAGTCCATTATGTCAAGGTACCATATTTTCCTTATCCATTCTTTTGTTGAGGGACATCTAGGTTGTTTCCAATTTCTGGCTATTATGAATATAACAGCAATGAACATGTTTGAGCAAGTGTTTCTGTGATAGAATGAAGTGTTCTTTGGTTTTATGAAAAAGAGTGGTATATCTAGATCTTGATGTAGATTGATCCCCATCTTGCTGAAGAACCATCACACTAATTTTCACAGAGGCTCTATGAGTTTGCACTCCCGCCAGCAATGAATAGTTGCTTTTTAGTTTACATCCCCACAGACATGAGCTGCCATTAGTTTTCTTGAGTTTAGGCATTCTTACTAGCATAAGATGACATCTCAAAGTCACTTTGATTTACATTTCCCTGATGGCTAAGGATGTTGAATATTATTTTAAGTGTTTCTCAGCCATTTGAAATTCCTCTTTTGAAAATTTTCTGTTTAGATCTGTACACATCTTTAAAAATTTGATCTGTTTTGTAGAGTTTTTTTATATATTTCAGATTATAGCACTTTTATCAGATGAGCAGTTGGTAAAAATCTTTCCCCATTCTGTAGGCTAACACTATTGTCCAAATGATGGTGTCTTTCAGCATGCAGAAACTTTTCAGTTTCATGTGGTTTTATTATTAATTATTGATCTTAGAGACTGTGCTATCAGTGTTCTATTCAGAAAATATTTTCCTGTGCCAATGAGTTCAATATTTTCCCCAATTTCTTTTCTTGCAGGTTCAGAGTATCTGGTTTTATGTTGAGGTTTTTGATGTACTTGTAGTTGAAGGGTGATAAGTATGGGTCTATTGGCATTTTTCTACACACAGTCATCAACTTTGACCAGCATCATTTGCTGAAGATGCTATCTGTTTTCAGTATGTATTTCTGACTTTTTATAAAAACCAGGTGCCCTTGGGCACGTGGATCTATGTTTGAAACTTTAATTCTGTTCCATTGATCAACATGCCTGTTTTTGTGACAATGCCATGCTGTGTTCATTATTGTTGCTCTGTATTTACATTTGACATCTGAAGATGGCGAGAACCCTAGCAGTTCTTTTATCATCCAGGAGTGTTTTAGATATGCTGGGCATTATGTATTTACATATAAAGCTGAAGATTGACCTTTCAGTTTCTCTGAGGAATTGTTTTGGAATTTTAACGGGGGTTACATTGAATCTGTAGTGACTGTTAGTAAGCTGGACATATTTTCCTGTATTAATCCTATAATCTGTCCATCTTTTGATATCCTCTTAAGACACTTAGTTTTTATCTTGTAAGTCTTTCACTCGGTTGGTTAGAGGTAATCCAAGATTTTTTTTTATATATTTTGAGGCTATTATGAAAGCTGTTATCTCCCTAATATCTCTTTCAATCCTTTTGTCATTTGTGTATAGGAAGGCCTCTGATTTCTGTGAATTAATTTTCTATATAAGTATGATGTGGAAAATGTTTATCAGCTACAGGAATTTTCCAGTGAAATATTTAGCACCAGTGATGTATATTATCATATCATCTGCAAATAAGGATAGTTTGACTTCTTCCAGTCATCTAATTGCTTTAGCTGATATTTCAAGTACTATATTTTATAGGTAAGGATGTTGACTATGAGTTTTCTGTAAGCTCCCTTTATAAAGTTTAGGTATGTCCCTTGTATCCCTAATCCCTCCATTATATCTTTTATCATTGAAGGGTGCTGAATAGTGTCTAAGGAATTTTTTTGCATATAATGAGAAGATCATGTGGCTTTTGTCTTTTGGGTTGTTTGTACAATGGAGTACATTTATCATTTTACATATACTGAACCATCCCTGCACCTCTGAGATGAAGCCTACTTGATCATAGTGGATGATTTTTGTGATTTGTTTTTCGATTTGGTTTGTGTTAGAGACCAGTTTCAACAAAGATACCACTTAGCAGGGTAGAGGCATGGGGATTAGAAAAGTTAGTGAAGAGTGTGAGGACACAAGTAAAAATGAAACAGAAAACGTGGGATAGTACCGGGAGGGAGTTCCAGTGAGTACTGAAATCACCCACATTTAATTTCCATTTGCTTAAAATACCCCTGACCCCAAAGGTAGAAGTAAGACAAAAACAAAACAAAACAAAAAATCCTGCATTAACATGATACAAGGAAATGAACAGACCAGTTGAAGGTTGCAGCCTACATTCTTAGTTAAACCTTCTGTTGCTAGAACCAAACAAATAAGGCTCACACCACATAGCAAAACATTCTGTAGGCAAACCACTCCCTGGGTGACATCCTTTGTTATCTCCCTAAGGGAGTAGGAACTTAGTTAGATCCTTAGACTTTTGTTTGAGGTAGAAACAGATCTACCTCTCTACACCTGAAATACAAGGTTTGGATATTGCCACACCTGTTGAGGATAACCTTGAGAAAGCAAAGTTCGTTGGAACCAAATTTAGGTGGGACCTTTGTTTGAGGTAGAAACAAACAATAACCTTCAAGGAATAAAAGTAAGGTCCAGCTCTCTAACCTTCAGGGTAGAATGGCAACAGCTTTGAGCAAGCGGAAACTCTCTGATCCTCAGACAAGGTGGACATAGGCTTACAGTTTTGGGTCTCCACAGGTTTGTAAGTATTTTATTGAGAACTTTTATATCCATGTTTATAAGGGAACCTAATTTGTAATTGTTTTTCTTTGTTGGTTCTTTATGTAGTTTGGGTTTCAGGTTTGAATTTATCATAAGATAAATTGGGCAGTATTCCATCTGTTTCTTGTTTGTGAAATAATTTGAACAGTATTGGTATTAACTCTTTTTTTAAACTGAGACAGAATTCAGTGCTGAAATCATCTGGTTCATTTTTTTTTAAAAATTATTTTGATTGGGAGACTTTCAATTATCACATTTCACTAAGGTTTATAGGTCTGTTTACCTTGCTTATCTGATCTTGATTTCACTGTGATAAGAGGTTTGTATGAAGAAAATTATCAAAATCTTTTAGATATTTCCAATTTGGTGGCGCGTAGGTTATGTAAGTATCCTTACAAGTCTCTGGATTTCCTCTGTGTCTGTTGTGATCCGCTCCCTTTTATCTCTAATTTTAAAAAGTGGATATTTTTTCTTATATTTGGATATAAATTTGTCAATAATACCAATTTACTCAAAGATCCAATTATTTGCTTCATTGATTTTTTCATTTTGACTTCTGTTTGTCGGTTTTTTAAAAGTTGATTTCAGCCCCGAGTTTGATTATTTTGTGTTGTTATTCCTTTTGGATGTGATTTCCTCTTTTTGTTCTTTCATGTTTACTGTTAGATTAGTAAGATGAAATCTCTCTACTTTTTAAAATGTAGGCACTTAGTGCTAAGATCTTGCCACTTAGAATCACACCCACTGTTTCCCATAAATTGGAAAGTGTTGTGTTTTTATTTTCATTAAATTCTAGAAAGTCTTTAATTTCTTTATTTCTGCCTTGACCCAGTAGTCAAGAGTTGTTCTGTTTACAGGCTTTCTGTTGTTACTGATATTGAGTTTTCATATGTGGTAGCCAGAAAGGAAACAGGGTTCTATTTAATTTTTCTTGTATCTGCATGTGGTCAGTTTTGGAGAAAGTTCTATGAGGTGCACAGAAGAAAGTATACTTTTTTGTGTTTAGATGAAATGTTCTATAGAAATCTGCTAGGTCCATTTGTTTTATAACATCGGTTATCTCCATTATTTCTGTTTAGCTTTTGATCAAATGACCTGTCTATTGGCGAGTGTGGATTATTTAAGTCTCCCAATATCAGTGTGTGAAGGTCAATATGTCATTTAAACTATAGTAGTGTTTTGGTGTTGTTTTTCTTTTCTTTTTTTGCTTTTGTTTTTGTTTTTCGAGACAGGGTTTCTCTGTAGCTTTGCAGCCTGTCCTGAAAACTAGCTCTGTAGACCAGGCTGGCCTGGAACTCACAGAGATCCGCCTGCCTCTGCCTCATGGAGTGCTGGGATTAAAGGCCTATGCTACCAATGCCTGGTTATTGTTTTTTGTTTTTAATGGGCTTGAATGCAGTTGTATTTCTTGCATGTGTGGTAAGAATGGTAATGTTCTTTTGGTTGATTTTTTTCCTTTTTTGAGTACATAGTATTTTTATATATTCCTTCTGTATCTTTTGTGATTAGCTTTGGTTTAAACTCTAGTTTTCCAGTTATTAAAAGGACTATGCTAGCTTGTTTTTTCAATCCATTTTCTTGAAATATTTTTTTTCCATTCTTTTACCCTGAGGTGATATCTTTCCTTGATATTAGGGAGTGTTTCTTGGATGTAGCATAAGGATGGATCCTGTTTTCACACCCATTCTCCTAGTTTGTATCTTTTTGGGAGAGGAAATGGAAACCATGCAGTTAAGAGATGTCAATGTTCAGTGTTTGGTGATTCTTGTTATGTCTTGCTCTTGTGTACATGTATGTGTGCACGTGTGCATGTGCACATGCATGTATGCATATGTATGTGCATGGTTTCCCTTTTTTGATGTTGCTGATCTGGGATTATTTATTTTATGTGCTTTAATGAATGTATTTAATCTTTTTAGGTTGGTGTTTATTTTCTAGTAGGATTGAATTTGTAGAAAAACTTTAAATTTATTTTTTATCATGGAATGTCTTATATTCTCCATCTATTGTGATTGAAAGTTTTGCTGGGTATAGTAATCCGGACAGACATCTCTAGTCTCTTAGAATCTGTAGAACATCTATCTAGGCCCTTCTGGCTTTTAGAGACTCCATTGAGAATTTGGATATTATTCTAATAGGGATGCATTTGTATTTTACTTGGTCTTTTCCCTTGCAGCTTTTAATTTTTTTTTTTTTGGTTCTGTATGTTTAAAGTTTTAACTATTATGTGCCAAACAGGACTTTATTTTCTGGTCTAATCTATTTGGTGTTGTGTGTTTCTTGTACCTAGATAGGCATCTCTCTCTTTAGGGACATTTTCTTCTATGAGTTTGATATAAATATTTTCTAGGCCTTTGAGCTGGTTTTCTTCTCCTTTCTCTATTTCTATTATTTTTAGATTTGGTCTTTTCATAGTGTTACAGATTTCTTACAATTTTCATGATTGGAATTTTTTAGATTTAACATTCTTTGAATTAGTTTTCCATCTTTTCTATTGTTTCATCAATGCTTGAGGTTCTCTCTTCCATCTCTTGGTCTCTTGTATTCTGTTGGTGACATTTATCTCCCAGTTTCCTGTTCGAGTCCTTAATTTTTTCTTTTCTTCCTTTTTTTTGTTTCAGGGTTTTTCTGTATAACCCTGGCTGTCTTTGGATTTGCTCTGTAGACCAGGCAGGCCTTGAACTCACAGAAATCTACCTGCCTCTGCCTCCCACAAGCTGGGATTAAAGTAATGGCTTGTTCCTAAAATTTTAATTTCCCTATTTCTCTCTATTTGGGTTTTCTTTATTGATTCTATTTCCATTTTCATTTCTTGAACTGTTTTATTTATTACCTTCTATTCTTTTTGTTTTCATAGATTTCTTTAAGGGAGTTATTAATTTCCTCCTTAGGTCTCTATTATTTTTATAAAAGGTTATTTTAATAATTATTTTTCTTGTGCTTCTGTTGCAAGGAGCCGCTTGTTCATCCCGGCCACCCAGAACCAAAATATTCACACATAAACTATATTAATTAAATCACTGCTTGACCCATTAGCTCTAGCTTCTTATTGGCTATCTCTTATATCTTAATTTAACCCATCTCCATTAATCTGTGCGATTATCATCACAAAGTTGTGGCTTACCAGCAAATTTTCAGCACGTCTATCTCTGGCAGCTCCATAGTGTCTCTCTGACACTGCCCTTCTTTCTCCCAGCATTCAGTCCAGTCCTCCCCACCTCCCTACATTCTGCCCTATCAACAGACCAATGCAATTTCTTTATTCATTAATGGTAATCACAGCACACAGAGGGGACTCCCACATCAGGTTTCAGTTATGTTGCTTTTCTCATAGTCCTGTTTTCGTATGGTTGCTATCTTCTAATGGAGTCATTGTCCTGGGTCTTATTGATTATATTTTTAGGATGGCATCTAGGTATCTGGATTTGGCCACTTTGCTGGCCTTCTTGCTTCTAGCTTTTCAGTCCCTAATGGAGCATGAGAGCTTCAAAATATGCTAGTGCTTCCCCTAGATTCCAGACACCATCCTCTTTAACCCCCCGTTTAGACCATTCCTGGCTCTCCATGGTAACAGATAGTTGACTCTGTGGGGGAAAATGCAGCATGAATTGCAATATAAAACCCATGAAGTTCTTGCTTCATCATAAAAACAATTCCCTTTTCTGAGGGAATGGTTATAAGAAACATGTTCACAGATCAATGATTTTATAATGCTGGGTTTCGAGTTATTTTACAGCCAGGTAAGACAGATATCTAAACTCTAAGTTGTCAGTTTCACTGACCATAAAACACTGCCTTTTGGAGGATTCAAGAGTCTCGGTATAATCCACTTGCCCATAAGATATTGGATTGAGATTCAGGAGACTTTTTCATGAGGGAGACTCAGAGTCTAAGTCTGAACTACTGGGAAGTGTGGCTATACCTAACAATGTGCACAACCCATTTATAATATCCAGTTTCTCCTTTGGCTGTTCAAGACAGGGTTTCTTTTTGTAACAGCCCTAGCTGTCCTAGAATTCCCTTTGTAGACCAGGCTGACCTTAAACTCACAGAGATCCTTCTGCCTCTACCTCCTGAGTGCTGGAATTAAAGTTATGCACTACCACACCTGGTTCAACAATATCCATTTTTTCCCCACTGGTGGGACACTTTCTCATGTCTTGAGATTGCTGAGAGAAGAGACTTATACATCATGCTTACACATTCTCCTACCCACTGGGTTGTTTACTTTTTTGGTATTTTGAATATTTTCTGTTGGAATTTGTATCAGAAACATTACTCTTCACAATCAATGACATTCTGCACACTCATCTAGAGATATCTAAGTCAGACTTTCCTATCTTTTTATTATGTTCCTTACTAATAACTGAGTTACCAACCAGCCAAGCAGCCAACCTATTTATCACTGCCTAAAGTCTTAGAAATAGGAAAACATCAGAACACTTTCTCTCCAAATAAATCACCAACTAGATGTAAATCTCCCAACAGTATCAGTGATTGTATCTAAGGTAAGAGGACAATTATATTTTTGGATCAGATGGTATCAGTTTTTCCTATTCAAGAGAATCAATGCAAAAAAGCTTGAGATTCATATTTTTTAAGATTTGTTTATTTTTATTTTTATGTATATGATTGATATGATTTTTTTCCTTCCTCCATATATGTGCACTATGTGAATGCCTTGTGTCTGCAGAGGCCAGAAGGGGGCATTGGATCCCCTGGAACTGTCATTTCAGATGGTTGATATGCCACATGAACAGGAAGTGCTGTTGACCACTACGCCATCTCTTCAGTTTCACAATACATATCCTTATAAGCCTTAAGCAACAAATAATTTTTACTTGAATGATAAATTAATAGAACTTAATTTTATTCTAAAATGTAACATGAGGGGCTGGGCTGCTTGTTGGGGTTTCTGTCCTGCCCAGTTCCCATAGCTGGTAAGGTCCCAAAGAAAACCATATGGAGAGTCTACATTAGATATAAACTGATTGGTCCATTAGCTCAGACTTCGTATTAGCTCTTATAACTTATGTTAACCCACTATTCTTATCTATGTTAGCCACATGACTCAGTACCTTTTTCAGCGGGGCAGGTCACATCCTGCTTCTTAGTTGTCTGGACAGGACTGGGAAGAACTTCCTTCTTCCCAGAATACTCCTGTTGTCATTGCCCCACCTCTACTTCCTGTCTGGTTTTCCCACCTATACTTCCTGCCTGGCTAATGGCCAATCAGTGTTTATTTAAATCATTATTGACAGGATACAGACAATTCTCCCGCACCACTTTCCCCACTTTTTTTTTTAAACAAAGAAAAATATCCATAGTCCATTTTTTGGGAATGTGGGCATAGGATTCCAGGCTACTTCCTGCTGGTTGAGGGCACTGATAATCTTATGGGGACTTAAAGAAAACTTAGAGTTATGTTCAAGTCCTGACTGGAGTATCCTGTGAGTCTTGATCATCTCAGGCAGCATCTTGAATCTGTTTTGTTGTAGAACTCAGACATCTGGGCCATTTGTTCCTAATGGAGATTTTTCAGGTGGTCTTCCTTCATCAAACCTGAGTTTTCTTAACTCATAATAAATCCACAGCCTCTTATTTCCTGTGGAAACAAAAGCAAAATCTCTTCTCCAAATTAACATATCTTTTGACTTCAATTTTGAAGTCAAGGTATTTTCAAAATACCTATCTTGGGTTAGTTCAGCAGCATTTATAAGCAAATATCATTTAGCAGCTGTTGCTCCTTCCTCAGCATTCAAACAATTCAAAGAGAGAATAATAACATACAGTATCCAGATTCTCTATGTGTTTTCCATCTTTATGTGGCTTTACTTTACCCTCTATTTCTTTTATTTTTACTTTTAGTTTTTGAGACAGGTTCTCTGTGTATCTTTGTCCTGGAACTCCTTCTGTAGACCAGACTGTCCTTGAACTCACAGAGATCCTCTTGCCTTTGCCACCCTCAAGTGATGGGATTAAAGGTGTCCACCACCATACCTTGAATTCACAGAGGTCTGTCTGCCTCTGCCTCCCAAGCTTTGGGATTAAAGGTGTGTACTACCACACCTTGAATCACACAGATCTGCCTGCCTCTCCCTCCCAGGCATTGGGATTAAAGGTGTGTACCACCACACCCAACTACTGTCTTTCTTTCTTGTTTATTTTAAGGACCTTAACTTTTTTTTCAAGTCTGCATATATTTTTAACACATTGTGAAACATTTAGATGTTTTCTTAGATTTTGAATCTTTCTTTTACTTTATATCTCTCTTTTTCTGACCATGTGAGTCTTTAATTTACCAAGCAATATGGGTAGAATTAAAGCCATGGCTTTGATGGATGGATCCAGCCCATTCCTTAGCTTTCTGCAATTCCAGCCTCATGGCAGAGGTACCAGCTGTAGCCATGTTTATTGCCACAACTCTATGGCGTTTCAAGGTCCCTGCAGCAGTGCACTCACAAACTACACTCAAATGATCCGTAGTCAGACCGTCTGCCTGAAAGAGTCAGAGTTTGCCCTGAGAGGATGGCCAGCATTTTAAAACGGTGCAGCTTTTTTCCTGCTATGGCTGAAAACCGAAAAGCATGTGGTCAGCTTTTCATCAACACCATGTAAGTGTTTTGTGGCAAGACCTCTTAAAGAGCTGCAGAGTTTTGCAGCTAAAGCTGAGTCAGGAAGCCTCTCTTAGATGAGAGCGTTTGCCTCTAGCAAGTAGAGCAGAACTGAGAAATTGCTGCTACCAAGAAAACATGCTTTACTCTATTCTCTCTCAAGCTTTCTCAGGCTTTCTGTGGATGCAGTTATCCACCTGGCGCCATTCTGTAACATGAAGGCCTGGTTGGTTTCTGTCCTGCCCAGTTTCCACAGCCAGTAAGTCCCAAAGAAAATCACACAGAGAGTCTACATTAATGATAAACAGATGGCCCATTTGTTCAGGCTTCTTATTAGCTCTTGTAGCTTATATTAACCCATTATTCTTATCTATGTTAGCCACATGTCTCAGTATCTTTTTCAGTGGGGCAGGTCACATCCTGCTTCTTAGGTGTCTGGACAGGACTGGGGAAGAACTTCCTTCTTCCCAGAATACTCCTGTTCTCATTGCCCCACCTCTACTTCCTGCCTGGCTAATGGCCAATCAGCATTTATTTAAATCATGATTGACGGGATACAGACAATTCTCCTGCACCACTAAATATCAAAAATAACACGAGTCTTTAAATGATTATAAAATATAACAAGATAGCTAAACTTTTTTCTGATTAATAAAAAAGTAACTCTTGTCTTTCCTTGGATTTGACACATCATATTTTTATGAAAACTGAACATATTAAAACAAAAACAAAATTAGGATGTTCTTCTTTAAAAAAATATTTATGTACATATATGTTATACTCAGAATGTATACTCTGTATCCACTGCACACCTCTTTATCCTTAAGTGAGAGTCATTCTCAATTCTGTGTATACTGTCATGCACTCACATATCAAAGCCATATATATCTTTGTAAATATCTTATTGTTTTTGAGTTCTAAAATTTTACATTGTATCATATAAAATTGTTTCTAATATTGTCTTACACCATTCAGGGGTAATGTACTTGGCAACAGTATCACAGAAACACAATGCAGCTTCTGTCTCATCCTATAAGAATAAGTTGCATCACGGTGATCGGTGATCCATTACTACTTTATTGATGAACCTGTTGCTGTCACCAGAGGCTTTAAATCACTGCATCCTACTCAGCATGATGTTGTAATTTACATACCTTGGTGAAACAGTCAAACCAAAGACCATGACCCACATCCTATAGTTCTCTTTATTGTGTACGCAATGACATCTAAAACCTACTCTGAGCAAATTTGCAACTGCCAATATGACATTATTAATTACACTACTCATGCTTTGTGTGCGTCTCTGCATTTGCTTACCCAGCAGAATGACTACTTACAGCTTTAAGTCACCAGCCTTTCTGTCCTGTTAGCCACTCTTCTCTTTGTTTTCACATATTCAATTTTCTCTTTATTGCTCTTGGTTTATTGTTGTTGCTGCCATTAAATTATACACATACATCCTTTGTTTTCTGTATTTGCCCTGTTTCTTTTAGTATAAAATCTTCCAGGTTCATTGGAATTATATATAAATTCCATATGCCTCTTATATAAATTCTTTGTATAAAGGAAGAATGATTTATGCAGGTATAGATAGGAGAGTATTACATGTATTGTATATATTACTCAACAAGAAGGAAATTTATTTTCTGAAATAGTTCCCCAAGACAGAAATCCAAAATAGACCCTCTGGCCGTTTCACATAAGACTTTGTGATTTGAGTACAGCGAGAAGGAAAGATGATGGTACTGTTTCTATTTGCCATTCCTCACCCTATAAAGTCAGGAGTTGGTTATGATAGGAATCAGAAATTCTTCAGTGTATCCTACACACAATGCTAAAATTATCCTGACACAAGATAGGAGAATGAGATCTGCCTTTTACTGCAGTCTTGTTATTTTCACTAGAGTCTTGGAGAACAGCTTGGGTTTTAAGAAAAATGTCAAAACAAAACAAACAAAAACAAACAAAATAAACTCTCATCAGTTGAACTTTTGTCCTAACTGGTCTGAAGTGAAAGCAGTCTCATTGCCCTACGACCTGTGGCAAGATGAGTAAGAAAAAACTACTACTAATAATAAAACTTTACAACCAGAAAAACCAATAAACAAACAACAACAAAACCACAACAAAGCCAGCCTTTCCTTCAGAACTGTTTGTGTGTCTTCCAGGTTCTTATAGCCAGTATGAATTCAGTGTTTCTTTTTATTGACTTAGCTGGATGAGAACTCCATTTTTACCTCTGATCACGGATGTCAGACACAGACTAGAATATGAGATTGGTAAAAGGATATTTCCCAGGCAAACTTCAAATGGCATAGTTAAGGAAAGAGCCCCAGATGGTCTAGAAAAACAAACGCTGAAGTCAGGAGTCCAATTTTCTAACTTCCTGAGAGACCATTTTCCTCACTTCCTCAGCCCTTCTGCAAGCAAGACTCAAAGAAAACACAGTGTTGTACATTAAGAAGGGAAGATACCCCCTTTGTCTACTTGCTGGGCTTCTTCAGAAACAGGATGCTCACCATTAGCACAGGAGTTAATCGACACTGGTAATTTATTCCCATCATTCCTCTTTTGGAAATGACAATTTCTTTTCTTAATGCCAAGAAATATGTTCTGTACTTTAGTTATACCACTTAAACATCATTTCAAATAATTTGTTAAGCAAATGTCAAGGGTTGTATATGAACTATTTAAAGGCTAATGTTTATACTACAATGAATTTACCATGCACAGCATCTGTCTCTCTTCTTTGCAGCTTTTGGTTATCTTTATTCACTCCATCTGTAGGCAGTTGGGTCCACAACTTCAATTATTTTCCTTTTAACCTTTAGCTCTGATGTCATATTTAACCTTTATTTTTTCTGTCATATGATATTCATCTATGTCACTATTATGCTGTAGTTCTACACAAAATCATACTGCAATCAGAACTATTTCATAGTATTTGCACAGCCTATAACTCAGATGTTATCATCATCCTGCAGGATGTCCAGATGATGTTATGTGATGCACAGAGATCATATGCTCTGGACCATATCCTTGGGGACTGAAAACTGTAGTAATCTGGTAAATCTACTGTCATGTCTCAACAACAGTACTTTTGAGATGCTCCCTACAAATCTAGTGCTGCCAGGATACTGTTTCGACTCTGCATTTTTGAGATGCTCCCTACAAATCTAGTGTTGCCAGGATACTGTTTTGACTTTGCATGATGTAATTCCTTGTTTTTTACCTTGCCCATTTTCAGATTTTCAAACATATATCCATCCGGAGTCAAAAAAAAGTTGGTGTGTCCATGTCTGATATTTTGTTCCTCATCCTGTTTTGGTTCTCTAGAGGTATTAGAAGAAAATAAACAACATGTTGTAGGTTGCAGTCTGCTCTTCCTTACTCAGGAGAGTCTCCAAAGCTCCCTCTTGACATTATTGGTTCTATTTCCTGGTGTTTAGTCAGTGGTGTTCCTATGTATACAGGTCTTGTGTGCAAAGAGTATCGGTGGCAGAAGCAGAAAACATGAGATACTAGCTTCCTCCCATGCTTTGGGTAGCTCTCTGGAAGTTTATATTTGATGGCAGATCAATGATTTGTATCCTTTTTTTTTTCTGTTTTCTTTTGGTTTTTTGAGACAGGGTTTCTCTGTAGCTTTGAAGCCTGCCCTGGAACTAGCTCTTGTAGAATAGGCTGGCTTTGAACTCACAGAGATCTGCCCGCCTCTGCCTCCTGAGTGCTGTGACTAAAGGCCTGCCTTTAGATTAATGCTTATGTGCTATAAGGGGGAAGAAATAGCAATGGGGATGTCTAACAGACGGTATGCTTCAGAGGCTGTGGAGCCCTTACAACAAGTTATGGGCCACCCAGAAGGCCTGCATGGCCATTTTTTATTCCTGAAGTGGTAAGAGTCACAGCCTATCTGTTTCACATTGGACTTGTGCAAAGCTGTGCCACACATGGTCTGCAATGTGGAGAGCCTTGGGAGGCAGGCAGCAGATGCTAGCAGGGAGCCCTGTGAAAATGACCATGCTGTTAATTTCTGAAAGGTGTTTATGAGGTTCCGCTCACCTTTCATCTGGCGCTTAGGAAAGGTCTGACTTCCTCAGTTCTGGTGATAAATGATTTTCAGCTGCAAAATCTACTTTGTTAACATACTGGACTTCTGAAAACTCCTGTAGTGAGTATGAAAGGATGGGTGATTTCCTATTAGGAGAAGTAGAAGAACATTTGCGGCATGTATTTCCTCTCTAACTCAGGACAATTGTTGGAGTTTTTACATAATTTGGAGGGCAGTGAATGCACATGGGCATAAAACCATTACATTCTCATTTATAAATAGCATTTTATCTTCTTTGTTTTAGAAGAAAACAGAGTTTGATGTAACTATAATTTCAGAAATGGACAATAGACCTGTCTGGTGGCATGAACCTATAATCCTAGAATTCAGACCCTTGAGGCAGGAGGATAATGAATTTGAAGAAGCCTGAGCTAAATAGTAAGATCCTCTCTTTAAAATTTAAATGAGTAAATAACAAGTTAGAATTAGACAAAGTAAACCGATTAACTGGAAAAAAGCAGCTGACCACTTGCTAAAAAAAATGATAGAACTTAATATTGTAAACTTCAAAAAAGTATTTAAATGTTTTCAAAACAAGAAAGACTGTAGATATTTAAATGTTATCTCCTCAAAAGAGTTGTAAATATGTATGGTAGAACATACATTGTCTTCTCAATTGGCCAAATGACAGTGTATACATGTATCATAATTGCTTTGGGTATCATAAATACAAAATTAGGTCAATTAAAATATAAAGAAGAAAAGAGCATTAGACTATTTCAGTTTGAGCTAGTAGAGGAATATCTTTTTTGGTAAATATGATATGTAAAATACTGTAGATACATGAAAAAACAAGTTAAAAGTATAAGAATAAGTGACAATATCAATATTTTATAGCAAAGTTGAAGGAAATTCAGAACTGATGCTGTAATTCAAAATTCTGCTCTTATAAATCTTTTCAGATATTCACTTCCATCTTTATGCCTGAAAAGTGATAAACACTTTTGATTATTTCTATAGTTTCACTATGATAAAAATAAATATATTTACTACTGTGTTCTTTCCTATAAACAATGTAATCTTAACTCATACAAATATCAAGTGCAAACATTTCGATCTTTAAAAGAAATGTGTGTAAATTTAATTGTTTTTAGGAAAAAATGTCACTTCCTGACACTAATAAATTCTGTTTCTGATCACATGTTGAACTATGACCTAACCATTTTGTATTAATTAATTTATATTAATTTGTTATCATGCATGTCTAACATTTCAAAGCAGATAATTCTAGTGATCAATCCAACCCATCCTATTGATCTGTAAAGGGAATAGATAAGGGGTGCAGAGCTGGCTATGCTTTATAACTTTTTATACAATTCTAAAACAGAACTCAGTAAGAGTGATTTCTACATTTATTGGATGATAGATCATAGGGACACCATTCAAAGACAATCAAGATTAACATACACAGAGCTTGTGCCAAGAAAATACATACTGTCACATTAAAATACATATACATACAATCAAAACCTATTCTTTCCTGTATGTAATGTATTCTGACATTCTCTTCTAGTATTATTTCATATTTAATAGTTAACTAGGAAGTGACTAAATTAGTTTCTTGACCCATAAATTGGTTGTGACCTATAAAATATGAATATTTAAGATTTGAGGAATTTGAATCTCACAGTACCTGTACTGGTCTTTATAATAAATTTGAAGGGCATTGTTATTTTCTAAAATAGCAACTGGGATATAAACGCTGCCTTTGATGATTAATGACAAACACCTTCAGAGTTTAGAGAAAGTAGGTGTTCTACAGAAAAGCTGTTACCTTCTGTACTTTCTGAAAGCTGAGAAGAATCCTGCTGCTCTGCTCAAATCCCAGTCATGTGGACAAGGGAATGGTCTGACTCTCAGCTTGGAAACCCCTGCTCCTTCACCACAGGGTCAGGGCAAACAGGTAGTTGGCTACTGCAGCTTAGCTCTGAAGACAGCTAATATTTCAAGACAAAAACAAACAAACAAACAAAAAACAACAAAAAGCAACCACCAAAAAAACCAAACTCTGGCTTTATGTGAGTATATATATATATATATATATATATATATATATATATATATATATAGCATGTTATAAAAGGATAACATTTCGTTTTTTTAAAAAAAAATCTATATTTGTATGCTTTTCTAGTAGTCAAAACATTCATTCTTTGTAAGTGCTAAAATTCTTAAGTAATTTCATCGAATGCAAGTGGCCTTAGATAAAATCTTCACAGAGATGAGAAAACAAAATATCCACCATTGAGTCTTTCGTTGAAATCGCCTTCTGTGTTTGGTCTCTTGTGAATCCATCTTTATCTTGAGCTGTGGCTTGGAGAGGCAGGTCAAACTGTCGGAGTCAGCAAGTTCTGTTCCATGTAACAGATACCAACTCCTCTCTCTGCTGTCTCTACCCCCTCAACTTCTCTCCCCCAGTGTCAGTCAACACCATGATGATCTCATTCCCTGTGAAAGGGCTAGATGTCCATTGTAACAAACAAATCTGGAATTAATCCAGCAATGGGGGAGGGGATTCACTTTTGCCTGGGATCAATTTCTAAAAACCCATTTATGTATTCACCCTAGGGGTTGTCAGGGGTTCCTCCTAAGTTACTAACCTTCTTCACATTTATACTGAGAGGACTCTCAGAACAAAATCTCTAGACACTTTTGTAACCTGTCAGTAAGTTTTATATTAATTACCCACTTTATATTCCTCTTATTCATCTGTTCAATTTCACTCTGTTCTGTTAGAAGAATTGTTTAAACTACGACTATGATAAGTACACCCATATATTGGCATAGTGGCAGATCGACTGTGAAGAGAAAATATTTAAAACAATAAGTTTGACAATTGTAATAATAGACATCTTATGATGCCTAAGTGTTTTACTAGAAAAATATGTCTTTATACAACAAGATATAATCTTAAAAGAGTAATAAATATTAGATTTTATAAAATGTCTCTGGCATACAAAGATATTATCATTTTGTGTTTGTAATATACTTAATAGAAATATTAGCATTGCAGATGATGATACTTAATCCATGGATTTGAATTATTTTCTACCTCCTGCTCACCCTGTATCCTAGATGACTCAACTCTGTTGAATATCTTATTCTTTCCATTTTTCCTGAGATGAGACCTCATTGTCTTTTCCATGATGATGTCAAATGCCGTTCTTTCCTCTGCCTCCCACGAACTGTATTAGGGTAACAGCTCTATGCTACCATGCTCAGACTTGTTCGTTTGTTTTTTATTCTTAAAGCAGAACTGACAGATCTACCTCTTGGTATTGCTTAAAGGATAGAAGCAGCAAAGAGCTGCACTGCTAGAAGGAGATTTGGCTCTTATATATACAGCTGTGGAAGTGGAACAATGTTTTCTGATTCCATCCACAGCAAGGTGCCCTTCATAAAAGCAAGTCTTCCAGGCCATTCCTTTTCTCTTTCACAAGTATTAACTCCTCTTGAATTTTAATGATTCTACTGTTAGGGAAAACATGGCTACTTGACCTAGAAAATTGGTTAGAAATTCCTTCAACTTTCTGTGTTTAGGAAAACTTCAATGACACATTCTTATGTGAGAAAAGCAAAGAGAGCAAAGAGAAAGAAAGTCTTCAGTAAGGGAAACCAAGAGGTGACAAGGACTCTTTCTACCTGAGAAGAATATGAACTTGTTCTGCAAGTCCAGACAATATTTCAGCCTAACTCCTGACATATTTTTTACATTTAAAGACATGTGTCAGACAATAATTTCACTAAAAGTTTTATTATTCTTTTCGTTGGTGTTATTTAGCACATGGTCAAGCTGTGTGTGCATGTGTTTCTCACTACTTGCTTATACTTAGTAAATATCAGAGTTTATGTTTTTATAGTTTTTAATGGCATAGATGTGATTTATCCTCTAGAAACGTTCTGCCTTTCTTTCCCATCTCCTTTCACATTACCCTTCCCACTTTAAATTTTTTACATTTATTATCAAGATAATAAAAATGCCACTGACTCCCACACATAAGTCTCCCCTATCATATTTTGAGTATAGGCATTCGCCATGGTCTTACTATTAGGAAGTCAAGGTTGTTCTGAAAAATGTAGCTTAAGAAGTATGGGCTACAGCTTCTGGGAAGGAGAAATCACAAAGCTATGTGCTGAAGTTAAGATGGTATTTTTGAAAGAGAATAAAATAACAGCATGCACCAGGGCCCGTTCTTTAAAGGGTACAGGAGACATGTTCCCTATCCTTCCACAGTGCTTTTCTGAACAACAGAACTTCTGGGATTCCCTGCCCTGCTCTGGTCTTTAAGAATTAGCTTAGCAAATGCCTTTGTCACGAAGCCTTCCAGGCAATCTGAAGGCAGCCATGATCCTTCTTAGCCCGTGGGCCAGCATTCACTGTAGCAATCCCACGGTGTCACCGTGAGCTCTTGCTGGTCTCTTCCTGTCTCGGTAACAGTTTCTGCTGTGGCATGGATCTTCTCACATCCTGGACGATGGAAGACTTGGCAAGGCAGCCATGTCACTGAACTGGCAGAATCAATATTACAAATGTGGGCTTCTATCCCTCTTCCTTGAAGGTAGTAAGTATTGACCAGTATGAAAAAATAGGCTTTGATTTTGTGTCCTTCATCTTTCCATTACTGTAGATAAAATCTTGAGATAACTAACTTAAAAAGAAAAGAGATTCATTCTGAAACACAGCTTTGAAGATCTGTGTTAATTATGTTTTCGTTGGTTTGAACAAAATACATTGATGGAAACAATGACAGACACGGAAGGCTGAGGCTGACTCATGGTTTCAGAGTCTCAGTCTTTCCTCACAGGGAAGGCACGGTGAGTAGTGCAGCCTATGCTGGGATTGTAGAGAACTGTTCATGTCTCAGTAGAGCAGGAAGCAGAGAGCATCACAGGAACCCAGGGTAAGGGTAGTCTTCAGCGGCCTGTACTTCCCCTAGGGAGGCTCCAACTCTCAGGGTAGGGGTAGTTTTCAGCAGATTGTACTTCACCAAGCTAAGCCCCACCACCTAAAGATTTGGTACTCTCTCAAAACAGTGCCATCATCATTCAGAACATGAAGACTTGGAACTAAGTTCTACCTCTTCCCTTTCCATAACCTTCCAACATTACTCCAGATGAAAAGCCTGCTCTTTGGGGAACAGTTACATAAAACATAAATTTTGGTTTTTTTTTTGTTCAACAGGGATCTCTTTTGCTCATCATTCGCTTATTAGAGCACTGTGCCATGTTAAAATAGAATCCGATGATAATTGGTGATGACACTGTCATTGCTTATCAATTCTGTGATTATGTTGTGATTAAGTTTTATACATATTCTGGCTTGTTTTATACCAATTAGTTCTAGTATCTGAAAAACAAAATTGATCCTGTAATAGTTTTGGAACATGAAATATATTTTCATTTGGGCTTTTGGGAGGCTTACTGTGCGATGCAGAATCCATAAAACACAAGATATGGCTTTAGAATCTTGCACATTGACATTGCTGGGATTCTATAAAGTGTATGACACCACAGTTCATAGCATCTGACATGAAAGCAGAAACACCAGTGTGTTTAAATCGCTAGCCCCACGAAAGCTAAACAAAATGGGAAGGAATCTGGATGTGCCGGATGGAGAGCTGGGTGAGGCAGACGACGATGGGGTAAGGGGTGGCGTTCAGTTTAACCTGAATTGGCTTTTGCCCTTGTTCTTTCTCAGCTCACCTCCAGTTCACTTTACTTCCAAATTACGTCCTTGAGAAGCAACCACTCCCAGGCTCGTGCCCGTCCCTTTCTGCCTCTTACATATTCACACCTGCTTTTATATTTACTTTCCCAGATTCCAAGTCTGGCGAGCAACTTCAGGAGGTAATTTTTGCTTTTCCTGCTTTTCGCAGGCAGAACTCGAGCTTTCCGTAGATCACTGCCTTCTTTTAGAAGCTTTCTTATCTTCCTTCTTCGGGAATAGGTTAAAACATCGCAAGCTATTGACTGGGACAAAGTTCTAGGAGGCGTCTTCCTGGAAACCCTGCTATCTGAGGTGTTAGTAGAATGCATTAAGACATGTACTTTTAAAGTTAAGCATCTGTTTATTAGTAAACTCTTTTAGATTGTGAGTCTCCAGTGGGGGCAGTACCTGCTGCCTGTCTCTATTTTGTACTTTGCTTCTATGACTTTGTGAACTATTTAATATTTAATAAAGAGGCTACACAGAACGTAAGCACATTCCATGCAGTGACATTTAGTTGTTATTCAGGTGTTAGCTAAACTAATGAAAGATTGCGGTAAGCAGTGAAATAGTGGAAATGCATACGAACTCCACTCATTTCAGTTAAGTTTATTTTCCATTTCAGTTTCAACACAAACTGAGTTTTCAATTTGTATGTGTGTGGTTGAAAGGAACTTCTACAACATTCTAAGAAAGGGAATTAGGAAGCATGAGTTCCCTACAATATCTAGTGAAACTGTGTTGCGTTGTTCTTTTCTAATGACTTCTCCCTTGAAGGTACAACATTGTTTACGAAAGTGATATATTCTTTCATTCCAACGCTGTCTATTAGCAACCTAATTCATGATCATTAGTCTATCACCGAGAACACAAAGGCTAGCCTAGCATATATGTTCTAGTACCCAGGAATTTTAGCATCCAACATGAAGAATAAGTAAAGAGCCAAGAAAGTACAGCTGGGTGCAATATAGTCCATGACAAGTACATGTGAAAGGTAGGACTTAGGAAAGGAAAATCTGAGAAATTGTTATCTAATCTATGTCCCCCGTCACAGTTAAGTGCTAGAAATATAAGGGCAGAAGAGAAGGCAGGTTCAAGCAGGAATATGAATAGTGTATGCCAATTCCCCCAAGAGACAGGGAAATTGAAGAATGGGAACACATGTCAGAACTCAACACTGGAAACAGACACTAACATCTAATCAAAAGAATTGGCTATAAATCTGAATAAAAAATTCTCAGCCATAGAAATACAAATGACTAGTAAATATTAAAAAAATCTGAAAACAAAACATGTTCACTATCACTAGCCATCAGGGAAACGTCAATTTAGACAGCTTGAGATACATCTCACCCTAATCAGAATGACTTTACTATCAGAAAGAAGAAAACAATAGCTGCTATTGAGGATGTGGGGAAAGAGCCTTACCTATGGTCGGTGGGTGTGTAAACTAGTTCAGCCGATACAGAAATCAGCATGGAGCCCCTCAAACAGCTAAAGATACAACTACCATGCAACCTGAGTCATGAAACTCCTGACCATTTACCAAAGGATTCTGTACCGCATGATCAAAATACCTTCACCTTCAGGTTCATGGCTGTCCTTTTTACAGTAGGTAGGAAATGAAACCTTAACTGATAAATAGATAAGGAAAACGTACGTGAACACAACAGAATTATTTTCAGGACTGAAGAAATATGAATTTCTGAAATTTACAGGAAAATGAGTATAACAAGAATATGTAATGTGAAGTAACCAAGTCCAAGAATGTTGTATGCTTTCACATAGAAGACACTAAATTTAAAGTCTACATTTTTAGATGTGTTTAAGTTGGAATGAGTAAGAGACAAGGAAACAAGATATGATCCAAGAGAGGTGGAAAGATCATAGGTGTGGGAGGGAATAAAAAGATATGAGAGTAAATTGGCAACAGTAGGGGGTAGAGAGGTTTGAATAGGGATTGAAAAGAGGAGTAGGGGAAAGGTTAATTTGGGGGAAGAATCAACAAAACCAAAGATGTAGGCAAAAATCACATAGGAGTCTACTACTATGCAGATAACTAAAACTAAAACCTAAAACCAATAGTTTAATCAGAGATACTCTGCTTACGCTGGTAATAGTGTTCCTAGAAGTCTTTGATCTTCAAATGAAAACCCCAGTATCAGGTGAAGTAGGGTATCTCTGTATGAGTCCTTGGAAGGGGAGCCCTCAGTGGATCCCAAAACAATACAGGCTGTTGTCATCAGTCTTGGTCCAGACTCAATGGCAAGACACATACAGCTTAGATACAGAGAAATAAAGCTGGAGCTCAGCTGGACTCTTCCCCCGTGCCGTTTTGTGTTCAGAGTGCAGGAAGATGCTGCATGGGTTGCCGGAGCAGAGAAATAATCATCGCTCTTCCTCAGGTGTGGACCCTGCATACCGTGATTCTGCTGCAGCAGGCAGGTTGCTCTCTCTCATCCAACAGTAACTTGCTGCTGTGGTGGAAACCAGCTGCTCTCTGGCTGGATCTGAGGCCATTCCTTTAGAATGAACACATGCCTGGTAATGAAAACTTGGTGAAAAATCTATGAATTAAAAGGCCACAGACACTATATGTGTGTGAGGGGAGATACTGATGCCTTGCTAAATGAACATGTAGACAAACTGTCTCTTAAACATTGATGTTATACCGACGGCTAATGCTGCTCTTGGTGTGGGTCAGAGAGTTTTGTTTATTTATTTATTTATTTACAGAGGTTGATGGTGCAGGGACTCACAAATTGTCACATTGAGAATAAGTGACTAATGGGATATCTCAATGAACTTCTTTAAGTCTCAGGTAAAACCACAGAAAACGTAGAGGAAAAATTACAAAAGCTGGGAGGTGGGAGTAAGTGTTACAAACCACTGTCTCCAGGATGTGTCATGGACAGCACATTCTGTACCATACAGCTCCTGCGGCCACCTGCACAAGACCACACCACACCACACACACACACACCACATTCCCCCCCACCACATTCCCCCACACATGAGAGAGACACACACACACATACATACACACACACATACACACACACACGGTGGGCTGTGGGTAGGGGCAGGAAGGAGACTGATTGGAAAGGAGGACAGCGTCAAGAGTTCAGGAGGGATAAAGGAGCGTAATGGTGAGGAAGGTTATCATCACAATACTTCCTATATATGGATGCAGTTATAAAAACAGAAATGTCTGTTTTGTACTTGCTCACAAGGGGAAGACAGAAAGGTCAGGGCATCTATGGGCAATCATGCAATACCTGGGTTTAATCAGCGCTGGAGGATTTATGTGTTTCTGAATACTAAATGATCACTGAGGCCTCATGAAAATGCATCTTTCTTTGGCAATTAAGAAATTTCTTACGTGTGTTGTAAAAGAAATCTTAATTAGTTCAAGGTATGGGTGAATGGGAGGCTATGATAGTATGAGAGTCCTTAAATTATAAATAAAGAGTGAATGAAAGAACTCAATGAAAATATTCAAGGGCTTATGAAATGTTAATTGCTGCCCTAGTTACTAAGGGGAAAATTTATCATATCATCATCCCCCAACATGACAAATTTGAAATTTAGAAGAATAAGAGAAAGTACGAGTGAAACTATGGAAACCGGGGTTGTGGATGCAGTAAGGAATTGGAAAAGCCAAAAGCTGCCTGAACAGGAACAACCTGGGAAGTATTGCATGGTAACGCAGATAAAGTTTCTGTGCACAGAAATGTGGAGGAGCATATTCCAGTCAGAAATTACCCTATTAACGAGTGGGGGATGCAATGGTGGACTTTAGAGAGACAGACAGAACCTTTCAGAATACAATGGAATGAAACCGTATTCTTAGTCACAGATGGTTACCAAAGTAGGGAAATATGTTTTCTAGGACAAGAAGTGCAAACAAGGCTCCTGTGCATGTTGTGATATCTCCCTGGCTGTGACGCAATGCATAGTTACATGATTGATTCATATTGCTTCTGCATTATTTATTTGCATTCTTATTGCATCTGGTTGACAGTAAATATTCTCTCCTCACACACCTTTGCAAGAAGTCATTTACCTAAGGTTCTTCTAAAATTAGTTTAGATGAAATATTAAGATGAAAAAATACAAAGTACCCAAAGATTTTTATTTGGACATCACTACCAATTGGCTTAATGGTCTGAATTTCCCCTTAATGGAAATCTATGATAGCACTGAAGAAAGTGAAGCCTCTGAGACTAGTGCAATGCTGTTTTCAACCTGGAAGAATTCATGTTAATTTGTACAACTTATTGTTTGTCAGGGAGATTTTTTCAATGGTCTGGCACTGAGCTACAGCATTCTTATCTAAGTAAATTTTAATTTTGATCTTTCCAGGCAAAATCACGTATATGATAAAGCCTTGTCACAAATGACAAGATGGTGATAAATGCAAAATTAAAACTGACTTCTATTTTTTCAGACAGTTTTATATTATGCTTACTTGGCTTGAAGTACTGTAAGCTCACAGAAAAAGAGGCAGCCTAGTTAATCACAGGCATCATGGGGTAATTTGTTCTGACAGAACACCATGTGTGCTCATTAAAAGCAATGACTTTTTCATCCCTTTCATCTTACTTTCCTCCTTTTAAGATTCTTGTCTCCTAGCTCTAAAGGCTGCACAGCAATAGGGATCAAGAATTAATAACCATGTTCAACATTGCATTAAGCATCATACAGATTCTTCTTCATTAAAACTGAGGGAAAGGAATAAGTCCAGTAAATGACACTGCAAATATCTACATTTATCAATCATGAATGGACACACAATACATTTAATTCTCACTAATACTAAGATGGTGATGAACCTTCTAGGTTATATATTACTACTTTTGCTGAAATGATGTGATGCTCTTGAATGCTGGGAATTTGCAAATTTGTACAAGGCCATTCTTAATAAATATGGAAGAAAATTTTAAGCATAATTCATAAAATATGAATGCATGAACATTTACACTGCCCATCTTTCTCAAGATTCATAATTTACTTTTAGATATTTGATCTGCTCAGTTCATTGAGTGATTTGACATCTGCATCTGAACCCTCAGGGATTAAGATTATGCTAATCTTAAAACTCAATTCAGTGTAGTTGATATGCATAGGGCAAGCTTCAGACAACTTGGCTCAGAATCCTGTCTGTATTACTTACTTTTATAATTAAGCAAGTTGTCTGGTATTTATGAAGAAACATATTAAAATGTATTTGAACAGTGATATTACAAGAAAATTTTGGTAAGAATTTTTAGTGGGTGTCTACTAAATGCAATCACAATTGAGCAACTTGCTATTTGTGAATGTTTGTAACATTTTTAACATTTTTATCTGAATGATAGAAACAGCTTATAAGATAATTTAAGTTTATAAGTACAGAAAAGCAGAAGGCGTGATTAGAGATTAGAGAAGTATATAGTATATTTTTGATTTAATTAAAATAAATCCACAACTAGGTATGCCAGTGTTGATTAATCAGAAAATGATACTAAAATTCCAAATATTTATTATCAGGTATTAAGACAGCAAGGTCTGCCTCGAATGCCCCCAGTTCCAGACTTCTCTTCCACTACTCTCCCTCCATGCCTCCCCACATGTTCTAGAGAACTAGTCAATGGAAAGTCCCTGAAATCCATGAGGGTGATCATAGCTAAGATTCCTAGGGGACATGGAGCTGAACCAGCCATCTCCTGTAACCAGGCAAGGCTTCTTTGGAGTGACTGGGACACCAACCTAGCCACAAAACCCTTAACCCACAATTTGTCCTGCCAGCAGGACATGCTGGGGTAAAGGTGACACAATACTTGTAGGTATGTCCAGCCAATGACTGGTCCAAATTGAAACCCATGCTACAAGGGGGAACCCACGCCTGAACTGTCTGGGCTGCCAGGAACCAGAAGCTGGATAGCCCACAGCCCTAGGAGGGAACCAAACGTAACGTGATTCCTAAGGACAGTCTGCTATACTTGTAGACTGGAATGTAGCATAGTCATCATCAGAGAGGCTTCATCCAGTAACAGACCCAGCAACTGATGGGAGCAGATGCAGAGGTCCACAGCCAAACATCAGGAGGAGCTGATGGAATCCTATGAAAGAGAGAGATGAAGGATAGTAGGAGCCAGAGGGGCCAAGGACACCAGGACACAACACACAATCAACTAATCAGAAATATTCATAGGGACCGAAATAGACTGAACCGACAATTAATGGGTCTAAGCTGGGTCCTCTGCATATATGTTATGGTTGTGTAGCTTGGCATTCTTGTGGGACTCCTGTCTCTGGCCCTTTTGCCTGCATTTGGGACCCCTTTCCTCCTATTAGATTGCCTCATTCAGTCTTATTGTGAGGACATGTGCCGGGTCTTATTTTAACTTGATATGCCATGTTTAGTTGATATCCCTGGGAGGCCTGACTTGAGAAATGGAGGTGGAGTGGATCTAGGGGAGGAGGAGGGGGAGGGGGAGAGATGGAGGAGAAGGAGTGGATACTACAGTCTGAAGTAATATGTGAGAGAAGAATAAGTTTTAAAACAGAAAGACAGCAAGGTCTGGACCTCTTTGGAAGGGAAATAAAAGCACTGATAGCTGTGTGTGCGATAGTCAGAGGAAGGAGAGCTCACAGGGAAAGAAAGCCATTGACAATAGCCACTACAGGCTGCCAGTCCACAAGGTACTTACGAAATGCCCAGAGGCTTTTAGGTAAGTAGTAAGTTTCTATGTTATAGATACATAAAAGGTAACATTACTATTCATTATCATAATAACACATAATTATTGTTTCTGCATATATATGAATTATATATAAATCCACATATATTATGAATTATTATCTACAGATCATGAATTTATAGATAATATGAATTATATTGTTTGTATATTATACAGTATAATATGAATTTACATATTATAAATAGATAAAAATTATACATTACTTATATATTTTCATAAATCTATATATTCATAATATATTTATATGACTAAATATATTTCTGTATATTCATAATGTAGTTATAATATATAAATTCATAGAAATAATATATAAATATGTATGAATTATATATTTATATAAATTTATATATTGATAAAATTTATGTATATAAGTATATATATAAAATGAATCAAACTAAATATATCTGTCTGTCTATTTATTTATTTTTGTTGTTGATTTGACAGAGTTTTTCTGTGTAGCCCTGAAGGGCCTTGAACTTTTTCAGGTAGTCCAGCATGGCCTTGAACTCACGGAGATCCAAATCCTCTGCCTTTCAGTGCTGAGTTTAAAGGTGTGTGCCATCACGCTTGTCACAGTTAACTTTTAGAGAAAACCTCCAGGCTTTAGACTTGTGCATATCTACCTTCTATTTAGAGCATAAATTCTGTATGTTTCACTTTGTCTCTCAATATTTTCTCAGTCTAAAGATCAGGGAGGAAGTGAAGGAGAAAAAAGTCAGTTATGTTGTATGGAAAGTTTTTTTTTAATAAGAAATGAATTAAACTTTATAATTAAAAGCAAGTCTTAGGCAAGGGACAGAAAACAACATTTTAAAGTCACTAGTAAAACCACGGTATTTAAGTATGGAAATACAGTAATCTGAATATTATAGCAGTTTAGGAGAATGTTGTATAGACCGAGATTTATAACTTTCAACAATCTGTTACAAAAATAAAACAAAAAACAAACAAACAAAAAGCAAGTTCCATAATTGAGAAAATGATCAAAAGCATACAGAAATTATTTAATAGTGATTATATGATGTCAATCATGTCATTTTACATTTTAAAACATTTATTATGTGTGTGTGTGAGGTGGTGTGGGCACATATAAGGTCAGAGGACATTTTGTGGCCCTGGTTCCTTCTATTCTGGGAATCTTTCTGGCATAGCATTTTGACAGGAAGAAAGGAGATGTCAGCAGTGGGAAAAACCCAGACAGTTCCTGGAAGGCTGGCTTTGGTCATGAGTCCAGTTTATATTCTCATTTTATAATCTAAAATCAGGAGGTAGTGAGAAGGAAGTGAGATTTTTGCAAGGACATACATGGTGCCAGCAGCCTGTTGTTCTAGCTATTTCTCCAGGTCATTCTGTCCCAGGTAGCAAGTGAAGTCCTGCTTAGCAAACAGTCCAAACAGTGCTGTAAGGAAATCAGCAAATCAGTAATGTAAGATTGTTTTCCTACCTCATTCTTGTTTCCTACCTCCATCTTTAGGTGGGCTCCAGGCCTTGAATTCAGGTTGTAGGCTTCTGTGGCAAACACCTATACCCACTGAGCCATCTCGCCTGGCCCAATGTCACCTTCTTAAATGAAGAAAAAGAGTACAGTTTAATAAATTTTCCACAAAACTTTATAATATGGGAAAAAGGCTTTGATGTTTTATAAGATGACCTTAGAGCATCTGAAAGGACATATGGAACTGGAAAGGAGTTTATGTCTTTTGCTACTTTTCCACTTTGCAAAAGAGGAAGTTCAAGATCAGAGTTAGGTACCGATTTCCTCAAGATGCTAGTTTTAAATATTGAATCTCACTTTTCTTATGGAGAAAATTTCAGAGATACTTTCACTACTTTGTAGATTCCCCCCAAATTCTGGAAATGAATATGTTATTAGAATCATATTTATAGTCCTTAATACGAAGAATAAATATTGAGTGCTTGCAATATGCTAAAATGCCTTTAAATACTAAGAAACAAATATCCATCCATTAAACCATTCAAACTATCAGCTACCCCTGGCTGCAAAACAGATGAGTCCCAAGTTATGTAACCTAAGGCTAGTCATAATTCTAGTTAATGACTTTGTGGCTTAGCTGTTCTTCCTTGTCACACTGAGGCAGAAATGCCTATTTAGTGTCAGATGAGAAGAAAATACAGGGCTGCGATCATTGGGAAATCATTTTAGACTTGATGCAGAAGAAGAAAGAGCAGTTATAAAGCTCGAATTTGGTGAGTTAAAGCAATGAAACACAGAAGTAAAAATACACAATAAAAATAAAGAACATAAATTAATAAAGAAAATGAAATAGATACATCCTCGGTCAGCATTTCTTCCTATCTGGAATGAATGCACCTTCTCCCTTGACTCAGATACTCTTTTGTAGCCACACATGCACACAGAGGGAGCGTTGTTAGCCTCAGAAATCCACACAAGCTGCCATTGGAGGTTCTCCCTGCCCAGAGGGAGTTCAGTGTGAGGCTGCTTGTGCAGGAATCCCACAGCATGACAATGCCCTGTCTATTATTATTGCGTCCTCCCTGGCATGTTGGTGATGCTTTCCATGTGAGGCCCTTTGTGGCAAAGGCTGTGCAAGACACGCCTACTTATGTATGTCTCTGTGGCATCCGGGTTGCTGCATTTCACCCTTTTACCCGTTTATTTATTTTGCCTTGTGTTTGTTTATTTATGCCTCTTTGTATTTGTTGTATTTCCTCCTGAGGATTCTTGTAATTGTGGACCCAATTCCGCAGCACAGCTCCCATATTCCCTAGGCAGTGACAGGTTGCCCCCTCAGACTGTTTACTGCAGGGCACTAGCGGAGAGTATTAGTCTCGGGTCCTGTGTCAAGCTCCTGCCTCCGTCTCCACATCCAGAGCAGCTTCAGCTGTATCCAGCCCCTGCTCACAGCTCCACATTTAGGTCAATTTACACTTGTTTGCTGTTCTTCCAGTGCCCTTGGCCAGAAGGGGACATAACATCAGCGGCAGCTGACTCTTACACTGCTCATGAGCAGTGCAATGCATCTGCCCCGATCCTTCTCCAGGGAGTATTTGTAGTCCCTACCTTGCTTCAGTTCTTTTCTCTATCAGACAGGGTTAAAATCTGGTTTTTTGTTTTGTTTTTGTTTTTTTTGTTAAATCCCAATTTTATTCCTCACAGGTCACACACACACGCAGCTTTATCTAAGCCACCATCTTGTCCCGGGAAGTCTTCAATTTCTCTTTCCGACACCAGTTGAAAGCATCTCACTGAAAAAATGTTAAATTCTGCTTTGTTATAGTCATTAGTCCTTCTGTCTACTTTTTGAAACCATTCTGATATCTGAATAATTTTAATTGACACTTCAAGGAGTTGTAGTATTCTTTCATTTTAACTTTCTCCCACATACTTTTCAGTGAATGTATACTGACATACAGCATTGCTATTTATGCATGTTAATCTTAATATGAATATGTATTAATGGTCTTCAATATTTGCATTGTTGATGTATTTGTTTGTTGTCTGATTACCTGAACTTACTACAGAGAGAAGGGTATTATTTATAAATTATATGTTGTCCAAATAAGTCCATGTCTTACTCTGCTGCACCTGTATTCCCAGAGCATTTTATTATCATGTTCAGACATGATAGTTTATATTTTCCCAGGTAATAGTGTGTCTCTTAGTATTTTAACAATAAGTACATTTTTATTTTGTATCATGAATGCTATATATTATGATATAGTCGGATAACTGTGCT
The DNA here is from genome assembly GCA_004026605.1 of Ondatra zibethicus. Classification (NCBI taxonomy): domain Eukaryota; kingdom Metazoa; phylum Chordata; class Mammalia; order Rodentia; family Cricetidae; genus Ondatra; species Ondatra zibethicus. The sequence continues at coordinate 52,624 of PVIU01001352.1, read as the reverse complement.
TTTTGGAGGAAAATAATGCATATGTATACATACACATGCATGTACACTTGTATACATATACACTCTATATAACACATTAATGTGTGATTTAATTCATATATAATGAGTATATGATATATATTATTTATATAAAACGTTGATGTTTGGTTGTTGAATTTTTAACAAGACAGTTTGCATTCCACTGAGGCAGTCATACATTTTCTTCTCTTTAACTTGTTGGCATAATGATTTACATAAATAGATTTCCTAATATGAAATCACCCTTGCATGATAAACTAAACCCAATTTGGTCATGGAATATTAGTCTTTAATAACACACATGGATTCCATTTGCTAATATTTTATTTGTAATATTATGTATTTATAAGTGAAGCTGACCTACAGTCCTGTTTCCAAGGATAAGTTCTTTGGTACACTGGTTTTGTCTAGGAGCTATGGAAATTTTAGAGAACGAACCTTGTCTTAGCTTAGCTCAAGATGTTCTAAGATCATCCTCTGCAAGAACAGACAGCGCATTATGGATGACTAGTTGCAGCAAATCAGTGATAGGAAGAATATGAAATTTTTCCATGTGTCAACATTTCTAACTGTTGAGAAAATAAAATTACAATCTAAAAGTAGCAGTCTGTCAAAAGCGCGAGTGTAAAACTGTCACCTTCGGGATGCCAGGATGCTATAAACTAGGGCAGCGTGCTGTGGAGCAGAGCAGAACGGGAGAGAGCTGACCAAATCCAAAACGTGTTCTTATGTGTGAAGGACCTCAACTGTCTCATAACAAATTGAATGGCATCATAAAAAAAGAACGACAGAATTTGGGAAGGAAGAAATTACTTTAATAAATTGTATGAGGAAATTCCTGCACCCTGACAGGAAAAATAATTGAGATCTGCTTCACATGAATTAACAGATAATATATAAAAATTGGGGTAACAGAAATGAGAAATAATAAATTATCTTTTTTACATTTTTAATATTTTTTTCAAAATGTCTATCAATATTTTAGTTGTGTGTGTGTCATGTGTATGTGTGTGTGTGAACAGACACATGCATGTACATGTGTGCCATGAGGCATATGTGGAAGTCAGAAACCAACACTCAGGGACTTGTTCCTTTCTTCCACCACGTGAGTCCTAGGGACCAGACTCCTGTCGTCACACCTCCTGGCAAGTGCCTTTACTTGAGGAGCCATCTCTCTGGCCCCTAAAACTAAAATTCTCTGAAAGAACTAAAGACAATAAGTACATTTAGGGACATTCAATGGGAATATGCAACAAACATGCTTAAAATTATGTAAAACCTTTAAGTAATCAACTCGTCTACATAGGAAGAAAATGTTTTCATTCGTGCAATAAAGAAAGAATTGTTTACATACTGCACATAAAGAGGAGAGCTCAGACAGCACCATCAGGAATCTAAAGACAAGTCATGACAAAACGTAAGCTGTGAATGGTCATAGCAATGGAGGGCACATGATCCTCGTATGAAACAGGTACATTTGAAAGCAAAAGCATTGCCTATCATAAATTGGGATATTTTTCAAGTGAAAAAATCTTCTTCATAGTAAGAACACATTTGTGAAGATCTATACCATAGGCATTAAAGAAACTAATTCTACAGCCATTAATATGCCAGCAGGTGCAATGGATTCCACACTCCATTAAAGACAGGTCCATTTGAAATGTAAGATATATGTGTAACATGAGGGCCTGCTTGTTGGGGTTTCTGTCTCGCCAGGTACCCCACAGCCGGCAAGCCCCAAAGAAAAATCACACAGAGAGTCTACATTAGGTTATAAACTGATTGACCCATTAGCTCAGGCTTCTTATTAGCTCTTGTAGATTATATTAACCCATTATCCCTATCTATGTTAGCCACATGGCTCAGTACCTTTTTCAGCGGGGCAGGTCACATCCTGCTTCTTTGGTGGTCTGGACAGGAGTGCCGAGAGAGCTTCCTGCTTCCCAGAATTCTCCTAATTTCCTTCCTCCGCCTCTACTTCCTGTCTGGTTGTCCCACCTATATATCCTGGCTAATGGCCAATCAACATTTATTTAAATCATGATTGACAGAATACAGACAATTCTCCTGCATCAGATATGGGTATGGGAGATCTATGCAGTGTAATCAACAGCTCTTCGTGATAAACTCTGAACACTCTAAATCCAGAGGGATTCTACTCTAGTCTAATAAATCTGTGCAATACAAATCCATAGGTAAAATGAGAAGGAATGGGGAGAAACTGAGAGTATTTCCTCTAAGCTCAAAATCCAGATGAGCCTGCTACCTCTTGCTGTGCTCGTCATAACATAGTATTTGAAGTTTGGATGCAGCAAGGAGACAAGAAAAAAAATATGGTGCATCAGAAACCAAAACCAAAATGAACAAAAGAGAAAGAAAGAAACATAATCTGTTTGCAGCTAGCATATTTCTTTATTTATAGAAACTGAAAACCCCACCCAAAGTTTATTAGAACTACCAAACTCAATAAGAATTGGGCTGAAATTCAATACATAAAAGTAAGCAGGGAAGGCTTTACTGGAGGGTTTGGTGAGTGGAGAGAGAGGGAAAATTATATAATTATACTATGCTCTTAATAAGAGAAAAGAAATAATTCTCAGAAGGCAAGAACCTTTTATATACTCAAATTAACTTTGCTGACAAATAAATCATGAAATGAGCTCATTTATAACTGTTACAAAAAAGGAAAGTCAAATCTCAAAGAGTAAATAAAATTAATCAAAATGTCAAAAAGGCCTCTAGTATGAAATGGCAGGAAATCGTCTAAAATATTATTACATCTTAAAATTTAAGACTAGAATGAGATTTCTTTAATTAATTAAGAAAAAGGGTAGAAAATGGACATGGTCATTCCTGTACATTTATTCCTGAAAACGTCTGAATGTGTCCATTATGTATACTTACCTACAAAAACATGAAATTCTCTTATACATTGTAAATGATAAATTCAGGTGTAAATTTAGATTTTTGGAAAGTTTGGCTGCATGCATTTACTGGACATGGGTTTTGTTTCTTTCCCTTTTATCCTTGAGACAAAGTTTTCTTTGCAATCAGTCTGGCCTTGATCTTTCTACACAGCCCAGCCTGACCTTGAATGTGAAACCCTTGGGTTGCAGGCATACACCACCATGCCTATCAAATACGTTTTCTTAAAAATAAAAAAAGAAATTGAAGAAAATATTGAAAAACACTATAAAGTTCTGATGTACCATTTCTGCATATTTGAAATACTCCAAGGTCCAAACATATAAATTTTGTAATATAGTGTTTCTGCATAAAACCTCATATTGAGGCACATTATTATGTTTTGAAGAATCTCTCAAAATTAGTTCTTCCTTATGTGCCATCTGGAGTTAACATCCACGTAATGTTGCAAACCTGCACTGTACATTTCTCTTCTTTCCTCTCGCCTAAAGTACACATTTTACAAATCTAAAATGGACTTAGCTTTTCTTTCCTGTCTCCTAAGAAACACATTTTACAAAATAGACACCAGGTTTGAAAGCATCTTCACTTGGGCCCGTGCCCTGGGAGTTACCGCCTGACAGAGTTTCCTTACCTCTAATTTGTGATTCAAGTTGTGAGCTCAGGGAGGTGGTTTGATGCTTACACGTGTCAATATGAGAAAATAAAAACAGTGATTGCAAGAATTGGGTACAACATAGATGTGTCAAATTCAATGCAATTTTGGAGAAATATAGACTTTATAGAACTCATTTTTCACTACAGTGCAGACATTTTTTTTTTAAATACTGCTTTCCTATATAAGTAGTAAATATAAATATATCCATTTTGACCTTGGCAGACATGTAGTAGTTCTATCTGAAGGTAGGATTAAAAAAAAAAAAGCTTTATTGGAAAAACTATTCTGGCCAATGTTCTCTTATTTTTATTAAAATAAAATATGTGATTCTAAATTTATGTCATTGGAGGGTATGTTTTCATGACCTATACTTGTATACCAGTATCTTAAAATTTGTTACATTGTTTGACTTTAATAGAGAAGTAGAGGGGCTAGAGAGATAGCTCAGAAGTTAAGAGCACTGGTAGCTCTTCCAGAGGTCCTGAGTTCAATTCCCAGAAACCACATGGTGGCTCACAACCATCTGTAATGAGATCTGGCGCCCTCCTCTGGCGTGTGGGCATACATGGAGGCAGAATGTTGTATACATAATAAATAAATAAATCTTAAAAAAATAGAACAGTAGAGATGTGAGTGTGTGATGCACATGTGTGTGTTTGTACATGCATGCGTGTGTGTGTGTGTGTGTGTGTGTTTGTGTGTATTACTGCCCCAGGACCATCTCACAGTTGACAGACCTAGCTTGGATTGCTGGCAGAGGCTGACACTGGCTCTGCCTTCTTATTGCCATGAAACAAAAGAAGAAATGTCACAGTCCTGTCCCCTTGATTTACTCACTATTAGAGAAAGTGGCTTTGATTTTCACAATGAGACATGTTCTAAAAGTGATCCAACAAGACTCAGGGAAAAGGATTTGTACCCAGCTAGTCTCCACTGGAAAAGATTAACTTTCCCTTTGTGAAGCAATTGTCAATTGGAGATGGTGTGGCTAGGGATGGGAGGCTATGTCCATGTGCCCTGTCAGTGCTGGGACCAAGTCTGGCTTGCACACATGCAGGTCCTTTGAATGCTATCACAGTCTCGGTAAGTTAATAAGTACATCAGTCCTGGACATCGCTCCTCTGGATCTTACCATATTTATGACTCCTTTTTTGCATAATTCTCTGAGCCCCCTGAGGCGATGGATTGGTCACAATACCTCTTTTAGAATTAGCTGTTCCAAAGCTCCCACTCTCTGCTCGTCGTACAGTTGGGAGTCTCTGTATTAGCTCCTATCTAATGCAAAAGGAAGCTTCTTTGATGATGGCTGAGTAAGATACTGATCTGTGATTTTAGCAGAATTTTGTCCATTGTTTTATTGCTATGTTCCTTTAGCAGAACAAGATTATTTGGTTTTCCCCTACGCACTTTCCGGTTCTTGACCACCTAAGCAGTGTTAGTCGTGGCTTCCATCTCATGTACTGGGTCTTAAATCCAATCAGATAGTGGTTGGTTTCTCTCACATTTGTGCCACTATTGCACTAGCATATTAGCTAGGCAGATTACCACTATCAATTGCAGGGTTTGTAGCTGGGTTTTTGTTTTTATTAGCATGTAGAGTAATTTCTAGTACCATGAACACTAGTCTAGGAGTGAAACGTCTAGTGAGGCATCAGCTTGACTTCTCCATGGAAAATAAGACAGTAATGGGGCCTTCCCATCAGTCTGTAGAGAACAGCAATAGCCTGGTTTGATCAGGGCTTTTCAGGGAGTATCTTTGGTCAACAACTCAATGAGATGTGACCTAATCCCGACGGTGGACGTTTCTCTTGGTGGTGAGGGAGGTCTAGTTGGGGCTTTGTCCTCCCCATTATTTGGTAGCTACATTTAGACTTCTTTCACATATTTTAAGAAGCTTCCACTGTAGTAAGGTCCCATATGAATCTCAAATGGTCCTTAGTATTAGGTATCCCGTCCAGTTTCCCCACCCTTATCCCCATGTTCCTCTTCCTTCCCATTTAATCTTCCTGCTCCATTCTTCCCCCGTCTCTTCATAACTATATTTCACTTTTGATAAAAAAAAATAGAGAGCTGGAAAGAGTGTGTGTGGATTCTTGCCAATGACAAAAAAAAAGTGGCACAAAAACTATAATAATATGACTTGTTCCCACAAGAAATCTGAGATTACAGGTCAGTGACATATCCTGAAGTCAAAAAGGGGGACTTCACAACTGAAGAGACAGAAGAAATAGACTCTGACCACCATTAGTTGAGCAGGGATGAGTCAGATAAAACTGCAAAAGATATAGGTTTTCTGTTGACCATCATAGCAGCGTGGACCATTGGGTACCTCAGACTGATGAGGAGTTGCTGGCTCTTTCTTACAAACTGTCACATAGAGCCTGTAAGGGAACCAGAGGTGTGGTAGGCAGTAGAGAACCATCCTCACTGTTTGTGGCCAGCAGGAGAAGAGCAGCTGTCGCAGTAAGAAGACACACAATGCGGTCTGGTGGCACTATGACCAAACACAGGTGAAGCTTCAGGCCACCGGATGACAACATCAATCCTCCACCCTGTAGGCGAAAGTAAAGATCTACTTGGGCTTTGGAAACATAGGTGCAAAACCTTGTACTTGTAGGAGAAGGACAGGGTGAGCAGAGTAGGACCTTGTACTGAAAACATTAGATGTCTCAGAGCCAAGGTTTTCCTCTCACATAACATGTCAGAGTCTGGCTGTCATAAGAAGGGACAGGTACTATGAGAAAAATCTCATCAATAAAGCCTAGGCTCACAGGTGCTGTACTGGCAAAGCCAAACATCTTCCACTTCGAAAATGGTGAGATTAAAATAAAAACTCAGATCAGCCTACAACAGGAAGGAATTCAAGGTATTTCCAAGCAACCTCCACACAAGCTTACAGGATGGCTGAACACTCACAGTGTATCAGGGCCACGAAGAGCAAACTCCAGAACCGCAGGTTCAGTTTTTAACATGAGGAATCCTAGCACTGATATTAATATCAAAACCTTAATCTAGACCATCCTCTGATGATATTGATTGACTCAAGTCACCAACAGCACAGAAGACCAGAGCCCCTTTGCCACTTTCCAATCTCTCTCTCTCTCTCTCTCTCTCTCTCTCTCTCTCTCTCATACTCACACATCTCTCTCTATATGTGTGCATATGTGTATGCATGTATATATAAATATATTCCTTGTTAGCAATATTATATTTAGTATTCAATCAACACAAGACAGAAAAACCTATTGTTAAGGGACAATCAATAAAACCAACTCAAAGACGACTAATATGTTGAAGTTATAAGAAAATATATGTATTAGATATGTCCAAGAATCTACTAGAAAATGGATAGCTTGCAGCAAGGATGTGGGGAGATTTCAGTAGAAAGTGTCAAAAAGAAATAGCAGAAATAAAATCCAGCGATAAGTAGGTCTTTTGTTGAGCTCAGCACAGGAAACATGATTCAACTTGAAGATAAGAAAGCGGGAATGATGTACTCTGAAGCACACAGAGAATAGATGGCGCTGTAACAAGAACCCACCTTCACGAATATGGGGACATGAGAAGCAGTCTGTCATAGGAGGAACTATTTCATCCTAGAAATGGCATAGAGAAGAAATGTGGAAAGAGATATCAATGGTTAACTTTCCCCAAATCATAAAATACATCAAGCTATTTATCCCAAAGCCATAGGATATTCTTAAAAGACATTTGCAATTGAAAATAAATAAGAATATCTTGGCTAATCATACTCAAGCCACTGATAACTAAAGATAAAAATAATAACATGTAAGACAGCTTCAAAAATAAGCAAAAGAAAGTGCCAATCACAGAGAATTCCATAGTAGGCAGAAAATAAGGTGAAATAAAGGTTCCTTTGGATAGAACTGAAAATTGATTATTGGTAGCTGTGTGCTATCAGAGATTCTGAAGAAATTCTCCATGCAGAAGAAATGTTACACGATCATCAAAGAGGTTCAGAACTGGCAGAAATGATTTTTTCTTATTTTTATCTTTATTTCCCTAAGAAATCTCTCCCTGTCTAATACAAAAGCAGTAAACTATACTGTGAGACCTCTGGGGAAAATGAAGCATAAGATTAACATCAAGGCAAGTCCAGAGGAGAGAACCAGAGTTTGCTAATGAGGATTATAAAGTAAATATGAAAGCTTTACTGTGCTCGGATTTTTGTTTAAAAAGCACTGAAATTACTAAAAACTATAAATAATAAAACAAAAGCAATAGAGAGAATAATGTGGAATTACAGATAATAACTGAGAGAATCACAAAAGGAGAAGAGAACAGATACCATGGCACACAGGACGAAGCCAAAACACCCAGCAGGGCTTCAGGTTTGAATCCAATAAGATCAATTTATATGGACAAATTGCTAAGGATTCCAATTAAAAGCGGTTAAATTACAAATAGAAGAAAGCTTTGTCTAGCATGCCTCGGGCCTTCGATTCTTTCTGCAGTGCTTGAAAGATTTTTTTTTAAATAAATCATGTGATTTTTAAGGTACATGGAAGCTGTTTGTTAACAAGAAACACTGTATTACATCTAATTGGATTTCAGCCGAGGCAGAGTGGCACTTTATAGTGACCTGTATTTGGATCCACTCTCGGGATCCTTACAGCTGGATCATATGAAGAGTGACTTCACCATCCTACACTCCACCAACAGCGAGAAAGAGCTCCCCTTTCCCTTGCCAGCGCCTGTTGCTGTCACTTGATAATCTGATAAGAGCCCCTTTAAATCTTAAAGTAGCTTTAATCTCTACGGTGGCTCATGTTTAATATTTTTCAAGTGTCCATTAGCTGTTTTATTGTTGAGACCTTTCTTTTGAGTTCCAAAACCTACCCCTAGATAGTTTGTTTCCGTGATGTATGTTTTTTCCTTCACGGTGAGATTCATGCCCACCACTACCCTTGAGCCCTTCTTGTTACTTAGCTTCTCTGTTTCTATGGACTGTAGCATGATTATCCTTTACTTTATAAATAATATCCCCTTATAAGTGAGCACTTAACATGTTTGTCTTTTGGAGTCTAGTTACCTCACTCAGAATGATCTTTTCTAGTTCCATTCATCTGTAAATTTCCTTATGCCATTATTTTTAACCACTGAGCAATACTCCTTGGTGTAAATTTTCATTATCCATTCCTCAGGTGAGGGACATCTAGTTTGTTTCCAGTTTCTGACTATGACAAATAAAGCTGGAATAGACATAGTTGAGTTAAGTGGCCTTGTGGCTCTGATAGAATGTCCTTTGTATATGTGCCCTGGATTGGTACAGCTAGGTCTTGAGGTAGATTGATTGTCTAAGAAAGCATCATATTGGTTTCCAAGGTGTCTGTACGAGTTTGCATTCCTACCAGCAGTGCAGGAGTGTTCCCCTTGCTCCACATCCTCTCCAACATGAACGGTCACTTGTGCTCCTGATCTTAGCCACTCTGACAGGTGTAAGATGGGCTCTCAGTAACATTTGATTCTCATTTCCCTGGTGGCTAAGGATGTTGAACATTTTTTTAAAAAACAATTCTGGCCATTTGTGAGTCCTCTGTTGAGAATTTACTCTTTAGATTTGTACCTTATTTTTAAATGGATTATTTGACTTTTAATTTTTTGAATTATATGTATATTCTAGATGTAAATCCTCTACTCTCTGTGTATCTCACAAAAGCTTTGGAGCAGTTATTTCATATCGAAGTGACCCCTCCCTACCATGCAATAGTAAAGTGTTTGATGTGCTCTTATCAGTGGAAAAAGTGAGTGGGGACCACTTTGTAAGCTTGCAATTACTGTACTGGGGACCACTTTGTTTTTACCTCTCTTTGTAATTGCTAAAGGAATTACCTTTGTAATTACCAAAGGAATTGTTGTTTCTATGGGACTTCTAATCTTTAGCATAAAGAAAATCCAGAGGCAGAATGAAAGAAGGTAGCTGGGCCATGGTGTTGAATGTCATAGCACTGAAATATGTAGAAGGCCTCTGATCTCAAAATATCGGGAGATCCTCATGTATAGTCATCCTCACCATTCTGGGTCACATTCCAGTCCTGGACAATCCAAGCAATGGGACAGTCTTGATATCAAAATGTTTATTTTGTGTCTTTTTTTCTATTTAAGATGACTTGCATGTATTTCTGTCTGGTGTGTTTTAAAATAGACAAGCTAACTGATAAATCAACCTTTTTGAGTCCTGCGTCAAGTTCTAGTCACAAGATTCAATCCTTTAACCCGATACCAAGTCTCTATTTCATATACCACTCTTATTTAAATAATTTTCATCTGATTTCTTTTCATTCAAGACTGGAGAAATGGCTCAGCACTTAAGGATATGTACTGCTCTTGCAGAGACAGAAGTCTGTTCCCCAGCACCCACGTCAGCTCTCCCTAGGCACCTGCACTCCCGTGTACATAATATAAATTAAAAAATAAAATAAATCTTCAATAAAGGACTGGATAAGGCCTCTTCTGTTTCAGTTCTCCATGATTGATTTAAGTTCTCAATAATTTCATTGCCCTTGTTGAAAATGAGGCTCCTCCCACTGGTCTAAGCTGTATCCCTTTACGCTGAGCACCACGCAGCCTGCACATGTGGCATGCTTCATCCAAGGATGGAGAAAGGAGGTGACAGACACTAATAGGGGCACTAATAATAGCCCATTCTCTGCCATCATATGCTTTGTATATCTCACTGCTAAGCATCTGATTTTCTCTAGTCACATGACTGATTCATTTGCATTTACCAAATTTGTGTTAGTTTTCTTTTTCATTAGAACACAGAGAATTTTCACTCTTTTTAGTAACCTCTTCAGAAGTTCCTTGGGGTTGATATGCTTCTCTGGAAAATGGGTATAAATGGAAATCTGATATGTTAGCTGGATTTAGAGACTGTCTCTTCTTCCATCTTATGCTGTGTCAGTAAACAATTAGGTAGATGTTCAACTCGACTGGACAAAGTCTTCAGCATAGGTTCACACCTAAAGGAAGCACCGAGGGGATCCTGAACTAAATTCTCTGTATCAAAAGGGGGAGAGGTGAGCTTTGCCATGCTAAGTCACTGCCTCATTCGCTGAACATCTAGCCTACAAATCTATAGATCCAGCCTCTGGAGAGCCTTTTCACTCATAACTGCCAGCCTTCCATTTCCACACTGACATATCTCAACTCTTTTCCAGCGGAGTAATTGCGAAGGGTGATGACATATGACTCTACTTTATGACATTTCTATGTTCCTAGACAATGTGAAGTCGAGCGTGCTGAAGTTCTCCCATCATGCTAAATTCATTCTTTCCCTGTCCCCTCTTCCAAGGCTCAAAGAGCTTCATGTTTATTGAAATGACTTGAGTGAATAAATGAAGCTGTGCTGATTGCCATTCTGCTCTGAATATGTAAGGTATCAATTGGAAGATACCCCTGCTGTTTTCCCCATCCTTGGCCATATTTGTCAGAGCATAGGGATATCAATAATGACTCCATTTCTTGTCTATCAGTAGAAAATGGTGAAGGTAGAATTCAAGGGACAGAAAAGAAAGGGTCAGATTGGGCGGTCTGTGCTGTGAAATGTGATTTCAGTCTTCTAAAATTAAGAGGGCTTTCATGTTCAACCTTTCTGTTCTAAATCATAATGCTACCATACATAATAAAACATACATCATATCATTAATATTGATAATAAAAGTTCTGGGTTAGAAGAAGATACAAGCTTTAAAATATACTTGGATGTAACCTACCATTTATGGAAGGTACTAATTTTGCTGCTTATATGAATTTTTCAAACATAAAAACACGCTAAAGGTATATTGGATGATATAATAAAATTACCATATAGCTATACTACTCTCATTGCTCAACTCCATAAAGACAAGCTTTAGGGGCAAATGTACATATTATTTTCAAGATAGAGGCATAATGATGTGATTCTCTGTTTTTATTTGGCAGTAGTCACGTAATCTAAACCTGAAGTATTTGCTTCCTTTATTTTTTTTTAGAGTAAAATGCAAGTATTTATACTCCACAGAGCTAATAAAATATTTAATTGTGTGGGATGCTTTGTGATTTGGTTTTTAATTATAATATAACATACAAGCAATGAAAATACAAGAGAAATTATTTGTGTTCTATGGTAATTTATGGTATTTATTTTCTTCAAAATGTTCCCTATAGTGATACTTTGTTGAAAAACAAGATAAATTAGAGACAAATACACCAAAAGCATCAGAGTTATATATACAATAGGAGCACAATATAAAGAGCAAGTCTTAAACTGGCTTATTGTATATTTTAAATAGCAAGTCTTGAATTTAAAAAACACATTTCCCACAATCCCAGAGAACTTAGACAACAATGAGGACACTAAGAGAGACTTACATAGATCTAATCTACATGGGAAGTAGAAAAAGACAATATCTCCTGAGTAAATTGGGAGCATGGGGACCTTGGGGGAGGGCTAAAGGGGGAAGAGGAGAGGCAGGGAGGGAAGCAGAGAAAAATTTAGAGCTCAATAAAAATCAATAAAAAAAGTCAAATAAAAAACCACATCTCCAACCCTACCACTTAGTTTAACTCTTTTCCTATGGATGTTTCCTTATTTGTCTCCCAAACGTGCTCAATATTTACTATCTTTTATCCTCCTAAAGTTAATTGGAGTGAACCTCTGAAGTATAAATCAGGTTCTGCCATCATTTTCCTTCCCTCTACATTGCTCTTCTGTTCCCCAGGCACCCAGTGCTTGGAAACTGAGGCCACATTTCCTGGAAGGCTTTGACAAGGAGTTTCCTGAACCTTTGGTTTCTACAAGAGACACAACTTTATAGACAAGGAATACAGCATACTGGTGATTAGGCAGACATTGCTTACCTGTCCCAGGTTCATGGGGCAGACAGACCCTCAGTTCTGAAGCTTTATCAATATCAACTTTGCATAGAAACATTGTGAATTCTGCATCATAGGGGGAGGTCAACTAGAAACTAATCAATTCCTGGGTTGGTTCTTGCATATTTTGCAAAAAAATTTATTAGTGTCCCAGTACCTGTATGAAATCTCTCCAGCTTGCAATACACTTTTAAATTTTCTAACTTAACACCCACTCATATCTACTCTTTCCTGTCAGATTTTAAGAAACGCTTTGGTGATGAAGGACAAACTGTTATTTAGGACATTGATTGAGCCTTGTTTTGTCTCCTTCACTCTCACATGAGATGGTCCCACCTGCTGAAGTCTTCAAAAAAGCTCCATAATCTCATCCAGTTTCCTCATATCTGGTATTGGTCAGTATGCTTCACCCTTCCATAGCTGTTACAGGAGGAAGAGGGCCCCTTGTTTGTCCCGGCTAACTTACGCCTGAAACAACCACACAGAAACTGTATTAATTAAATCACTGCCTGGCCCATTATCTCTAGCCTCTTATTGGCTAACTCTCACATCTTGATTTAACCCATTTCTATTAATCTGGGTATCACCATGTGGCTGTGGCCTACTGGGAAAGATTCAGCCCATCTGTCTCTGGAGACTCCATGGTGTCTCTCTGACTCTATTTTCTTTCTCCCAGAATTCAGTTCTGTCTTCTCTGCCTACCTAAGTTCTGCCCTATCAGGCCCAAAGCAGTTTCTTTATTCATTAGCCAACGAAAGCAACACACAAACAGAAGGACCTCCTATACCATTTTCCTTTTTCTGCTTAAACAAAAAAGAAGGCTTTAACTTTAACATAGTAAAATTACATATAACAAAACAGGTATCAAATAAGAATTACAGTTACAATACTTATATCTACTTTATCTTTTATCATAACTAAGGAGAACTATAACCATAACTATAAATTCTTCAACTCCATCAAAGACTCCAGAAGGATGTAATATTGCTAGTAAACTGGAAGTACATTGTAAGCAACTTCCAAAACTCTAGAAATGACAGGGGCATCTTGCTGCCTGGACAGTTACCCAACTTTTTCTATACCATTGGGGCATCCATCTTTGTCCATCAGGCCCATAGTATCCAGCAGACTTTTCCATGAAGCAGGAAATTTCAAGCGCTTGCCTCTAGCAAGTAGAGCCCACCTGAGAAAATGCTGCCATCAATAAGCCATGCTTAACTCTATTCTTTTCTATCTAGAATAACTTTCCAATCTCTGTTAGGCTTTATGTGGATACAGTCTTCCACACGTTGGGCACCATTTGTTGTCGGGGTTTTTGGTCCTGCTTGGTTCCCACAATTGTTAAGTCCCAAAGAAATCACACAGAGGTCTACATTAACTATAAACTGATTGACCAATAGCCAGGCAGGAAGTATAGGTGGGACAACCAGACAGGAAGTAGACGGGTCAATGAGAAAAGGAGAATAATGGGAAGAGGGAAGTTCCCTCTGCAGTCCTGTCCAGCCACAGAAGAAGCAAGATGTGATTGCCCAACTGAAAAAGGTACTGAGCCAGGTGGCTAACATAGACAAGAATAATGGGCTAATATATGTTATAAGAGTTAATAAGAAGCCTGAGATAATGGGCCAGTCAGTTTATAGTTAATGTAGACCTCTGTGTGATTTTTTGGGACTTAATGATTGTGGGAACCCCTCACAACACATAAGCTGTAATAAACAAGCATTTCCCAAAATTTTAATTTAATACACTTTTACAAAATCTTTTAGTAGTATCAGAAACTATTTTTAACAATAAATTTAATCTAACATCATTATTAATTCTTTGGAAATGTCCAGGCAGTTTATTTTGATCCTCATCCTTGCCTACTTCTTCCTCTTAACTCTTCCCAGATCCACCTCCATATTATCCACTCCTGACTTTGTGTCCTTTTCATTATTTTTAATTACCCTCTGAGTCTAGTTTGTGATTCCCATTTACTCATGGGTGTGGGGCAAATCACTATAGATTGGTTGGCAAACCAAGGGCTATACATTTGAAGAACTGACTTTTTCTCTCCCAGAATAAACTCATGAGACCCTTCATGCTATAATGTCTACTGGCTTGATCTTGTGCAGTTCTTGCAGAGGCAACCACAGCTGCTGTGAATTCATGAACACAACTATTTTGTCATGTCCAAAAGACACAGTTAAACCAGTCCACCTAGATTTCTGGCTTTTATAATTTTTCAATTTTGTCTTGCATGATGGTCCTTGAATTCTCTCTCTCTCTCTCTCTCTCTCTCTCTCTCTCTCTCTCTCTCTCCCTGTCTCTGTCTCTTTCTCTCTCTCTCTAATATAGATATTCTACTTATGGTTGAATACTCTACTACTACAGAAACACATGCTTATCTATAAGTTCCTAGCAATTCTATTCACAGTGGCTTTGACATAGAAAGGCATAGATGTTCATCAACTATCAAATGGATAATGAGAATGGGTACCTATGCACAATGGAATTTTTTAAGCTGTAAAGAAAAATGAAGTTATGATATTTGTATTTAACATTTAGAATTTTCTTTTTAAAAAATATGGTCTCATTTGTATCTGTGATACACATGCTTGATTGGTGCTGCAGCCTTCAAGAAGAGGGCATAGAGATCTCCTGAAAAATGGAGCTAAAGAGAGTTTTGAGCCATAATGTGAGTCCCGTGAACCAAATCTGGGCACTCTGGAAGAACAGGCAAAAAATACTTGTAATCTCTGAGTCATTACTCTAACCACCAGAATTGTCTTCTTAATGGCATCCTGATTAGAACATTTTGATGATTTCCTAACATCTACCAAAAAGAACAAACTCAATTACAAGTAAAAATCTTCATTTCAGACTTTCTTCCCATGTTTTTCAGGCATGTAAAAAATTAGATCACATGTTGTTGCATGCATCACTACTCCATTACAGACTGCTGTGTGCACAGAATATCCTTTCCTCACTAAACCTCTTCCAATTCATTTATCACAATCTCTGTTTCTTAAAAACGTCTTATGAATGACTCTAATGTTTCTAAAAATGCTCATGATAAAATCCGTATGCTGGGAGCTGGGGAGATGGTTCAGAGGCTAAGAGTGATTGCAACCCTTACAAAGGGTGTGAGTTTGGTTCCTAGTGCCGACATCAGGCAACTTACAACTGTCTTTAAATTTTGCTTCAGGGAATCCAATGTCCTCTTCTAACATCCATGAAAGCACACACCCACACACAGACGTACACACAAATAAAACTAAATATTAAAATTCATGATCTATAGTTGCATATAAAATTGCTTTGTGATTGTTACAGCACAATTTCTATTGGGTGAATATTAACAACTTTTTATTTATTTTAGTTTTTGTATGAATTTGAGGAAAGCTCAGGTGTTCTAAGGTCTTTGAAGACAGGTTTTGCTACCACATGGAATGAAGGCCTGCCATCCAAGCACAACTAAAGATCTATTAGCAATAAAATTCTGTTCTTCATTTTAAAAAATGAAATTATTTAAAATAAAATATCCAATCATACAGATTTAAAAGAGTGTAATATCTATTTTTCTTTGGATTACTAAAGAAAACAATGAGGTCAAGTTCATTAAAGTCTCATCAACAAAAATGACCTCTAGCTTTTAAAAACCAAATAAGTCAAATGAAGTAATTTTATGAAAACAAAATGAATGAATAGTATCTTACAGAGTCTACATAGTCATGAAGTTCTCCAATAACGCTTTGATTATACACTGGAGTTTTTCAGTTCAGCAGAGGCCCCAGGAGGCGATTCTCTACGGAGCTCTGCTTCTGGCTGGATGTGAAAGGAAAAGGAGTCTTATGGGGAGAAATCTTTTATTCTACATAGATGCTGGCAAAAATAGAAAGCGGAGGATAGAAAATTGCTAGTTAGGTACTGTATGTAATGTTTGTGAAAATTTCTCCTTTCACAGGAGTACCAGCAAGAATTCTCCTTTTCCCTATTTATTCTACCACAGTCTCAGTATTTTTTTGCATATACTTTAGGAAAAATATGGCAAAGCATAATAAATTTTGCATAAAATCTAAATGTGGATCAGTCTCTCTAAGTTGTCTTTTTTCCCCCCAAACTACACTTTGGTATGCACTTAAATTATACTCACAAAAATGGGGATATTGAACCTCCAGTCCTGCTAATATGCATTTTTTCTCCTGTTGGATTACTTATCATTGAAGACTGCCCTAGATTGTTTGTTCTCTTATTTAATACTAATCATATTTTTGTGAGTGATCACATTTTTTAGTATATGTGCTGCAGAAGTGAGCACAACTGGTCACATTTTTTAAAGTGCAAATATCTTCATAAAATGTTTCTTTGTTTTATGATTTACTATGTTATTTAATTATCATAGAAAATGATAATTTACTAAAAGATAGGTATATATATTATGTAAGAGTATAATCATGTCTACTAAAATGAGAAAATATTTTGTAATATGACCTATCAAGTAACCATCTAGTAAATAATTAACCTTATTGACTAGGGACATTAAGTATGTGATATCTGTACTCTGTTAATTAAGAGAGTTTGTTAAAATGAAAAAAAGTGTAGGTGTAAAAGCTCAGGATGGAAGTTCTATAGATGGTTCATGCATTATACATGAAGGCACATGCTTAACTAAAAGAGAAGATGCATCTCTGTGCCTTATAGAACGACTATGAGCCACCAACAGTGGGAACCACCTGGAAGAGCAAAAGACTGTTCTGTGCTTTAGTTTGTCACATCCCAGACCACTCCCCACCATGGACCATCCATCCTGTCCATGGGTTGTGGAAACAAATATATCTTCAATGCTGATAAACACAGAAACTCAAACCTACCCAGGGTGCAGAGAATGAGACTGTGGGATGCTCACCATTAGGTGGGACAGCTATATTACACCTCCTGCATTCTGCCCAGCAATCATTGAGGAAGAGGGAGGAGAAAGAGTGCAAGCGACCGATGTGATGAATGACTACCGGGAAATAGCATCCTCCATATGCTGCAAGGCCACTGTATACGTGAACTCACATGGTTATGAGAGTATGCACAAGATCTGTGCAAACTCAGGAAGGACCAAATATAAGTATGAAAGGAAAACCAAACGGTTGCAAAGTCCCACCATAGCAATTGATAGCCCTTGGGAGAGGGTGAGTCAGTTTTCTTTAATAGTGTAGCCCCTGGTAAGTTGATCATGATTCGCTGGTCTGAGGACATGAGGGTAGAACAAATTGGACCCTGTGGGTTTTTAAAAAAGATGACACATATTTGGGTGGATAGGGAAGGGGGAGCAACTGAAAGAAGTTGGGAGGGAGTGAATATAATCAGAACACATTGTACATACCGCATTGTCAAAGAACTAATAAAAGATTAAAACAAAAATGGTATCAATGATTTTGTCTTTCCCTACACTGTTTATATAAAGACTCATAGATGAATGTTGATTCCAGATTTATCTTCAAATCAAGAATTAGTTCCATAATAAACATATATGATTTTAAATACAAATGTGCACGTGCACATGCACACACACACATACACACATGAAATTCCTTCCTAGAAAAATTGCTACCTACCTTTATAAACACTCAAGTGGCTCAAACAACAGGAAAATAAGCATATGTACTTCTATGCTTATTGACTGTTAGGAAAATTATTTTATTTTTAGATTTAAAAGTGTGTTTTCCTCTTAAGTGCCCTGCCTTAATACATTGAATTAAAGCTTGAAGCATGAAATTCAGAGTACAAAAGCTATCACAGTTAGTGGGAAGGAAACACATGCAGCTCAACAAATTGCACAGAATAGATGCATCATTCAGAAACATCCAGCCAAACCTCAGGCTCCCACTTGCAGCTGAACACAAGCCTGAGGAACAGGGAGAGATGATCAGGAGATTCTCGCTCCCATCACAAGAGGTACATTTAATCTCCTCTGAAAATCTAAAGCAGGGTGCCCCAAGAAAAATAAAATGCAGTGAAATTAAAGTTTCTAAAACCAAGAGGCACACGTGTTTAATTTCTCTTTGGCTATGAGCTTATACTGCACACTGCTCTTTATTATTTTGAGTAAAATCTGAAAAGAGTGGGAGAAAGCCACGGGGTGAGGAAAGCACCCTGAAGCTGTCGCTAGGCTTGCCTTTGGCCCCAGAAAGGTTGCTAATCCCCCAAGGGTTCAGTGGTAGTGAAAACTAGCAGAGCATGAGATGTCTTGCTGGTGTCCTGCCCAGGAGCAGCGCACAGTGAGAGAGGCTGTGGTAGGTTGCCAAGTGCACACGCTGGGAAAGTGGGGAGAACTCAAGCGAGCATGAATTTCTCACATTAAAGAATGGTGCTATAAATTCCTTGCAGCTTTCTCTGAAAGAACTCATTTGTGATCCTACCAGGGAGCTGACATCTGATACCCGCCAAACACAGGGTGTTGAGATCCGTGAAGGTTAGACAGGGCCAGACTGAATGTGCTGCAGCTCCTGAACCTCACTAATCCTTTGTCCTGTTCCCTGTCCTCCTGCTCTGGCTCAACAATGGCATGAAAAATTTATGGATCACGCATGTGATGTTTCAACATAAGTTTTGGTTTTGAGGATGCCAGATGTATATACTTTCAAAAATATACTTTTAAAGAATTCATTTTTTTCTAAGTTATCGCTTCAAAAATATGGAATTACATACAGAAGTCACATAGACCAGTGAGACATATATAAAAATGTAACAGTTGATGCAGACCTGGAGACGTTTGGTTGAAAAGGAGACATGGGGCTGGCTGCCTTGTAGCCCTGTCATAAATTATGTGTTTATGTATATTTTGTACAGACAGATAAATATGTATACGCACCACCTATCTACAACGGATAAATAAATATTGTATTTTTTGTTCATTGTTCAAAGAAGAAAGAAGTCAATGCTTTGATGATATTAGCCATAAAACTTGCCTGAACTGTAAGAAATGTAGGAAATTTAACGGCCTTTCCATGATGGTTATGCTGTGAGCATCTTAACTGAACCACAGCTCAGTCTATTTCCATTTTCATTTCGACTCCATCACTCAGGCATAAGGTGTCTGCTTGGCAGCCTGTCTCAAACTCAGCGGTAGCTACCAGGAAGTGTGCGCACTTAAATAAAGCAAGCAATACATCATAGGCATTATACAGTAACAGGGAACTGGAAAAGTATAACTAGGTTTAGCATATAGTTCTGCTAATGTAGAATTGTGTTTATTGTAAGCTATCTGCTGATTTTTATTTCTGTATGTGTGTATGTCATGCATGTATATGCCCAGGATGGAGGCATTGCATGCTCTAGAGCTGGAGATGTAGGCAGTTGTGAGTCAACTGACATGGGTTCTGGAGTCTGAAATCTATCAGAATTGTAGCAAGTGCTTTTAAGTGTTTTGCCAACTCTCCAGCCCCATGGACCTTAAAAATACATTTTTGATGGTCATATTTAATCACATATATATATATATATATATAATGATATTTCAGTAGTTTTGAACATTAAAATCTTGCTTCTTCATTTTTTTTTCAATGTGTATCTAAAAGAAAGAATCTAAAATTCTTCTTAACTGTGTTCTATTCATTTTCCAAAGAGATCTGGAAGAACTGAGTGTGGTTTGGAAACCTGACTACTGCACTCTTATTACTTCTGAGTGGTTTTACATTTATTATCACATGTAGTCTATATTTTCCTTTCATGTGGCTGTTGTGTAATACATAATAGATTATTGGAAATTTTTATGGATGATCACAAATCAAGTAAATAGTATTAAATGTTCTTTATAGTAAAGTATATTGTTAAACATTGAAGCTACATAATTCCAGTTGCTTAAATGATTATACTTTATTATCTTTAAATAAGTTTGATATTTTCCTAGTATGCTATTGGGTTGTAAATTGAAAATAAAAACATGAAAAATGTCACCTCATCTTTTCCTCCAATTTTACATACTCCAACTGCAAAAAATGCATATATAAATACTTTTTGTATGTATAGTAAATAAATGTTATATATATTCTATAGATGCAATATATAAATATATATTAGTTAATATTACATAAAGATATTTAGTATAATAATATTACATATAAAATGTAAAAATGCACACACATATATTTGAATATATAAATATATGTGCATATAAAATAGTCTGGAAACATTAACATGACTCAATTTGTATTATTGTTATTTAACATTATTATGAAAAATATACTGTCAACTTAGAGCTCAATGAAATGTAAACTAAAATGAGATAGTGGAAGAATGATCCAAAATTAGTGAAAAAGATATGCATTATTTCCTTATAAAGTTTGCAATTTTATATAATTAATTATTACCTCAAAGATATATTGGATTTATATTGTGGTACAATGGTCTTGTAACCTGCAAATATTTGCCACTTGTATTAGTTTAGTAAAATGCTAACTGACCAGTAGCCAGGCAGGAAGTATAGGCAGGACAACCAGAACAGGAGAATTCTAGGAAGAGGAAAGGCTCAGTCAGCAGTTGCCAGACAGATGCATAGGACACAAGATGCCTTACCTATAAAATTTCCAAGCCATGTGGCTAACACAAAGAAGAATTATAGGTTAGTGTAATATGTAAGAGTTAGTTAATAAGAATCCTGAGATAAGAGGTTGACCAGTTTATAATTCATGTAGGTAGGTCTCTGTGTGTTTCTTTGGAACTGAATGACTGTGGTATGGGGTAGGTGGGACAGAACCTCTGTCAACAGATTTCCGTGCATTCGTGAGTATACTCTGGCTGGCAAGGCAGAGCTCGTCATTGGGGTAATGCTGCAGAGAATGTTAGAGTATCAGGAAATAGTTGGTAACACTCCAACAAGAAATCTGAGAATGGGCTTATAGTGAAATCTATTAACAAACATACATTAGACTATAAGCTTTATATTAATGAAAAAATGCTATATATTATGAATTGTTACCTATACTTGGGTGAGCTTTTCCATGATGAAACTTCTCAAAGGTCACACATACTCCTGAATGTAACTTAAATACATTTAGATCACCAAGCTAGACATGGGTGTAATTATTTCTTTATTCTGCCATCAGTACTATATCTGGGGTGATTAACATTTTTTATGTTTCCCTAGGAAAATTCACACAACTCTAAAATTTTTGTATATTACAAATATATTAAGAATTATTAAAGAATTGCTATAAGACAAGTAACTGTGACTTGAGTTTTCTTTCCTTCTTTGATTTGTTGTTTGTTTTAGTACTCTACCTTTCTCTGTAAAGAACTAAAAATATGTTACCTTGATTTCCTGAGAAATACCTGTAACATCAGCATGAAAGAGGCAGAGACAGAGGCAGGGGCAAGGAGATGTCTATTTGAGGCCATCCATTGCCAGAAAGTGCTGATTGGTCTTGAGGTTCAGTAGATTCATGAGCTTCTCAGAACAACAACAAAGGTCAGTGCCAGAAACAACTTACCTCTTCTGAAGTTATTGGCCAGTGAGGTTCCAGAGCTCTCAAAACATTGGCATCTATTGTCAATACTCTCCTTAGAACTCTCTAGAATTTGACAGTAAGTCCCTGCTGCAGAAGACACCAAACACTTCAACCATGGAATATGAAGAAACCAAGGTGGTCTTTAGCTGGTAACTTCATCCCTATTCTTGGATTTCCTAGTGCCAGAAGGTGGTATGCACACTACCGAAGGGACAAAAGAATCACTAATCTTATTCATTCATGAACACCATGTGCTACACCGAAGACCAACATGGCCAGAAATATCACCTGGTGAACTAATGCCAAAATCTTGTGAGAATTACTGCCTGTTTCTTGACCGCATCTGAGACCTTTCCAAGAACTATAGCCCCCAACCGGCCCTGTGGTCAGGAACAGTTACACCTGTGAACTCCCGTGGCTTCATAGCAGTTGTGACAGCATACATGGGACCTAGACTAATCCTCATCCCAGGGGAGAGGCTACTACTCTTACTCTGCTAACCAGACCTAGTATTGCACGAGCTCCTAATGACTTATCATTTGTGTACCTCTCAACCCTCATTTGAGAAGCTTCTTCTTGCAGTAGATGGTGCTAAACGCAGGCAAGCACTGTCAAGGTGCAGAAAAGAGACTGGGGAATTCTGAGTCCCAAATAAGACTTCTATACCACAGCTCCTTCTCCCACCCCTCAGGGATCATTGTGGAAGAAGGGACAGAATGACTAAAAGCAGGGGTGGTGGGTGACTTCAAGGAATGAGTTTTTCACTCACAATAGAACAGTTGCACATGTTAATTCAGGGCAGTTGTAACAGCATGCATGAGATCTATGTCAAGAAAGACAAACCTCCAGCATGCAGAAGTGACATAAAATTTCACTACTAGATGAATATCTATTGGCGACTTATAACTACTAGGAGAGGGGAAATGAATCTTTTTTATGAATAGAGTCACTAGTAGATCAACCACTCTCCACTGGATAGGTATACATCCATGAGTATCTAGATAGTACATATTGGACTTGATGTGTTTTCAAAAGAAGAACACAAAGTTGGATTGGTATGGAATGGGGGAATGGCTTTGTATAAGTCCTCAGAAAAACAAAAGTTTGAGAAAAAAATTTCAAGATGGGCGGTGTTGGCACACACCTTTAATCTCAGCACTCAGGAGGCAGAGACAAACAGATCTCTGTGAGTTTGAGGCCAACCTGGTCTACGAGAGCTAGTTCCAGGACAGGCTCCAAAGCTACAAAGAAACCCTGTCTTAAAAACAAACAAACAAAAATTCAAATAATTGTACTCAGAAAATTCTGAAATCTTTAAAAGTTTTTTTGTGTGTATGTATGTATCGTGTGTGTGTGTGTGTGTGTGTGTCTGTGTAGGTAAGACTGATTCTTGTTGAAGTTTTAATGGCTACTTAGTCATAAAATACAGATTCTTTTCTCCCTCAACAGAAGGAAATATGTTTATTCTTTTGAAATCAGGCATGTTAAGCTGCAATGGGTGTCCTGTAGTGGTGAGACAAAGTCTCACCAAGTGTTTTTGCAAACTGTCTTTACGGCACTATATTGGAGCCACCTGAGAAGAGTGTGGTGACTACTTTAGGCACCAGATAACCTTCATGTGTGGAAACTGTAATTTCACTTTGTTATTTCTCAGATAACTTGTCTTTACTGAAAGTACTAACTACACTAGAAATTGAGAGGACATTTTGTTTTAATGAAAATAAAGAATTGAGCTTGTGTATCTGTGATTGTTAGTATATGGCTGAGGGCATATTTCCCAGAGTAAATGCACTGCATTTAGGATAAATGTTCTCTTTTAAATATTTATGAAAATATCATGTATCCTATATTTTCTTGGTCATAAATTTCTCTCAGTTTAAATAAAATAAAAATTATTTTATGATACCTAATTTTTAAACAGTAAAAATTTCAACCATGTAGTGACATACAAATGACCAGTAACTTAAAAGTATTTCTATTTTGATTATGGAGTTATTTAGAGAATTTCTTTGACATTGAACATTTATATTTTTTTATCCCCAAGTTCACAGAAGAATTTCTTGTTACAAAAACATGTACCTGGACAGGTAAATGAGGCATCCACACTGGAAAAGCAACTTTGATTTTGCCAGCAAGACTCTGAAGCTAGAATTTTCATAAGGAAAAGATGAAGTGTGGGATTGAGAGAAGTAGTTGGAAAAAAATTAAAAGACTGAATATGGTATTATAAGGGGTGTATCCTGCTTTCATCTATGAAATTAGATATGTCCCCAGGTAAGCTCTGCATTTAATAAAAGGAGATATAACCGCCTAGTATTCCTATCCCTGAACCAGGATGCAGTTGAATGCCTGCCGGTCTCTAGAAGCATGCTACTAACTTCAGCCCAGGGTTAGCTACAAAAAGGCCCTAGCCTGGTTGTCTTAAAGCCATATCCACCTACAATAGTCATGGAGAGTTGGATATAAATTAGGTTCACAATCTCATCTTTAAGATGTGTGTCTTGCCCAATAATGTGAGTGACCTTTTTTGTTTGTTTATCATATTTAGGTCTTTGATCCATTTATACTTAATATAGTAGGTGGAGAGACTGTCTTATTTCTGTCCATGTTGATATATTGTATGAACAAAATGAAGAAGTCACTGAATCCGTTTCACTATATTGTGTTCTATTTGTTCTATGTTTTAAAGAATATCAAGTGCATCTAAAATCTGAATGTTATAATTTTTGTTCAAATAAGCACATACGAATTGTGATCAGAAAAATGTCATGTTGGTGTTGAATAGGAAAAAAATAATATATAGACATCCTCAGCAGCTGCTTTCATATTTCTCCTTACTTTAACTGATTTCATTAAATTTTTTACTTACCTGAAACATTAAAATATATTCACTGCATTAATATTAAAAATGATACAGATGTAAGAACTTTTTGTCTATCATTATAAAAAAAACAGACAATGTCTCTGAGAGTTCATAAGACACAGTGGCCACATTTCTTTCTCACTAGCATCTGAGCTACATCTGTCAAGAACCCTTGACCGTGTGACACTTTCCTGGGCTGTGGTGATCAGAGGCAATACCCCATTCTCTTCCTGGACTCTCCTCTAAGCAGCCTCCATTGTCCCACTCAGTAGCACCTTCTATGCACTAGTTTGTGTGTGCTGAGCCTCCGGCATATATATGCAACTTTAATTAGTGTTTATTGGTGAATAGGTAGATTTAAAATTTTATAAGATATATGCATTATTTAAACTAGTTCTTATATTTTCAAATTTCTCAGCTCAGTGATAGTAATAATGGCAATAACAATTTGAAAAATGTTTTTTTTTTTTTTATAAAATCTCTAAGTGCAATGGGAAAACATATCCAGATTCTTATATTAAGCCAATGTTTTGGGAAATCATAACTAGATTGTAAACTCTTTTTAATGTTTTCATTTTTATCATCACCTTCTCTGTAGAATGCTAAGCCTTAAAGGGGAAATGATCAATTCGTTATAGTGTATTGAACAAAGGCAATTCAGGCTCACAGAATTCTGCCTACATAGTGGGTTTGTTCTGTAGTCACCCAGGTAGTAATGACGGCATTGAAGGGAATGAGCCCTGAAGAGAGAGATTTGATGGTGATATCCCATTTCGGACTGAGCGTTCCAAGGTCTAGAACAAGTAGTAAGTCTCTATTTGTTCCCATCTACAGCAGGAAGAAGCTTCCCTGATAATGACTGAGTAAGACATTGATCTATATGAATAACAAAATGCCTTTAGACATCATTTTGTTGCTTTGTTCATTTAGCAGAACAATAGAGTTTGATTTTCCCCTAGGCTGATGGTCAATCTAGTCTCATGTTCTTTGCTATCCAAGCAGTGTAGGATATGAGTTTTATCTCATGGAGAGAACCTTAAATCCAATCAGATAGTGGTTGACTCCTTGCCCAATACTTTTTGATACAGTCTCATTATGTGGCTAGGCTGTCTTCCAGTTCTTAATTCTCCCACCTCAGTCCCGCATATGCTGGGATTACCAGCACGCACCACAATCACTCAGAACTGGAACCTCTGAATCTAAAGCCAAGTCAGATTCTTCTTATTTTCTTTAGCGTGATCTTAGTTTTGGGCTTTATGTGTAATTATAACCTGAATGTTCAGATTTGATTGTATAAAATTATGTTTAGATGTTGCTATTCTTTAATAGTTTTAGGCAAAACTAAAGACAATTGAGAAAAAATTACCAGCATATAGTAAAAAAGAAAGTAGTTTATCTTGGGGCTGTCATCAAGAGACTTAAAGCAGATATAAGTCCTCAGAACTGCAGAAATACCTCTTCCCAAGAAGAGGAGAGGAAAGAGCCAAAAGGGATTTTCTAGGGGAAATAATAAGTAAGCTGAGAATAAAAGGTCACTCTGTGGGGAAACATGTTACTCACTGCGGCGGAAGAACGCAATAGCATTGGAAGATTTCCACAAAGTTGGCTTGCACATAATTACCTCTGGAAGTAGACATTTTTCTTCTCATACAGCTCTGTACTTAGAAATAGAATGTGAGAGAAGGCGTGAAAATTATGGATCATTCTACCTCTGTTTCCACCTGCACCGTAATATCTGTAATGAACTAGTCGTAGGGTTCCTATGAATACAGACCCAAATGTTCTTCTCGGCAGAGAATGGAAGACATGGGATAAGCAACAACCATATGATGCCCCCTGCTCACTTTTAGTCATACTTAGGACTCAGGCATGATTTTCTTTCTGACCCTGATCCACGCTGAACTGCACATTAAATGCTTCCTTGGATGTACATCAATCACTGATCCAGACTTTCTCATTAGAAAGTCATTGAGGAAATAAACAACATCAATAAATAATTCTTCCCTTGTGTTTCGAATGGGGAAATTTGAATTCCATATAACTGAAGCACTATAGGGCCAGTAGAGAGTCATACACAGCTAACTCAAGACCACGTTCACAGTAGAGTATTAACAATCTACCAGTTCGTTGACTTTTATATGCCTTTGTTTTGTTCCCTGTTATTATCACGTATTTCTTCTCATTTTTGGCAAATCCTTATTTGCTTTATATATGACAGATGTACAAGGCTTTCTTTGTGGTTGGAATATAAAATTGGAGTCAATAATAAATCAGATTTTCTCTTTCCTCATTAAAAATAACCTACATTTTGGAGGACAGGGGAGATGGCTTGTTGTTAAAGAGTTTTTCTATAATCATGAGGGCCTGAATTTGATACCAAACATGCATATCAAACCCTGAGTGCAGTATCATAAACCCATTACCCCAGCCCTGGGGAGATGGTGACAGCAAGATCCCTGGGACTTACTGGAAGAGTGGAGGACCCAGTAGGCTTACAAAGTTGTTCACTGTTATTAAACATTTATATGCTTTTACTGAAAAACAAATGTTCTAGATTCACTAAAGTATATGTTATATCCTTATATTGCTCTTCCTGGTAATTTTGTAACATTATATTCATGCTAGTAATTTTATGCCCTTTTTGGAAAATATTTTTAAAAAAACTGAAATAAGTTCTCAAAAAGCAAAAGTGTCAGAATGAAAAGGTAACCTAGAGTTTGTGAAGTGTCATATACATACACAACCGAATTCTGCTAGAATGGACTTTAAAATTGTTTGAGGTTTTATCCATGCTAAAATTAACTTGACAGGTTGTATAACTAAAATCAAAAATTAGTGTATTTCACATTATAAATGATGGTTCTAACATAATTAGTAAATAAGTCAAGCTCCAGACAGTGAAGTAATATATAAACTGATAAGTATAATTAATAAAACATTGGTAGGAGCCTGTGCACTTGTTGAATAATATATAAAATATATGAATACAGTATATGATATATATGGATATAATATAAAATCTATCAAAACTTTGGCTCACACAAATGTTTCCTTCGAAGTGACCTGCACTAAAGTACAGAAGTTCTTCCTAATTAGTATCGAGTATTAGTATTAGTATTACGCCATGGATAATAATCACAGCACAGCAATACCTACTCCTTAGACAATGTTACTTTTTATTATTTGTGTTTAGTGAAAATTTGAGAAATGAAAAATTGTGTATTTTCTGAGTGTATAAATTTTCTCCCTTTCTATCCTTCTTTCTCCCAGTTTGAATGACCGTGTTTTCCGCAGCATCCATTCTTAGTATACCACACTCCCATTGGTTATTTAGTAGCTCTCTTCAGGATCAGATAAGCTGTGATGGCCTCACTACAATAAGCTAATGCTATGTCACAAGGGTCACCATCCTTCATGCCTCATTTCCTCATAGACATTATGATGTTTCCACAAAAAGAATAAAATATGGTGCAATGCAACAGCATATTTTACGATATGGATATTTCTATCTATCTATCTATCTATCTATCTATCTATCTATCTATCTATCTATCTATCTATCCAATCTCTCTGTCAATTTATCTGTTCAGACTAGGTCTCACCATGTACCTCTGAATATCCTGAAACTCACTATGCAGACCTAACTGGCCTCAACCTCAGAACGCTCCATTTTCTTCTGCCTACCATGTATGTGTATCACCATGTCCAATCCTGGTTGTTCTACTTTGTTTTTTACTGTTATTAAATTATAAATATAGATTTATATAAGCAAAAGCTATATAGAGAGTTCAGTTTGTTTGTGATTTCTCCCATGCACACAGTTCTTGCTATATACTCTCTAATGATAGGGGCAAGTACTGTAGAATTAAGTAATAGGTAAATTAAATGTAAATAATAATAGCAAGGCAAAATTAAAGGCACAATATATTTAGTACTATTTAAACATACTAAGCAGGATTCTAATGTGAAATAACAGGACTCTTAAATGATTTAGAAATGCCTAAGTCATGCCTACCAAAATATCAAAAATTTCTGTGCTACAAATAAATTAACAATTCAAAAATAGGACTTAATTGTAAGAACACAATAATGCCACAGTTTTACTAAGTGAAGCACTCAAATGTAAATGTATCCCACAAAACCAAACTAGCTCTGATTACAAGAGCAGAAATTAATGGAATAATAAAGAAAAATAAAATTGGGATAATAAGATGTTTTTAAAGACAAGTAAAACTTTAAAATTTCTAATGAAAATAATCAAGCAAAGAGAGAATAATCAAATCACTGTCTGAGTTAAAACTGAGATTATACTAAATACAGAAATTTTATTGATAAGCAAAAAATTATGCTGGCATGAAAATAAATTTGTAGAAAATATAATTTTAGAATGATTTAAATAACATGAAAAACATAAATATACCATCAGGATGAGTGGAATGAGAAGTGTTTTAAAGTTCTTACAAGAGAAAACACTGGCCTCAGTCATTTGTGAAGGAAGCCATCACTTAGTTTTAGACAAATCTTTCAGAACCAGAATAGCTCAAGCAATTTTTCTAAGCTAGTTTCTTTCCTGAGAACTAAAATGCAAAGGAAAATACACA
Organism: Ondatra zibethicus; assembly: GCA_004026605.1. Classification (NCBI taxonomy): domain Eukaryota; kingdom Metazoa; phylum Chordata; class Mammalia; order Rodentia; family Cricetidae; genus Ondatra; species Ondatra zibethicus. The sequence continues at coordinate 23,203 of PVIU01001352.1, read as the reverse complement.
ACAGTTTCACCAAGAAACATAGATGAAAAATTCATCAAGATAATTTATTAAACTACAACACAATTGAAATGAATATTAGGAAGTTGAAAGCTTGGTTTAAAATAGAAAATGTCAATACATTAGACTAACAAGTGCTATTTTACCTCCATATGCAACTGTCCCAACTCGGAAGAGAATTCTATTTCCTCATTACATTTATGTCAGCCTTAGGCAAGTAATTTTTCTGAGCAAACAAAACGCAAATGCAAATGGCATACAAACGCAGGAAAAGTCATCATAGATTCCCCCACGAGTATGCTTCCTTCATGCATGAAGGCAGCAATGTTCCAGAGACATCCTGATCCGCAGTCAGCCTGTGAAGGCGAAGAGCCTTTGACACTTTGGGCACCCACAGGCTGAATGCTTGTGCCCAGAATTTGTATGTGGAACCCCAATGACCTGCGTGATAGCATTTGGAGAGGCCATATAAAAATGCTGAAGTGAGCACACATACACCCCTATACGACATTAAATCTATATTCCCCAAATGAGCAAGAAAATGTGGAATTTGCATGAATCTGACTTATTTCTTTATAATAACAAATGACAGCTGCTTTCCGACCCGTATCAGAATTCCATTTTCTTCACGGTTGTGAAAAGAATCAGTCAGGTGCTTGCACCACGTTTTCTCTATCCATTCATCGGCTCCTGGACACCAAGGTGCATTGTATTTTATGGATTTTGTACATTCTACAGAAATAAATGCAGACCTACAAGTATCACTGTGTTGTGTTGATTCAGATCACTTTGAGTATATGGCTAAGAGCGCTATAGCTGTGCTATCTGGTTGCTCTATTTTCAGTTATTAGAGGAAACATCACACCAAATTTTCATAGGTGTGCACAAGTGTACATCACAAAGATGAATAGAAGATGCCTTTAAACCACATATGTACCAACATTCATTATTGTTTGCTTTCTTAATTGTACACATTCTATAATGGGATGAGATGAAATATCAAAGCAATTATTAATTCTATTTCCCTTATAAATAAGGATATTGAACACATTTTGCAATATTTATTAGCAACTATTTATTAGCCCTTCTGTTTCTTCTTTCACCAGACAATTTGTTGACTGGGAGATTCTGTTTGAGGTGCTTAATTCTTCATATGCAGTGGATACTAAACATTTGTAAGATACAATTGGCTATGACGCTCCTTAAACTTTGTGAGGTGCCTCCTCCCTGGTGATTTTTTCCCTTTTCTGTAAAGTAGTTTGTTAATTTCAGGCAATCTAATTTGCCAGTGTTTATGAGTATTTCCCATGCTGTTCCAATCTTCTTCAAAACATACTTATCTATGCCTCCAGCTTGATGTATTTAACCTATGACTTCTAGTGTCTTCGAAGTTTCAGGTTTTTTTTTTTTAATTCTAAATGATGTATGTTTGTGTTTTGGATATAAAGATAACATTACAATGTTTAAGCTTCTTTTTTTATGTGCGTGGAATTTCATCAGAAAATTAAACGTAAAATTAAATTTCAGTAAATATTAAATATGCTACATTTAAAATTCTAAAATTCTTGATCTATTGGAGCATTTGATCATAGAGGAGAAATTTGAAATTCCTGATCACATTTTTCTACCTCAAGATATATTGCCATAAGAGAGATTGCATATAGTTTTTGTCTTTTGGAGTCTGTTACTGAACTTAATAAAATATTTTCCAGATGCATGTATTCTTCTACAAAATTTTGTGCTTTATTTTTCTTTATGAATGAATAAAATCCCATTTATGTATGCCACATTCTCACACATCTAGGATGATTCTACTTTTTACTATTGTAAATAGAAGACCAATAAACATGGATGAGCAATTAACTCTGCAAGGACACATTCTTTAGGGTAGATACGCATATCTTTAGGTAGATAAAAGTGTTACTTTTAGCTCATTGAGGAGCTTCACACTGATTTCCATAATAATGGCAAGAGTTTACACTCCCACTACCAATGGGTAAGCAAAGGTTCTTCTTTCCCTATACTTTCTCCAGTGTTTGCTGTCATTGGTTTTCTTGATGGTAGTAATTCTGACCTGAGTGACATGGAACCTCAGAGTAAATTTTAATTTACACTTCATTGATGGCTGATGATAATGAATATTTATTAACGTACTTATTGGTCATTGGTATCCTGTTTTGAGAAATCTCTACTGAACTCCTCAGCTCTCATATTTTCTTAGTTTTTTTTTTCTGGTTTGTTGTCATTGTTCAGAAATGTGATTTACACAGATGCTGTTAAGGACATTAAATATCTTATCTGCAGCATCTAGAGTACAGAATGAACTGTGTTATTCTTCTGTCAATTGACCTTCATTATTTTCTCTTCTTAATTCATTGGAAATACTCTTCATTAATGAGTGCATAGCATCTCTTAATTATGTATAAGAACATGGGAGAACTACCTACAATCTTGTGAAGAAGCTAGCCACAGCTAGACATTTATTCATTGCACATGAAGTATTTACAGATGTCCAGAGTCTGTTGAAGCAATATATTGGTATCTGCAGGTGCTCACGTTTAATTATGCCAACCAATTATTAGCCTTCTTTTTCAATATTTAAAAATTTTTTTAAAAATATTTTTTGATAATGAATCTCATTGATAACTGATGTGGGATTTCCCTCTGTATGCTTTGAATACCTTTGGTTAATAAAGAAGTTGCTTTCGGCCAATGGCTTAACAGATTATAGCCAGGCTGGAAGAAATATATAGAGATAGAATAGGCAGAGTCAGGGAGAAGCCATGAAGCAGCCACAGGAGACAGACACTAGACACCAGACAGAACCTTACCAGTAGGTCACAACCACCTGGCAATACACATATTAATAGAAGTGGGTTAATTTAAGATGTAAGAGCTAGCTAGGTATACATTAGATTCATTGGCCAAGCAGTGTTGCAATTAATATTTTTTCAGTGTGATTATTTTGGGTCTGGGTGGCCAGGAAACAAACAAGCAGACTCTGTTAACAGATAACAATTTTAGACATTCTATAAAGATTCCAAGAGAAACATAAAAATGAGAAACCAGTTAGATTAAGGATCTGCTTCACTACAACAAGTCTGTTTTACCAGATTTTGGGAACCACCATGATTTTTTGTAGTTTCAAATCTCTGCAGATTTCTTTAAAGTTCTTTACCAGACAATCTCATAAGGAACAGCTGTTCAGCTAATTCCTTTTCGATTCCATTTATAGTCTTTTTTGCCTTTGTCATGAATGTGTTTTCTCTCTGAATTATATTTAATCATAAAGTCTAAACCACATGATAAAATGTTTATTAATTTTTATATAGCATGTAGTATATAGTATTTACAATTAAAGTCTATAACAGAAGCTATCTGGTAAGCAGAATTAATTTGAACAATGTGTTTCAATATGGAGCATGCTGCAATTAGTGTTAGTCTAGTTACGTTTATACTTTCTGTTGATAAACACTACTACAGTTCATCCAAGCCTCTATCATCATGTCTGAAAGTTTAGAGACTAGAAAGAAGAAATGATTCTGTGACGTTTTCCTGAACTGGTGTGCTGGATGCAGTAGATGGCTAGATGGCGTGTTTACATACAAGAAAATTGCAAGTATCACATTGAATAGGCTATAAATATATTACATATAAAACATCCTTCACTAAGTGTGGTCTTTTAGTGCTAATATCTGAGAAGTTCCTATCCTAGGTTTTATGTTACGAATGCAAATTTAGTTCAGAGTTACATCTGCCATGAAATTAGGATGATTTGAACAAGAATTTCTGCCAGCAGATTGGTCTTTGCCATCAAGATACCTGTTTTCTTTATTTCTGAAGAGCCATGGATTTTTGCAAGATCACTTTGTTAATTTCTCTGAACAGAATGATCAAAACCATAGGAATAAATAACAGTTGTTGCTCTCCCGCATTGACAGCCTCAATAATAATCTGTTACAGTGACCCAGTGGCCCCGGGTCAATGTGTAATGATGCAGAATGATTAAAGAGTTTTCTAAGAAGTGTTGAGGAACTTAAAAGGTCAAAAGCACACACGGTAGATTATAACTATAAGTGCTTCTTTGAAATAAGATATGTTGTTTCTGGAAGAATGGCAGTATTCATTAAACCGATTTAAGACTGGCAATGGAGCTGCTACCCATGCCCCGTAATTATTTAAGGAAATTATGTCACTAATTCTGAGGACAGCATAGAGGATAATCCTTTTACACATGTGGGAAATGTGCATTATCCTGCTGTTTATAAAATACTACTTATATTTAAAGGTGGTTGTCAAGAAAAATTTAATGTTCTGTCTGTAAGCATTTTTCATATATTTGAGTAAATATATATTTTCATCAGTGTATGTGTGTGTGTTCTGCTCATCCTCAATGGTAATGTTTTAAAGTTCTAAAATAAATCATTGCAAGCAAAAGAACAAAATTTACAATAATTTTAACTGGGTTAAAAACAGAAAGCTGAGAACAATAATGATCCAGTTGGAGGGAAGGCAAATATTGAAGTAATGTAAAATTGTACTTTTAATTAGTTAGATGTTGTATTTTTATTCCACTGATATAAAATTTCTGGGTGGATGAAAACCTTTTCCAATTTGCTCCTGGCTAGAGATGGTAAGAGAATGAAGAAAAGACAGACATGCAGAGACCCAGACAGAAAGCTAGTGTTGGGTGGACTGAGCCCTTGGATGGAGGAACCTCAGTGTCCTGGAAGCTCAGCATTTATTATATAGAGTTGAACAGTGAAGCAGGGGTATTGCATAAAACTGAACTGCTTGTTGGGTTTATTATATTCAGATAAACAGGGAGGCAGAGCTTATGGTATATAATTGCATCAAGGAGGCAGGTTTACCTTAGGGCAATAGGAGCAGTCTCTGTAAGGGAGCCGTCTGTAGGTAGTAATTATATAGGCAGGAGAAAACTTTGGTCACATAGTTAACACCTTGCATGGACCAGAAGGGAAGATTTTTGCCAAGGAGTAAGAATTCTGATCCTTACTCCTGGGGTGAAGGCTTTGCCATTTCTCCATATGTTTGAGACTCAGTTGTCCTCATAATTGCTATAACCATGTCAACAACACCCATTCACTCAGGACTGCGCTCATTCAGGGCTTCCTTCACTCCCTACAGAGGGGATATTTTCCCACTCACACAGACTGTCACATAAAGGAAGACTTCTGTTTAAGGCAATCATGCAATTGTCCCTTTCATACCAATCCCGAGAGTTCCTGTGCAAGGCCACCAAGGGAAGTGCTACCGCTCTGGCCTTGGAGGAAAGCACTGCGGGTCTACCCAGAATTCCCAAAGTTTGTGACTGGATAAAAAGGGAAAAGAAAAGCTACCACAAACTGAAGAAATCATGGTTGTAGTTGTACCTTTAGGAGCCAGAGTTATGCTTTGACAGTAAGCAGATAAGGTCATCACATAGCTTATTCAAAGCGACCATTAAGTGTTCTCAATGGATAATGGACATAAGGGAAATCCGACTTGATTGGCTGACAGTCCTTGGTTCCTGTCAGTCAAGGCTCCAACAAAGAGTCTAACATAAAGGAGTACTTATAGTAAGAACCTATCGTTAATATTAATTGTTGTTTGAATGGTTTAAGCAGGGATAAATAGTAACTTAACAATACTTGACACCTACTTAGTAACACGGAGTAAGTTTGACCATGTAGTTTCTAAAAGTTAAAAGGTTTTATCTTTCTGTGTTGTTGATTTAGAGTTTATACATGAACTGTAACATACACAATTCCGTGACTCTATAATTTTCTTGACCAAGAAATCTTACATCTTTTATTTTAAATCTTACACCTTTCATTTTAATAAAAGAAGTAGTAAATTAGAGTTTTTGGAGGACAAGGGGGACAGATAGAGGTATCAGGACTCACTCAGTGGCTGCTCTTCTTTCACTCACGGAGTTTTTATTTGAGATATATTTCTTGTTAACTTGTATTATGGCAGACAGAGGAGCATTTATAGATGAAACATTCTGGTAAATGTAGTTCAAGGAAATAAATGTTTGGCATCAGCTGTTATTCACTAGTTTACCAAGTAATTTGCAAGCTAGAGTCCTTGGCAGCAAGGATTCAAACCTACTTAATATTAGAGAGATTTGTTAAAATTTTTCATAATTTATTTTTCAAAAAGTGAGTATTGTATATAATTTTATGTAAGAGGAAAACAAATACTTAGAGGTGGTAAGGCTTAATTTAATATTGATGATAGTTAAGTCATGCAAATATAAGTAGGTAATGTTCCCTTTGCTCCCTCCAAAAAACACACTTCAGCATCAATGATAGATTTCATTATGGGATAAATAAAGAAGGAGGCATGGCCATTCTACTGCCTGGAAAAATAAACTTTAAGCCAAGAGTAGCCACGGTAGATAAAGAGAAACATTGTATACTCATTAAAGAATAAAATAATCCACCAAGATTTCATAATTATATATATATACACATATATATGTATATATATAAATATATATAGATGCACTACACAGGTTCTCCAGTTTTATATAGGAGATTCATAATAACCCTAACACAGTGGCAATGGGTAAATTCAATACTTTACCTACACTTTTAGAAAGGTCATCCAGCAGTAAAACAGATAACAACTGAGCAAGAAACAGAGGCACATTAGAGTTAATTTTGTCACAAGTAAAAAGGACTGAATAAACATTTACAGTATATCTTATTAACCCAAACAATACAGAATATACATTTTACTCACCAGTCCATTAAACTCTCTCAAAAATTAGTCATGTATTAGGACAGAAAGCAAGTCTCAAGAAACATTAGAGAATTGGAATAACAGTCTGTATTCTTTCTGACCAGAAAAAAATATAGATTGAAATTAATAGCAATTGAAGCTGAAGAAGATGCACAAACTCATGGAAACTAAAAAAAAAACACTAATGAATAACAACGGTGTCTAGGAAGAGAGCAAAAAGAAAATGAAATATTTCAAGAACTTAATGAAAATAAAGTCACAACATAACAAAATCTGTGGAAAACAAATGAAGGCAGTCTTAAATGGAAAGCTTACAGCACTAAGTGCCTACAAAGTAAAATTATTGAGGTCTCAAACTTATAATGTAAATACATGTAAATATGTAAATAATATAAAAGCAAGTACTACTGTTCTACTAAATAAAAGCAACAATAAAATATTCAGCTAGACTCATAGATTGGAGTTTTGCTTAGCCATTATGACTAGTCTTGTTTCTCAACTACAGATGGAATTAATTAAAACCCAAAATTGGAGGGCACATCTGTAAGCAATTATTGCTTAATTTAAAGTCATAAGATCCACTTCTAATTTGGACTTTGAGGAGGGACGACACACCTCTAATCTGAGCTACATCTTCTGTTGGAAGCCTATATAAGGGCATGGAAGAAAGAAGCTTTTGCTCTTTGCCTGCTTGGTTTCACCTTGCTAGCAAGTCCATTCCTTTACTGACATTAGAGCATGTTTCTTAAAGATGCCAGTGTATACTGAAAACCCTGAGACATCCAAAATCAAGGACTGAACAACGACTGGATTCTTGGATGTTCTGTTCAAAGGCAGCTATTATCGGATTACAGACTACAGTCTGTAAATTATTGTAATAAATCCCCTTTCTATCTATGTGGAAAGATTCATTCTTTAAATTCTGGTAGTCTAGAGAACCCTGACTGTTACAGCCATCCATGAAGAAGCTTCCTTCCACAGCGGATGGGAATAAATACAATGACTCATAGCCAGATATGATAGAGAGAATGCGAGAACTCGGAACATTTAGCCATAAATAGGGTGTCTCCATCAAATCCTTCCCCCCAGGGCTCAGGGAACCCTGTAAAAGAGGAGCAGGAAGAGTACAAGAGCCAGTGGGTATGAAGGACATAAGAGAAACAAGGATCTCTGAATCAACAGGATCAATGCGCATGTGAACTTTATTCACCTGAGGCCATGCTGGCATCTGTGGTCCAGGATGTGGCGCACAAAACCATGCTGAAACAAACCATTTTTAAGGATAGGATCAATGCTCAGCAATAATAGCCCAGAGAAAACAAAGTCAACGGCATTTTTGGATGTTCTTTGTCTCATAATGTACCAGAGGATTTTGTTTGTTGGTTTAAACTTTATATTACTTTTTTCTTTTCTTTCTGCTTTAACCTATAGTTCTTTGGACATATATTATGACTTCCAGATTAGTGTTTTGATGGGCTAGCTGGGTGTTCCTGAGTGTGTCTCTGCATCTATATTTGCTCCTTGTGCATGCTCTTTTCATTCTGTTTGTGTGTTTTGTCCTATTTCAATGTGTTAATTTTTGTTTTCCCTTAATTTGTTTTATTGTTATCTGGTAGAAACCAATTTATTTTCTAATGAAAGACAGAAGGTGTATGGATCTGGATGGGAGATGATGGAGTGACTAGATAGAGATGAAACCATAAAGAGGACATATTATATGAGAAAATCTATTTTGAATAAAAGGAAAAATATTAAATAACTTTAAATCTGCAAAGAAAGTGAAACATGTAAACAAGGCATTCAAGTAATAAATTGTAGATATCTCCAGAAAATAGAAAAACATTTTATGCTTATGGATTGGTAAGATTAATATTGTAAAAATGTTAATCCTATCAAAATCAATCTACAGATTCAATACAACCTTCACCAAAGTTCCAATTCATTCTTCATAGAAAATTAACAGATAATTTCCAATCACATGTGGTAACATGAATAATCCACAATTGCAAAATAAATCTTTAATGATGTGGGATTCCCCTCTGTATGCTGTAAATATTTTATTAATGTTGGTTAATAAGGAAGTTTCTTTGGCTGATGACAGGGAAGAATATATCAAGGTGGGAAATCCAAGCAGAAATAGAGGAGGAAAGAAGGTGGAATTGGATAGACGCCATGTACTTGTTGAAGGAGAAAGATGCCAGAACCTTACCAGTAAGCCACAACCTTGTGGTGATACACAGATTAATAGAAATAGGTTAATTTAAAATATAAAAGCTAGCTAGGAATATACCTGAGCCATTGAACAAACAGTATTGTAATTAATATAGTTTTTTCTGATTATTTGGGTCTGAATGGCCAGAAATGAAAGAATACTCTTTCCTCTTTGTCAATAATTGTTGATATAGTGATTTTAGGTTTTATGCTGATTCTCAGTTTTATCCTATTGACCAGTGTCTCTGCTTTTTATGTCAGAATCATGTTATTTTTATTAAGAAAGCTCATCAGTACAACTTGAAATCTGGGCTGGTGATACCTCCAACCATTCTTTTATTGCTATGGTGTGAGTGGAGATGGTCCACATTGGAGAAAAGAGAGCATCTTTAAAATGTATTTTCAGATTGGGTAGCTACATGCATCATCATGAAACTAGATCCATATCTCTCACCCTGCACCCAACTCCAAATGGATCAAGGACATCAACACAAAACCTGATACTCTGAACCTGGCAGAAGAGAAAGTAAGAAATGCACTTCAATTATAGGAAAGGGCTTTATGAACAGTACCCTAGTATTGAAGACATTAAGACCAACAGTTTACAAATGAGCCTCCATGAAAGTAAAATCTTCTCATACCAAATACATCATAATTTGAGTGAAGAGGAGCCTGAAGAATGGAGCGAAATCGTCTGACAGATTGTTAGAACTGAAAATATTGAAAGATCTTTAAATATCAAGACAACAACTGACCCAATTAAAGGATTAAGCATGGAATGAGAAAGAGAAGTCACAAAAGAAGAAAAACAAATGGATGAGAACTAGTTTTTAAAGTTTTCAACACCCATCAAGAAAATACAAGTTAAAACTTATTTAAGATGTTATCTTACCCTGGTATGAATTGCTAATATGAAAAACCCAAATGAAAGCATATGTTGGCATGGATACAGGGGGAAAACCCTCATTAGCTATTGATGGGAGTGCAAATTGATAAAGTCATAAGAAAGATCAGTGTAGAGCTTCCTCAGGAAGCTAGATATAGATTTATCATATACTCTAGCTATATTGCATTTGGGAATATACCCAAAGTATTCCATATTCTTGCCATTCTTAAGTTCCTCAAGTGCTATCTTCTTTTTCTAGGATCAATATGTGCTCCTGAGCTAGTAACCATAGTGCCACTGATCAAGAGGCAGTATTACAGTTATAAGGTGATCCATTCCTATTCTTTATTTCTTTGAATTGATTTATATTTGTTTGTTTATTGCGTGTGTGACTGTGTCTGGGTACATACACACTACGGCACACTTGTGGACACTGAAAGACAATTTACAGCAGTCAGGTTTCTTTTTTGACTATTTTGGTTTTGGAGATCAAATTCAGGTTGTTAGGCTGGCTGCAGACGCCTTTACTCAATAGCCGCCTCACAGGCCACTGATATTTCTGTGTGTTATGCTGTCTTATTTGGCAGTACTGGGGGATGAGACACATACTAGGTAAGAAGCTCCACCACTCAGCTACAAACCTGACCCTGGATAATCTTTATTATTATTATTTATTCTCTCAGATATTACCTCCTGACCACAGATTCCTCTCCCACCTCCCCTCCCCTCTCCCCCATATCCACTCATCCTATGTTCCTCTCCAGAAAGGGAAAGGCCTTCCAGGGATATCAACCAAATATGGCATATCAAGCTATAATAAGATTGGACATATCCCCTCATATTACGGTTGGATGAGGTAACCCAGCAGGAGGAGAAGGGTCCCAAAAGCAGGCAAAATCAGAGACAGCCCCTGCTCCCACAGTGAGGAGTCCCACCAGAACATCAAGCTACACAAATATAACATACATGCGCAGGACCTAGGTGAGACCCATGCAGGCTCCCCGAGTGTTGGTTCAGTCTCTGTGAGCCCCTATGATCCCTGGTTAGTTGATTCTATGGGTTTTCTTGTGGGTCCTTGACCCATCTGGCTTCTATAATCCTTGCTCCCCATCTTCTGCAGGATTCCCCAAGCTCTGCCTAATGTTTGGCTGTGGGTCTCTGGATCTGCTTCCATGAGTTGCTGGATGAAGCCTTTCTGATAATCTTTCTTAACACAGGTCTTTGCTCATCATTTTTGCCCTGAGTTTTCTTTTTCTATCCTCATTCCCTGCTTTGCCTGAACTCATTCTGAGAGCCACGGTTGTACTTTTCCTGTCCTTGTCCTACCATTATGTTGATGTCATCTTTGTTAGACTGGCTCTTCCTTTGGACTGGAAAATAGACCGAGTGTAGAGATTGCTGGGGGTTACTGTCTTTTTATTCTCTCCCAAATTATTTCAATGAATTCATATTGCAACTGCTAAATATATGTTACATAATTTAGAAGTTAGGACTGTTGTCTAATAGGAACACTCTGTAAATAAACCTTGCTGTGGTCTTGAGAAAGATATTCTCTCACGTCTATGTCCACAATTCTCAAAGTAGGTTGAACACTAGAAACCAAGACCAATTCCTTAACCATTAGATGCTTAGACATAAGGGTCTTAAAGGGTTTAATGTGATCCCATTGAAACATCTTTATTGAGATTCTTGACGCAGAATAAACAGAATAAGATTTTCATTGTTCAGTTTAGAAGAATTTTTATTTTTAAATCTCCCAGACCCAAATCCCTTGTCTTGTATGATGTTTTACTAGAGTCTAATGAGTAATTAGCATTTAAATGACTGGGCTGAAGATAAACCCCAATGGCTGTATGTTGTCAGCAAGTGCGACATTGCACAAGGTCCTGACTCCACCCAGTGTTATTAAAAATCATTGTGACATACTTCAGGTGAGTAACCAATTTCTCAGTAGTTCCATGTGCCTTTGTTATCCAAAATCCTCAGAAGTTACTTTTTGTTTCCATCCTTAACCTAGATGAGCTAGGCACAACTGCGCCTGCAGAGTTTTATTTAGCTACAGAATTAGGTTGTTAGGATGTCAGTCCTTGGACGCCCTGGCTTCCATTTGGGTCATGGTTAAAAACAACCCTGAGTGAATAATGAATTTAAAAAATTTTATGTATAATTTTATTTTCCTGAGTGTGCTGCATGCATCAAAAATTTCAGCTAAATTTCGGTCACTGAAACTTTTATTGACATTTCCCAGGTGCATATTAATGATTTTAAAATTCACCCTAGGATTTTTTGAATTTTAATCTTCATTTGCGTGGTCAGTTAAGGTACATGTGTTCATAGTATATCTTTTCAATAACATGGAGACAGCGCAGGGGAAAGTATGGTTTCTTTTCTCACTTGTCATGGTCATTGAGGAATAATGTCAAAAATCCTCAGGCTCCTAGTTATGATTATAGTAATATTTAACAACACAGAAATATGTTTTGGTGATTTCTGTATGAAAGGGTGTCATAAAAAGATATGCTGTATGCTTGTAGGTTTGCCACCTTCAAAGAGACTTGTTCGTCTAGAAGGGCAGATTGAAGTCGAACAATCTCAGAATGTTCTAAGCCTTTGCTTCTCACCTGCAGGAATGAGGCCACCTAGGAAAGCATCCTTACAGATTCTTGAAAGTAACAAAGGAGAATACTTTCTATATACTTTATTAACTGATGGTCATGACTATTTCCAGATCATTCAAAGTACAACGAAGGTCATGACCACATCAACAAATCTTCATGGCATTTGATAACGAAAAGTCCCAGTTAGCGTTTAGACTATGTGCTTAGATAAAAGAGACATTTGAAGTATAGGATGGGATTGTCAGCTAATATATAAAATTCACATGAAATAAAATTAATTGACTTCAAGTTGTCCACTCCAATTGGAATTTTACAGAAAATATAAAAGGTAAAATACATGCCATGACAAGATCTGATACTTTAACACTAAAAGATAGGTACAATACAACATGATAATTGGATTCTACTTTTCCTTAAATGCTATTAGAATTGTTGGAAAGGGTTTTCTGTCTACAAAATTCTGATCTCACTCAAACATTCTTAGTATCTGAATGTTAAATCACAAACTTCTTTTTAACATACACACTTGTTTGCCCTCTTAAAATGGAAATTATATGAAGTAGATTTCAAAAAGTATCTCTATAATAATCATTTCTTCCCTTATGAGCACTGTGCTCATGTATCTTTCCAAAGCAGATGTTGGATATGGAGTTTCTTTTGTTTTTGTAAGCATGTTTTATCTTTCTATCTCTTCCATTTTCTGTCTTATTAATACCATATTACTTATGTATGTAAAATACTTATCCAGTTGTTATATAAAATGAATTGATAAAGTGATGATTGTTTAGTAGGTCATATTAAAATTGGAAAAGAATCAAATGAATTTGTTAGTAATAAAGGAAGATGTTGGGAAACAATTTGATTATTGTATCAGGAATCAGGAAGGAAGTAATATTTATAAAATTCAATCTGAACTTGAGTACCAGCAGAACTGAGAGTGTGGTCAGACTCCAGAATAAAGCATGGTGCACAGGGAGTGGTGTGAGGTTATTTTTTTTTTCACTTTTTAAACATATATTCTGATTATTTCACAGTCTTCTCAAGAAAAGCCATACATACTAAAGTGAATCACAATATAGGATCAAGTTTACAACCTCCTGTAAAACCAGATCATTTTTATTTGCACTTTTGAGTAAAGGTCAAAACTCTCATATTGGGCAGGCAGAGGCTGTCTCCACAGCACCCCTTCCTAAAGGCTCTATCGTGATTCATTTCTGAATGGGTGTTTTCACATTAATTTTGCTGGAAATAACAGGTTGTTGACTCACATTTCATGTCACAAAGAGACTGGCAAACTGGGGACTGAACCTTGGTCTGCCTCAATATACAGTGTCATAACCCATTTTCTGTAAACAGGTACACAATGGCAACAAACTGTCTTCATAGCCTGTGTGTCCCAGCCCTGGGAGAACAAAACCATCCTCAGAGTCACTCACTGATTCGCTTTCATATTTTATGAATTTAGCTAGTTGTCCTAAATTTTCCAGGCTTCTAAAAGCTTCAACTTTCTGTCTTTAGATTTATTGTTTTCTTTTCTCTTTTCCCTTTCTGTTCTTTTTGGTGGCCAGATCCTGCTATGTAACCTCAAGACTGGTCTCAAACTCCATACCCTCCTGCTTTAGTTCCTAAGGGTTGGGTTTATAGGCATTTGGTCAACCTCTAACATTTTTAATGTATATGTGATAGGAAGATTTTCTGTAAGCTTGATACAAGCCAAAGTCATCCAAAAAGAGGGAAATTCAATTGGAGAATGCCTCCATTAGATTGGCCCTCTCAGTCTACAGGGGTGTCCTCTTGATAAAAAATTGACATGTAAAGGCCCATCTCACTGTGGGAGCTGCCATCCAAGGGAAGGTGGTCCTTGGGTATGCAAGAAAGCAAACTAAGCAATTAAAGAGGATCAAGAGATTAAACAATATTCCTCCATGACATCTACTTCAGTTTCCTCCTCTAGGTTCCTGCCTGTGTTTCCCACCCAGATCTCCTTCAGTGACTGACTATGATGAGGAGCCCATAAGCTGAACTTTCCTCCTCAAGTTGCTCTTGGCCTTGATGCTTTAGCCCCACAACAGAAACCCTAAGTGAGACAGTATAAAATAGCAATTATGAAATATTTCTGCCCAGCTCCTTTCAAGAGAAATAAACATGATAATATTTAAGTGATAAGTTAAAACTATTTAGCAAAGAGTCTAGCATTTTACAAAACATTATTAATTGAAGGACATAAAATTATAGTTCCATAGTTCAATGGTTGTGATGATTTTTCACTTAGTTCTCACAATACCATGTAAGGAATGACTAATACACTCTTTTATGCAGAAGGACCTGGAGTTTTCATTTAAATGCTATAATTACCCAGCTCCCCTAAGAATAACAAAGAATCTAGGATGGGAGATGATTGACAGGTGGCTGATTCCAGTTCTCCATCGCCCAGCTCCCCTAAGAATAACGAAGAATCTAGGATGGGAAATGATTGACAGGTGGCTGATTCCAGTTCTCCATCACACGCCTCATGTAACTCAGGCTTTCAACGCCATGTTTTATACATTGTATTTAGGACCTGGTCTCGGTTTCTAAATTTCAAAGAACAATATAAAAAATAACATTTAAGTTTGTTTTTCTCTCTTTTCTTTCCTCTGTTTTGTTTTTATCTTTTTAGTTCTAATTATTGATCCAATGGTCTTGAACATGAGAAGTACGTACCCCATGTGGAGCTATACCCCCTAGCTAAACCCCTAGCTCTGCTTCTTCTTTTTTGCCCTCCAATATTTGTATACATAAATGATAGGCATGCATATTTAACTATAGAAAGGAGGCATCCAAATGTGCACTATGAGTGCCATTTATACTTCCCGTGTGTATAAAAGAAGAGTTACGACAGCTATGGGGAAGGACATTGATAAGCCTTTGGCATCACATCTTTAGGAAATGGAAATTTCTTACTAATGGACATCGTTGAAAGCTTATTTTAATTTACCCAATTCATTTTAAATGATTGGGGTTCTTCAAGTATTTTTTGAAAAAAAAATCTTTTAGAACACATGTAATTTTAGCGGTGAGACTTAATGGAGTCGTAACATTAAAGGTCTTATGATTTCCAT
This sequence comes from Ondatra zibethicus, assembly GCA_004026605.1. NCBI lineage: Eukaryota > Metazoa > Chordata > Mammalia > Rodentia > Cricetidae > Ondatra > Ondatra zibethicus. The sequence goes on along the minus strand of PVIU01001352.1, from coordinate 7,640 downwards.
GTCTACTTTCTAAGCCACTACATTTTGTGAAAAATTTTTATATGTATTTATTTATTAAATATGTCACTGTCATTTGCTCTGGCACTTTAAAACTTACAGGCAGCACCAAGTACATAGATATATTGCAGGAACTATAATGGAATAATAGATACATTACAGGAGCTATAGAGGAATCACTTTCAATTTCACCAGTGGACATTTAAACTTAAAGTAATGCTAACATAGAAAGTGGCATGTAATAAGATGCACATGCACTAGTTTCATTTTTCTGAGCTGTGTTTAACCTATATTACCTAGAGAGTCGAAGATTCTCATATCAATCTAGATAATTCAAAGCAACAACAACAAAAAAGCCAACTCATTGGATTACTGTCCATAAAAATTATAATTAAGTGTGCTGAGGAAAAGCATACACAGAGTGATTTTTCCATGTACTTTACCTCCTGCGCTTACATTCCATTCTTTGATTTATTTTATTCTGTTTGATTAATGGCAGTAACAATGACTCTGGAAGTATAGCATAGAAGGACTCATCTGAATAGGCACTGTAACTCTCAGTGTTATTTCCAGTTGCCATGAGCAGAAAGAGTTAATCCAGTCTGCCCTTATCATCACAGTAATCTTTCTGTACCATAGCACCACCTTCTATGGCTTCAGTTATTCTATTCCATTTTGAAAAAATGAAATGGAAATATTCAGAAGTAAGTAGCTCACAACTCTTGGACTGCATGCTGTGCGAGATGGCAGAGTGAAAAATTTTCAGCATTCTGCTTCATCCCACATGGGATGAGAATTTCTTTCATCCTGCGCATCCACACTTCACATGCCAGCTGTTTGCTACCAGTCCTCATCTGTCTTGACCATAGATCTAATTTCATCATCTCATAAATCTTGTTCTCAAGTATCCTTACGTAGTAGTAGTGGCTGTGCTGAAATGCTTGTTTATGAACCATCTTATCCCACCATGTAATCTCTGCAGTATCTGTCTCAGCAATACCACACCACAAGGGTGAGCACCACACAGGAAGATGAAAAAGAACATTGGCGTAACTCTTATCACAGCATGATTTAAAAGTTGTTCTATCTTATTAATTACTATCAGTATCTCAATGTAAATCATTCACAAGCTGAGCTTTATTATAGATAGGCACATACTGCAAAAATGACACTGAATGTAACAGTTGGAACTGTTCATGGCCTTGGCTTTCTTTGAGACCTTGAAACACCGTTCCCGCAGAGAAGGCGGGGTCTGTACTTGAGTGGAAACTTCAGCTCTGAACTGTTATACTCAATCTTTGAAAGGTCATCAGATCAGACAGCCTGGGCTCTGTTCCTGGCCAGTGAGCTCATGCTCTGACTACAGCAGAGGCAGAGGGCACCTTAAAATTCACTGTGCTTTTGATAATAAAGATATTTTTTTTCATGATTAACCGAAACTGGAGTGTCTTGTGTGTGGTAAATGCTGACTATTTGTCAGTCTTTTTCTTGATGACACTAGCCATTAGTCCCACTTTAGGGAAAATAGTGCCAAATTATCTTATGAAAATCTGATGTTGGGCTTCGTGTTAGTCATATATTTAAGTTTAATTATTTGAATGTTCCTCCCCACCTGGATGTGGATGTTTGAAGGAAATGTCACTGGCCAGCAGCAAGCAGGCAGAAGGCTGCAGGGCCTCTCAAGCCAGTTTATGTACACACACAATAGGAGAAGGAGCAGTTGGAATCTCTTACTGACTTCTCCTTTTTATCTTCCAATCCCTCTGGAAATGGAAATGGGAGCTAATTAGAGGAGGGATTTCAAACACTCTAGCAAATAGAAAGCCACAATTGTTTTGTTGAGTTCGTCCTGTGGACTAAGTATGACGTGTACTGATTGACTGAAATTATGACATCATTTGATAATTTTAAAAATAGCAGTGATTTTGAGTGAAGTAGAAGGTCTTCAAAAACCAATCAGTGTTCAATCATTTGGAGGAAGGAAAATCTCAGGTAAATATCTGTCACCCTGAAGTAGAGCAGAATTTTGGATTTCCCTCATTGTATCACTTGGGGGGACCAAACTTCTTGTGCCTATTTCTAAGCTCTTGGAATTGATCCCAAGGGAGGAAGCAGGTATTGAGATTGCTCAATTCCCTTTGTGTTCCATACTCTGTTTTGGGTTTTTCTGCCCCAGGCGCTGTTGTATTAAAAGCCGACGGTCAGCTCGGGTTACTTGCTTTCACTCCAATAATTACCTCCGAGCACGTGCATTGGTTATTTAATGCCAAAATAAGAGTGAAAAGCTGTCAGAATTTGCTTCCGTTAAGTCTTATAAAATATTCATGCAGAAATCTGGCCTTTCCAGAAATATGTGGGAACACTAAAACTCTTGGTTCCAGAATCACAGCAAGTCATTAGCTGTGGTCTTCAAGTGGGTCAAATTAGCACATCCACATGCAGAACTTTCTATAATGAGATACAATGAGGGTTCATGTCAGTTACTTGCCTCCACCAAGTTTCTCAGATAAAGAAAAAGTAAATTTGGTACTTTCAGAAGGCTCAGCTATTAAAAGAAGACGGTTGGGAAGAGAGTTGAATCTCTGGGAAATTTTGACACTGTTTATTTGCATTACAGAAGCTCACTCATTAAAATTATGGAAGTGACATTGGGAGTCTTAATGGCTTTGACATCTGGTACTTTGCAGTGAGGAAATATTACTAAGCAAAATGTCTGAACTGTCATTCCGAATGGTGACTTTTATATTGTAAAAGTGACATATGAAAGAGCAGGAAAGAAACTAATTAAATGTTCATCTTGAAAAAACCCAAAGTATACTTTGTCAGGTTTCTCCCCCCAATGTATTTCTTAGTGAGTCAAACTAGGCATTAAGAAGAGCTCATTAGTGTTCACAACTATTAAAATGTAGGCTCTGACTTTGAGGAAATTATACTCTTAACAGTTTATTTCTCTCATTGGAAAAAATAGGTTGAAGGTGAGCTATAAAGTTGTTCCTTTAAATCTGCTAAACTTCCCAAATAATCCCGTTGTACTGAATGTTCTATTTAGATATATGGGATTCCACTGTTGGCAATGACAGCTAATATAATGTCATCAGACAATGCAAAATTGGTATCAAGGAGAGAAAGCTAAAATTGATAATGATGGCGATTTTTCGTTCATCACTTAATAGATTCAAAATTCATTCAGTTCTGATTGCATGAGAAGTTTCAAAGTCTTGGGGGATGGACCAATGAAAAAAGTACTAGCTGTACAAACATGAGGAACCAAGTTTCAATTTCCAAAATCATGAAAACAAACAACTGGGCACAGTAACACATTATCTTGGAGGGAGACAGTGACCTTCAAGCTCCAGTGGCCAACCCATCTGGCCAAAACAATGACCTACAGGTTTAATGAAAGATCCCATCTCATCGAATACATCGTATACAGCACAGAGGAAAACTCTACTACAGATTTCTGTGTTCTGCACATGCACACACAGGTGAGCAGAACTGCACACACATTACAAACACACATAGATACACAAGGAAAAGGAATTAGACAGTTCTAATCTTTCCAAATAAACAATAGTGTTTTCCTAGAAAGTTGCCTTGGCCATTAGAGTAGCCTGCGGAAGATGTATGGAGTTTCTTTAAAATGTATGTACAAATTGCCCATGTAAAGTGTCTGAATCCAAAGTGACATATCTTATAAGCTGTACAGCAATCTTAGGACAATAACTTGTTATTTAAGTCATGCTACGTAAATATAAAAATATGCAAGTGTGTTTGTAAGGACTCATTTATACCTTTGCCTCTACCGTATCTCTGTCCCCCCTCTCTCTTGCATGTTCCACATATTATACAACTTTAAGTACATATAGATACACTACCAAATCAACTAAAGTTTATACAACATTGAGCGATTTTTTTGAATAAGACATCCAAAGAAAATTGAACAGGTTTAATGAAATGGATAACAAAGATTTTTAAATCTGACCCTGACAGTATACCTTGTAAATTTATCTTCCTACTCTAAAGAACTAATTAGGTGAAACAAAACAAAAGAATAATTTTAATAGATTAGAGAAGGTAGCATGCATGAGTCTATTATAGTTAAAAATGGAATACACATTTACAGAGTGCTCTCTGACAGCATTTTAAAATCATAGAAGAGAGAATAAGATCACCAGTCTGAAAGGGTTGAAAAAGGATGCCCCAGAGTGTATGTCACAGAAGTCACCCTGTGGTTGGAGACATCACGTAGGTCAGAAGTGAGGAGAAAAGAATGAAATCTCTCTGCAAAGTTCTGTGAGAGTCTCTGGTCAGCTTCTTCATCATAGTCACGCACAGCGAGACTCTGAGATGCAGTTGGGGGAAACACATTTTCAGCAGAAAGTTAAAGAAAATTCCGCGTCGCGTCAGAAGTCTACTCCTGGAAAGCCATGGCTATTGTCTTAGAAGAGAACTGTCTCTTCCTAAAGAAGAGACTTTAGGAAAGCAGCAGGTAAAAGAGACTATTTAAAGTGAGCCTGAAATCAAGACTATAAATTATGGACCTAAGTGATTTAACTGGTCCTTCTCTGTGGAAAAGGGTACCTTAACACAGCATCTTGATAGCCACCATCTGCAGTGTTGGTTTAATGTGGAAAAGATCCTAAAACGTGTGAAAAAGATGAGAGCTACCAGAGAGTTGAAATAATCACTGGGAGGTGATCCAAAACTGATCAACACTGGATAGCAATAAAGAATTCTAAATGAGCTAAATTGAATACCCGAGATATCATTAAAGCATGAAGCTAATTCTATTAAAAATAATCCAAGCAACAGTTTAGGGCTCCATAAAACATCTAGAAATCATAAATAATTTTTAATAGGTAAGTGGACTTGCCTGGAGCTGAGAATTAATGAACTTGTAGAAAGGTAAACAAAAAAATAATGTCGAAACTGAAGGGACAGAGTGAGGAAAGAATAAGGATAAGAAATACAAGAAAATATGTGGAACAAAACTCAGATAATACAATATAGAGAGCTTTTGGGGACTTTGAAAATGTTTAAACCTTCTTAAACCTAGTTTTAAATCTGCCTTATTTCTTTTCTCTTCTGGAGACCAGGTGTACGATATGGAGTCCATGTAGCAGCAATATATGACTGGATGCATGGGGGGAAGTAGGTGGGAGAGAAGAGATACATTTAAAGAGATACTGGAAAAAGCTATTTAGAATCAGATTAGAGCAAGCTCCAGATTGAAGAATTTTAGGTTCTCCAGCTGTAAAGAAATAAACCTGGCTTGGAATTGTTGTAGGTGCACTATACAGTGCTTGGTAATACCCATCCTTGAATATACCATTAATATAGAATCAAACAATTATGTGTCAAAAGGTCATAAAAAACCATGACTTTCTTATATTCTATATAGTTTATAAATGTGTCATATAACAGGCCCATGGCTAATTTGTTTTGGTAAGAATACAATACTCTTCTAGTAAAATTCCTACCAATATGCATGCTTTTGTTCAGGTTTCTGACATTTAAGTGAGAATTTTTAGTAAATAATATTATTTTATATACTATAGAAGAATTGTTGACAAATTCTAAATATTCCACATTTTTATTATGTAGGAAACAAGACATTTGGAGTAAACCACCAACTACAATCAAGAGATTGTGATTTTTTTTGTATGTGATGTATATTTACAGAGAAGCAAATACATGCATACTGCTTACTTCTTTAGCATTTTTTCTCTTGTTTTCTAGGACCCAAAGCTCAGGAAATGTTGCTGCTCACAGTGGGTTATATCTTTCTACAACAATGAGGCAATAAAGAAAATCCTCTACAGACAGGCACACAGCCCAACCTGATCTAGTCAATTCCCCCATTGAGAAAATCTCCTCAGGTGATTCTAGACTCTGTAAAGGTGAAAATTAAAGCTGTAATAACTCTGACAATTGTCAAATATCAATAGTTAAAAATGCAATTTTGTGGTTTTTGAGGAGTTGCAATGTACAGCAGAGTAACCATTATCTGTAGTAGCTGTTATTGCACACTAGAAATTAGTATTTTTAAATTTTCAATGTGCTTAAAGAAAATATATGTCAATCTATAGGTTTTCCCTACAATAACCAACATATGTTCATTTGATTGAATTTTTTCTTAAGCTACTTAACATACTGTTAACTCATTTAGTCAGATTATTTTCTATAATATGCTGTAAAAATATTGTGGAATTCCTGTTTCTTTTTCTTATATGACAGTGCTTGGACTGATCAGTTAGATTAGTCAATCAAAATATCCCCCATTTATGTCTAAATATTTGCACAGCATCTTTGGTCCAGATAATTGGTCCTGAAGAATAAAGACTATCTGTAGCATGGCATAACAATATTATACTGTCTCCTATTACAGGTATTTCTTTCATTCGCACCCCCTGACAAGAGGCATTTGTATTCTTCATTGATAAGCTGAGGGTTATCATGTAATACAGTCAGTACATACGACAGCATCACTTTTGGGTCAGCAATACAGTGTCTTTGTTTCCTCAGTCTCAGCTTGATGAATTGAAGTATTTGATGTCTCCCAGAGTTAACAGTTTACTCTCCCTCATGGGATGTCTCCTTTGGATGGATCTGCCATTTTCCTTCAGATGTTTCATTTGTCCAATGGTCTATGCATCAAATCAGGAGCCATCTGGGTCTTTTTTCATTTTCTGGAAAAGCATAAGCATGACCTTACCCTGATGTTAACAATGGGTCTCCTCTAAGGGTCCTGTGCCAGATGTTGAGGAGTTACCCTGATGTTAACAATGGGTCTCCTCTAAGGGTCCTGTGCCAGATGTTGAGGGGTACCAGCAGGAGCTGTCAACAGCAGGAAAGTGACCCACAAAGAGGTAAGAATGCAAACACAGGACAGAGCCATTTTTGTGGGCCTCAGGTCAAGCCTCCACGTACTCACCTAGGCTCTTTTCTCATCATATTATTTTTAATCTTTATCTTGAAAGGCTTTATAATTTTACAAAGATGAATGTATTCACTCATCTTCACAAAAATATCCTAATGTACAAAATAAATGTTAACTGATACTTTCATTCATGCAACAAGAGATCTAGAATAGCAATTATTTTATCATGGCATTTTTATTTAACATTTTAATCGTGAAATATCACATGATATTTTATAGTTAATATTTATATTTGCTCACATTTCTTTTCCTTTCAGTCCTCTTCTAACCTTTCCCCTTATTTCTGTTGACATTTGGAGCAGTTTTTCTTACGGCTGGGTAAATCATCTTGTCTCTTCTACTATGGCTCACTAGACAGTATGAATCTGATTTTGCTTCTTGTCTGAAAAATATCTGTAACTTGGTCTTAGTATGAGGAAATATTTCACGGCAATGGAAATCGTGAATAATCATTTTCTTTTTTTTTTTTCTCTTCTAACTTTATTATTGTTTTCTTTTTTTTTTCCATACATTGTTTTGTTTTATTTTTTCCATTCAAGAACATAATTAAAGATAAAAAAATTTTTTTTCCTTTCTTCCCCTTCTCCCGGTCCCCTCCCACTACCCCCACCCCTCCTCCCTCCCCCTTTTTCCTTGAAAGAGGGCATGGTGCCCTGCCCTGTTGGAAGTCCAAGGCCCACCCCCATCCCTCCTGGCCTAGGAA